>JAUJYZ010000866.1:0-72063 GCA_033675265.1 Actinostola sp. cb2023
CTTATTGACAGTGATATGTACTATTCAAAACATATCACCAGCAATTGTTCATTGTTATATTTGGTTAAGCCCTGATCCCATACGTTCAATCTTACCCTCATATATATGTTCTTTGAAGTGTATATCCAGATCATAGTATATCGATGCATGAATACCCAGGCAGCATAGGACTACATACATCATGCATAATATCATGTAATAAAAGTAAGGTACTTAATAACCAGATCTTGCATATAATAGGTGATTTCATAATGGACTCAGAATACTAATAGATACTAATACAATTAGTTTAGTATTATAATTCTTATATAAAGATTGTATTTCTAATTCTTTATTAAATAGCAACTTACATGCTACATGTACAGTACCATCCCTGCAGCTGCAAACAATTATGACTATTCCACCATGATATTTAACATATCGAACTCTCTCATCCTTAATTTAAAAGCATGACATGCTCACAAGCCAGATATCAACATAGAATCAAAATAAGTCATAATTGATTGATATTTAAGTTATAGAGCAGTGCACCATTTAACACATATGATCATATTTCATTTATATTCGGTACGTACCATGGCTATGCAGTGTATGAGCCTTAATTAGCCAAAAATTAAGGTATTAGTATATTAATTAGTACATATATTAGCTTATTAAAATGTAGTTACGATCCCTAAACGTAGACATAATTCATGTAAGTATTGTCTTGTATTACATTTATAATTAGTAGTTCATCTCTCCCTGGATATTTCTACCCGCTTAGTATTCTGAACGAGCTATTATGCCTATTTGACATTAAACATGGGTATAAAATAAACGATTGATTGTATGATCTGCATATGATCATGAAATGGAAATAGGACATAATTGCCTGACCAGACGTTGCCCATTATTGGAAGATAATAAACTGCCCACCACAAGTGACAAGCCTATCGGATATTAACAATAGAACATTCTATGATCACATAGTAGTTCTTCCTATGGTATTTAGAGATTGCCTACGAGCCATAACTATTTAGCATAGAATGCCACGCGAGAGGCTGAATAGCCGGACTAAACGATCCTTAGAAACAATCATATGGCCATACCCACGCAAGCAAATTTCATTCTGTTATTAATACTATGCCATAGACAAGTAGCTATTAGTATTACTGTTTTTTTTTTCGTCGCAGAGCTTTTGTTTTTCATTGTTTATACAAGCCTCACTAGTGCAAATATTATGCTACTTATCTAGAGATGAGTGGGAGCGGTCGGCCGCCGACGAGGAAAATATTCTGGCCTCGAGGTCATGCGAGAGTACCCCGGACCCCTCCGCATGCAGATTCTGGAAGTAGGACCAAGGCCCCAGCGAGAGCGTCCTACAGCAATGACGGAGAAGGCCAATATATTTTTAACCGTAGACTGGCATCCGCATCCTAACTCATTAACTAAGCAATTATTACCATATGACTCATTTCATCTAAAGCCCATCTTTATCTCTGCGCTTGATTTTCCTATGTTTCAATATTGGCGCCATTTTTTCCAGGCTACTAAAACATCATTCAAAAGAACACAAACACGCCCAATTCGCATAGCTAAGAAGCAACATCCAAAAAAATTGTATATCTACAACATATTTTTTATTAGCTAACACTTCATATGTTCACATTTAAAAAAAATCAAATTTTGACACGTAGCAAAAACAAGCCATAAAATCTATACCTGGACACAATTTCGAGCAGGGCCGGACGGCCTATTTTCCGGATCTTCTGTGGTACCGGTCAACACACGTTTCGGCTCCCCCATATACCATCGTGCACGTTTTCCCAAAAGCGTTATATTAGAGAGCAGCGCTGCGCAACGGCGAAATACGGAGGATAAGTCAGTAATGATAACTATATAGTACTATCTACACAACTCGGGTGCGTATAGAAGTATACACATATGATCAAATAATACTTAGCGCCTGATGATATTAACACTGAAACGTAGGGATATGAACATATTCAAATTCAAAGTCTTACCAATCTGATTACATTCGGCAGTGGTAACTATTATAAATAGGAAATAGAATAGCGAGTTGGTAATGATACAATAATGTAGACCTGGTATGAATAATGATAGCGACACTCTTATATTAGTACATACATGTGTACATGTAATACTCCTTACCAATCTGATTACATTCAGCAGTTGTATCTAGTAGGAAATAGAATAGTGTGTTAGTAATGATACAATAATGTAGACCTGGTATGAAATATGATAGCAGCACTCTAATATTAGTACATAATACGTTCCTTACCAATCTGATCACATTCAGCGGTTTTATCTATTAGGAAATAGAATAGTGTGTTAGTAATGATACAATAATGTAGACCTGGTATGCATATGATAGCAGCACTCTAATATTAGTACATAATACTCCTTACCAATCTGATCACATTCAGCAGTTTTATCTATTAGGAAATAGAATAGTGTGTTAGTAATGATACAATAATGTAGACCTGGTATGAATATGATAGCAGCACTCTAATATTAGTACATAATACTCCTTACCAATCTGATTACATTCAGCAGTTGTATCTAGTAGGAAATAGAATAGTGTGTTAGTAATGATACAATAATGTAGACCTGGTATGAATATGATAGCGACACTCTAATATTAGTACATAATACTCCTTACCAATCTGATCACATTCAGCAGTTGTATCTAATAGGAAATAGAATAGCGTGTTAGTAATGATACAATAAATAGATACCTGGTATGAATATGATAACGACACAGTCTCTTATATAAAATTAACTAGTACATAATACTCCTTACCAATCTGATTACATTCAGCAGTTGTATCTAATAGGAAATAGAATAGCGTGTTAGTAATGATACAATAATGTAGACCTGGTATGAATGTGATAGTGACACAGTCTCTAATAGTACATAATACTCCTTACCAATCTGATTACATTCAGCAGTTGTATCTAATAGGAAATAGAATAGCGTGTTAGTAATGATACAATTATAATGTAGACCTGTTATGAAATCAATATGATAGCAACACAGTCTCTAATAGTACAGTGTACATAATACTCCTTACCAATCTGATTACATTCAGCAGTTGTATCTAATAGAAAATAGAATAGTGTGTTAGTAATGATACAATAATGTAGACCTGGTATGAATATGATAGCGACACTGACTAATATTAGTACATAATACTCCTTACCAATCTGATCACATTCAGCAGTTGTATCTAATAGGAAATAGAATAGCGTGTTAGTAATGATACAATAATGTAGACCTGGTATGAATATGATAGCGACACAGTCTCTTATATAAATTAACTAGTACATAATACTCCTTACCAATCTGATTACATTCAGCAGTTTTATCTAATAGGAAATAGAATATTTAGCGTGTTAGTAATGATACAATAATGTAGACCTGGTATGAATATGATAGTGACACAGTCTCTAATAGTACATAATACTCCTTACCAATCTGATTACATTCAGCAGTTGTATCTAATAGGAAATAGAATAGCGTGTTAGCAATGATACAATAATGTAGACCTGTTATGAATATGATAGCAACACAGTCTCTAATAGTACATAATACTCCTTACCAATCTGATTACATTCAGCAGTTGTATCTAATAGAAAATAGAATAGTGTGTTAGTAATGATACAATAATGTAGACCTGGTATGAATATGATAGCGACACTGACTAATATTAGTACATAATACTCCTTACCAATCTGATCACATTCAGCAGTTGTATCTAATAGGAAATAGAATAGCGTGTTAGTAATGATACAATAATGTAGACCTGGTATGAATATGATAGCGACACAGTCTCTTATATAAATTAACTAGTACATAATACTCCTTACCAATCTGATTACATTCAGCAGTTGTATCTAATAGGAAATAGAATAGCGTGTTAGTAATGATACAATAATGTAGACCTGGTATGAATATGATAGTGACACAGTCTCTAATAGTACATAATACTCCTTACCAATCTGATTACATTCAGCAGTTGTATCTAATAGGAAATAGAATAGCGTGTTAGTAATGATACAATAATGTAGACCTGTTATGAATATGATAGCAACACAGTCTCTAATAGTACATAATACTCCTTACCAATCTGATTACATTCAGCAGTTGTATCTAATAGGAAATAGAATAGCGTGTTAGTAATGATACAATAATGTAGACCTGGTATGAATATGATAGCGACACAGTCTCTAATATTAGTACATAATACTCCAGTTACCAATCTGATTACATTCAGCAGTTGTATCTAATAGGAAATAGAATAGTGTGTTAGTAATGATACAATAATGTAGACCTGGTATGAATATGATAGCGACACAGTCTCTAATATTAGTACATAATACTCCTTACCAATCTGATTACATTCAGCAGTTGTATCTAATAGGAAATAGAATAGCATGTTAGTAATGATACAATAATGTAGACCTGCTATGAATATGATAGCGACACTAGTACTCTTATATAATTAGTACATACAAATGTATAATACTTCTCAATTACCATGCAGTCTGATCACATATAATACAATAATGTAGAACTTGGATGTGTAATATACTGTATGAACATGACAGCACTCTTTAATGTCTACATTTGTAAGTGTACCTTTTTTTCTCCATGGTAAGCCTTTTACACCATAATCGAATCTTATCTCTTCACCAATTTCTATTTTTCGCTTGGCAAAGAAACACAGGTGCACCTTTTCATGGCATATGATTTTCTTTATCACTGCATTTGCTTTTTTTTCAGGGTTATCATTTACAAATCTCCCCAGTCCTTTAGAATATGTGGCATCTATACTGTGAGAGGAATAAAACCCAAAATCCATCATCAATTTAAGGAAGTATTAATAGGAACTTCTGATATACTGTAGCTGTAAAAGTGGTGGAACTCACAGCTATTCATACTAACAACCTGCCAAAGGATGTATTTAAAGGTAAGCACCAATAATTTATAAATTTTCTGTTTGAATACAAAAAGCAGATTTATGCACCTAGACATATTATAATTTATCAATCTTGTTAAGTAATCAAAACATCTCATTGGCTAATGATCAGACAATCTCAGAACCTCTTAATTATTTCAGACAAAATAATACATGTACTGTATAATGGCTTGGGGGCCTTGGTTTCTGTTAAGTGACACGCAGTAAAGGAGTGTAAAAGTGTGTGCATTTACTGGTTTATCACCTCTAGCTCTCACAATTGAAGCAAGCCACTTTTTAAATGTAGGTATTTTTGTTTGCTTATTTCTATAGCCCCATTTTGCAGAGTTCTTTAATCATGACGTTGATATTAATTTGTTGGATATAGCAAAAATTAAGAAGGTTCACCTGGGTTTGGTAAATACTCACCTACTTGATGTACCTAACTTCAAATTGGTGTAACTCTTTTAATAGAGCACACACTGTAGGAAATAGGATGTTTTAACTGATACCCTTATTTAAATTATTCTCAATCTCTATTTAATACCTGTGTGCCATACAGTAGCTATGTAGTTATATAGCTCCTGTGGCTCTTTGTAGCTCTGTAACTCTAGTACCTCCTGGAGATACACAGCTACGTACAAGTGCTACAGAGCTACAGAGTTATGTGTAGCTTCAGAGCTACAAGAGACACAAGAGCTATAGGAGCTGGAGAGTTACATTGTATAGGAGCTACAGAGCTATAGCAGCTACAGAGCTACAAGAGCTACGTGTACAGAGCTACAAGATCTACAAATGTACAGAGCTACAGGAACTACACAGCTACATGTACAGAGCTACTAGAGCTACATGTAGAGAGCTACTAGAGCTACATGTACAGAGCTACAAGTTAAGAGCTACAAGAACTACAGAGCTACATGTACAGAGCTACAAGAGCTACAGAGCTACAAGAACTACACAGCTACATGTACAGGGCTACAAGACCTACATGTACAGAGCTACAAGAGCTACATGTACAGAGCTACAAGTTAAGAGCTACAAGAGCTACAGAGCTATAGGAGCTACACAGCTACATGTACAGAGGGCTACAAGACCTACATGTACAGAGCTACAAGAGCTACATGTTTGTACAGAGCTACAAGTTAAGAGCTACATGTACAAGAGCTACAGAGCTATAGGAACTACAGAGCTGTAGGAGCTACAGAGCTACATGTACAAGAGCTACAGAGCTACAAGAGCTACACGTACAGAGCTACAAGAACTACACAGCTACAGAGCTATAGAGCTACATGTACAGAGCTACAAGAGCTACATGTACAGAGCTACAAGACCTACATGTACAGAGCTACAAGAGCTACATGTACATGTACAGAGCTACAAGAGCTACATGTACAGAGCTACAAGTTAAGAGCTACACAGCTACATGATTGTACAGAGGGCTACAAGACCTACATGTACAGAGCTACAAGAGCTACATGTACAGAGCTACAAGTTAAGAGCTACAAGAGCTACAGAGCTATAGGAGCTACACAGCTACATGTACAGAGGGCTACAAGACCTACATGTACAGAGCTACAAGAGCTACATGTATGTACAGAGCTACAAGTTAAGAGCTACATGTACAAGAGCTACAGAGCTATAGGAACTACAGAGCTGTAGGAGCTACAGAGCTACATGTACAAGAGCTACAGAGCTACAAGAGCTACACGTACAGAGCTACAAGAACTACACAGCTACAGAGCTATAGAGCTACATGTACAGAGCTACAAGAGCTACATGTACAGAGCTACAAGACCTACATGTACAGAGCTACAAGAGCTACTGTACATGTACAGAGCTACAAGAGCTACATGTACAGAGCTACAAGAGCTACATGTACAGAGCTACAAGAGCTACATGTACAGAGCTACAAGTTAAGAGCTACAGAGCTATAGGAGCTACACAGCTACATGTACAGGGCTACAAGACCTACATGTACAGAGCTACAAGAGCTACATGTACAGAGCTACAAGTTAAGAGCTACACAGCTATAGGAGCTACACAGCTACATGTACAGAGGGCTACAAGACCTACATGTACAGAGCTACAAGAGCTACATGTACAGAGCTACAAGTTAAGAGCTACAAGAGCTACAGAGCTATAGGAGCTACACAGCTACATGTACAGAGGGCTACAAGACCTACATGTACAGAGCTACAAGAGCTACATGTATGTACAGAGCTACAAGTTAAGAGCTACATGTACAAGAGCTACAGAGCTATAGGAACTACAGAGCTGTAGGAGCTACAGAGCTACATGTACAAGAGCTACAGAGCTACAAGAGCTACACGTACAGAGCTACAAGAACTACACAGCTACAGAGCTATAGAGCTACATGTACAGAGCTACAAGAGCTACATGTACAGAGCTACAAGAACTACATGTACAGAGCTACAAGAGCTACATGTACATGTACAGAGCTACAAGAGCTACATGTACAGAGCTACAAGAGCTACATGTACAGAGCTACAAGAGCTACATGTACAGAGCTACAAGAGCTACATGTACAGAGCTACAAGTTAAGAGCTACAGAGCTATAGGAGCTACACAGCTACATGTACAGGGCTACAAGACCTACATGTACAGAGCTACAAGAGCTACATGTACAGAGCTACAAGTTAAGAGCTACAGAGCTATAGGAGCTACACAGCTACATGTACAGAGGGCTACAAGACCTACATGTACAGAGCTACAAGAGCTACATGTACATGTACAGAGCTACAAGATCTACATGTACAGAGGGCTACAAGACCTACATGTACAGAGCTACATGTATGTACAGAGCTACAAGTTAAGAGCTACACGTACAGAGCTACAAGAGCTACAGAACTACATGTACAGAGCTACAAGAGCTACAATAAGCAATTATTTTTAGTGACGTCATGGGGTAGCCACATTAACTCTAATCTCCTTCAAACACACATTTAATGAAAAAAGAATGACTCAGGGAAATGGCTATAGTCCAACAGAGCTCTGTACTAAGGCGAGCCTCTTTAAAGTGATTCTTCAACAATGTCTTACCAATAAGTTTTTCCTTTATGGGAAAAGAAAAATATATAACTTCCAAGGTTAACTGGATAGTTTTTTCTCCCGTTGGTTTCCTTGCTCTTCTGAGCATTCTTCGCCATTGTATTTCATTAGGAAGTCACCCATCTCAAACATTTTAAGTGCAAAGACTCCATGTCCTAAAAAAAGGAGCAATTGAACAACTAATTATAAGCATTAAAGGATTGAACAGTAATACATGTATACATGCACAGAAGAATTCAATGTTACTAATAATTGTTGATTGGCCATTTTGTAGATTACATAACATGAGGCATACATGTACATGAGATTGCAGTGCATTCTGGGAACTAGTAGAATGATTACGAGTGAAATAGAGTACTTTTTGTATGGCTGGGAAACCTTCTGCACTGTGCTGTGACGAGCATCCGGGTCAGTTCCGTGATCATGTCTATATAAAAACATTCCGAATTCTTAATTGCTGTAACTGTCAGTGTGGCATGTTGTGACCATTTTCACAGTCACAAAAAATATCCTATGTAAATCAGTCACAGTGTTTGATCAAGTTGAAAACACTGTGCACATAAAGTCAAGCAATAGCTGATATCGAAGTTACACTCCAATGACTCTGAACAAATCAAATGTTTCAAGTCTAGGCTTTCAGGTCAAGTTTTTCTACTGACCCGATAACCTTGACTTGAAACCGTTGTTCAGAGTCATTGGAGTGCTATTGAATTTCTTAAAAGCAACATTATGCACTTCATTAATTTATTGCACATTACCTATGTAATTATTGACAAATCTTTTTGCTAGTCCTGGTGGATCAATATCAGTCTTGGACAGCCATTGCATAAAATCTGGCTCCTATTTTTATTAAATAAGATGATTAAGAAGAAAACAAATTGAATCACCAATAATGTAAAAATTTGCAACCAATAGTAATAAATAATAATATAATGTAGTATAAAGACAAGGGCTTTTGTTTTGTGGTGTCAGCTCCTAGGGGGAGGGGAGTGAAGGGGAGGGAAGGGGTGTGAGGGGAAGAGGGATATAAGCGAAATTGGTAAAACCGGTTTTGAGTCAGAAATATTTGTTTTCCAGTTCTCAATCTGACAACAAAATCAATGAACTATGGAATCGTTTGCCTCGAATTCCAGCCATTTTAGGGCTCCTCCCCAACAGCTGTGATTGTTATATTTATTGAATTACTTTAGTGGCAATATATTGTGTGCTTTAAGTAAAACATGTTCTTTTATTAAGAATGTTGTTGATCCCCTATCAGATTAACTATATACACTTGCTACTTTTTAGACTATAATGTACTTTTTTATAACTGACAATACAATCTTTAAAGATGGAAGAGTTAATATTATTTCATAAAATTGTTTTTTCCTATATATTTCAACGTCGCCTGCGAATACAGCTGCTTTTTGGCGGTCGCGGATCTCCCGCAAAGAAGCGTCTGCATTGTGAGTGCAACATTCCTGTACTGGGCTCCCAGTGATAACAGTGCCAGTGTCCTTCGGGATACTGAAGGGATTACCCTGGGATTAAATACAGGTTATTACTGACTTATATTTACTTTTACCTCTGAGGTCATGACAGTTCGTGTTGTAAATCTGATACAACACAGCTGCTCATGTTGTGAACACTACTTCTAAACGGCCTGAGTTTGTTGATTCGGCAATCACAATTATTGTAGAACACAATTTTATTCATCTGTGCATATGATAAGTCCGATACAATCGACATTGTAATATTTTGTTCTGGTCGTTCTGGTTTCGGTGAGCTTAATTTATGCAAATAATGTGATTACCAGCAAGCTGACCAATCAGCTTCTATGACCAGAATCGGGTCAAAAATGACGTCACAGTACAGGAATGTTGCACTCACAACGCAGACGCTTCTTTCAGGAGATCCCTGTGGCGAGCGTAAAATAGCGGCTGTATCCGCAGGCTAATTTCAACGTAACTTACATATTTTTAAGTTTGCTATATATTTTTTTCCTTTAATCTTGGGTGGTGGTATTATTAAAATTTCACAATTTATTTTCTTTAAAAGTTTTACCACTTACTTGCACCAAGGCCAATTTTGACCTGGTTTTCCTTTCCATTCTGCAAGACAAAATTGTACTGTCTCTTTTAGGTATTTCATCACTGATAGCTGTTTTCATGAGATTAGCGCCCTGCAGTTCTTCGCTCATGTCTAGACTAGAGCCATGACATTCACATACAACACGAGTGTCACCATAACATCATTATTCTTGTATCTACATGTAATATACTTAGACCCATCACTTTCTCTAGTATATCAAGAGTATTACCATGTCTCTACTCGAATACATGAAATTCCATACACGGGTCGTGAAGTAAGCTAGCTTCGAAGTCGTTGCTTTCAACTGCCGAAAATCCAGGTTAATTTTGTAATGATTTTCTTTACAATGCAACAGTTTAACTTCAAGTTGGTATAAGCTTACATGTAACTTAAAGTGCTAATTAGACGAAAATCGATCGAAGTTTAATTTAGCTGAAACTTCATTGAATAATTCTTCAAGGGTCTAATAATAACTAGTTAAAATCTTTTTTCGATATTCCAGAGGGAAGTACTATATTTTCATGAATCTTTAGAGGAGTCAGTGATGACGGGCTCTTTCTCAGTATATCACTATCCTGAAAAACCTTTGTTATTCAAATCAAGAACTCTTTGTAGAACGAGGCATACAACAATATGAACTATTGTTATTCAAATTTTCAGGAATTCAGGACGGTGATATACTGAGAAAGCCCCCCAACTTTCAGCTCCATACATTTCTTTGTATTTTGTGAGTCAAAATATCTCAATGTTTTGTTCAGACAACAGCTCTGCATTGAACAAAACTGGTCAGACAATCAATCCTAAACACAGATAATGTAAGAAAACTCCTTCACCCAAACTTTTAGCTTCAGAGAAATAAAATAATTCAAGAAACTAAACACAAAGAAATGTATGGAGCGAAGCCGTGTTGATTGTTTGGGTTGTAGATGACCTCACTGACACTTCTAAAGATTCATAAAAATGTAATACTTCCCATAGGAATTTTGAGAAAGCACATTAACCAGTGATTGTATGGTTCTTTGAGATTATTTCAGTGAAGTTTCAGCTAAATTAAACTTCGATCGATTTTCGTCTAAGTAGCACTTTAAAGTAACTGATAAAAGCTTTCAAGGCTTCCATGTGTCTCTGTTTCAGTTCGCGAATATCAGTCTTAGTAGACGAAGCCATCTCTTTGTTCTTCACAGCTCCCTCGCGAAATGGAAGGGTGACGATATCAAGTTTGAAGATCTTCTCGTCTCCTTCCATCGTTTCTTGCGACGCCATTTTGGATTTTTCCTATGTCTAGTTCCCAGTCCCACTCGATTGGCAGATTCGCGACATGGCCAAAAACGACATGGACCGATCGATGGACCAACAATGTACCGGGCTGCTGCTGGTTGCTGCCGGGCTAGCTGTTAAAAATCTAGCCGAGCCGATTCGGTGAAAGTATAAAATAAGTTTCCTCTACTATATACAATACACAAAAAATCGTGATTTCTTTCAGCAGCCGATTGACCTACTTCTGGGGACATTTTGTTGGTTCCACACTTGACTTCTGGGGACTCGCAATAAAAGCTTTTAAATAACTTTCTGTTTTCAACTAACTAACTTTTCTTTTCCGATTTCGCAAAATATAAGAGTACTGCATGCCTTTTCATAGATCGGCTTTTAGGTCCTTCAGCAAGTTTTACGGCTTGACAAGTTTTAGATCTATACTGAACCTGACACACCGGCGTGCATATTTCAGTCTTGACCTCGAGCTCGATCAGTCGATCATTGACTGATTGAGAAAAATCTAGCTAAGCCGCGATTCGGTGAAAGAATATAATAAGTTTCCTCTACTATATACAATACACAAAAAATCGTGATTTCTTTCAGCAGCCGATTGACCTACTTCTGGGGACATTTTGTTGGTTCCACACTTGACTTCTGGGGACTCGCAATAAAAGCTTTTAAATAACTATCTGTTTTCAACTAACTAACTTTTCTTTTCCGATTTCGCAAAATATAAGAGTACTGCATGCCTTTTCATAGATCGATCGGCTTTTAGGTCCTTCAGCAAGTTTTACGGCTTGACAAGTTTTAGATCTATAACCTGACACACCGGCGTGCATATTTCAGTCTTGACCTCGAGCTCGATCAGTCGATCATTGACTGATTGAGAAAAATCTAGCTAAGCCGCGATTCGGTGAAAGAATAAAATAAGTTTCCTCTACTATATATACAATACACAAAAAATCGTGATTTCTTTCAGCAGCCGATTGACCTACTTCTGGGGACATTTTGTTGGTTCCACACTTGACTTCTGGGGACTCGCAATAAAAGCTTTTAAATAACTACATGTATCTGTTTTCAACTAACTAACTTTTCTTTTCCGATTTCGCAAAATATAAGAGTACTGCATGCCTTTTCATAGATCGGCTTTTAGGTCCTTCAGCAAGTTTTACGGCTTGACAAGTTTTAGATCTATAACCTGACAGTCACCGGCGTGCATATTTCAGTCTTGACCTCGAGCTCGATCAGTCGATCATTGACTGATTGAGAAAAATCTAGCTGAGCCGCGATTCGGTGAAAGTATAAAATAAGTTTCCTCTACTATATATACAATACACAAAAAATCGTGATTTCTTTCAGCAGCCGATTGACCTACTTCTGGGGACATTTTGTTGGTTCCACACTAGACTTCAGGGGACCCTAAAACATTGAAAGGCAGGCGATGTGACTGACTCGTGTGAATGCACGGTGAATGCTTCAAGTTCGCTATAAAAGCTTCTTTCTGTTTTCACATGACTAACTAACTTTTCTTTTTATTTCACAAAATATAAGAGGTTTGCCTTTTCATATCTGAGAAGTCAGGATCGGCTCTAGTCCTGGCAAGTTTTACGGCTTGACAAGTTTTCCTTGACAAGGAAACTAAATGCCATTTTTTTGTCATCTACACGATCAAGTTTTCCTTGACAAGGAAAAAATGGCGATGTTTTTGTCGTCTACACGAGCAAGTTTTCCTTGCTCGTGTCAGATGCGGCTCTATACTATAGTCGTGCTCGTGGTGAGATGTGAAAACCTACAAAACCGTATCTTTGAGCTACAATCTTACAAAATCCAATTTGAATTCAGTTATCATGAAAGTACACTTTAATTTACATCTTTAATTCAAAAAGGTTGCTCATAACGTGAATAGAATACGATACGAGATACCAGAGGAAATGGCAAAAATGACTAGTGAAGTAGTCTATACTTACAGTTACAGCTAGTACTCGTGGTGTGCTTGGGACGAGTTGGGTCGATCTATCATTCTATGTACTGATGACTGAAGAGAACAAATAATATTAAAATAAAAACATCAGTTTCGTACAAATTACCGTTCGCCTTTGAAACCAATCTTAACAAAGTACTTACTGTTGGCTGTACCATCCATGCATGGCCAGTCGCCTTTCTTTTGGCAATGGCAGATCACTTGTGCTGTTTCAAGGTTTATATTCATTTTCCCGCTGAAAATACTCGAACCCGATTGGATATTACGATTTTGCCGCGAAAAGGTCTTTCATGTCAATCATGTGCTTTTCGCCGTTGCCTAGATGGGTAAGTTTACAAACTCTATTGCTATTCTATTTTGCCTACCACTGGAACCAAGACACATCTCTCAAGTGTTTGTTCATAACAGAGATGTTTTCAAGTTTTTCAGTGACGGTTTGTTGTTTGTGTTTGTTTGGCTACTAATAGCTCCATCAGTCCACTGGCACTGACCGCGGTGGTGATCGACTAGTTTGTGCAGTCGATCACCTTCAATGGGACATGGCTCCATGTGACTCAAGTAGATATTAATCTTTATTTGAAAGCAGTTTTAGAAATTCAAGATATCAAAAGAAGAGGATTCTAGAAGTGAATTTACGGCCATACTATACTGTATCGATCAAATATAAGTCACAGGAAGCCCAATACACAGAGGGTGGTGGCGAGTCTGCCAACCTGAAAAGTCTAATACACACGATTCTGGTGCAAAATAGCATAAAATCATAGTATATTAGAGTGTAAACTTATCTTCAAATTAATAAAAAAGTCTTAACAAAATGATTTGGTAATTTAGATTAATTTAAATTCTGTCACGCAATACAGTCACGTGCATTTTCAAAGCGTTCGTAGAAATAGGAAAATTCGTTTGAAATAATACGATTTTAACTTAGTAAATGATGGGTAACTTTATTTTGATGAATGTAGCTGTTTAAAATTTGACTTGGACTGTAACTAAAAGCGATCGCTCTATATGGTTTTGGCTGTTCTTTCGTCCTATGAAGATTTTGTTCTATATAAGTCCTTGGGTTTCCTGTTGCAAGCACTGCTGTTTTCCGAAAGAGTACTGGGATCTACATTCCAACGAATTCAAACTTCCAACTTCCAAGCAACGTGCACGGTGCAGAACGGTTGTTTATGCGATGAGATGTTCGACAGGAGGACTAGAAAAAGCACCCATTGAATATTAACAAAAGGTATGATACTAATAATGATGAAAGATAAATTTTGAAATAAGCTTTAATATCACAACCCAAGGCCATGCAAGCGTAGAGTCTCGCCAATGACCCCAATGTAGCATTGTAGGAGCGAGTGAAATTTCGAAAATGTGATTCTGTTTTATTTAAATCCAAGTAAGAATGTCGATCAAAAAGTGGACGGTTTAAACCGCAGGGGTGCAGGGGTGTAATAAATAAAAAAGCTGATGATATATGATATTTTAAAATAAATGTTTTCACCCGATACTCCAACGGCCATCGGCGCGCGCCGCACGAGAAAGATCTTGTAGAGAAAGATTTGTAGAGATATTATAAAGAATATCATCCTCTAGGGTTTTGTTTTAATATTACCGGGCAAAGTACGACATGCAGTAGCACGAACAAGGTTGAAAATAGAATTTGGAGCTCGGTTGTACATAGCGGTTTTCACAAGCGAGCGCGTGACGGGGATATAAACTGCGTTTAAACTCTAATACGCTTGCTCCAAACACATTTTTACCGTGAAAATCGGATTCAGCGATAAATTTCCTTTACTTTAGTATAAGATTCACGTATATTACGATTAATTTCAATGACGCAAAACTTCCAAAGACTAGCTATAAGATTATAGGTCTTTCCCTGAATTGCTGATCGTCCTAATTGTGTGTTAATTTGTGTGTACGCTAAATATAATATAAGCTTATATAAGCTTAAAGTGCCTGTCACCCCTATGAGATTCTTTCAAAAATCTATTCAATATAAGCTGAATAGTTGGTGGGTTCAGTATTTTGAGATTTGAACCTTGCGACCTCTTTCTTCGCAAACCCACAATATATTCTCGTCTATATTTAGATTGAAACAAGATGCTCTAAGCTAGCTAGTAGCGTGAAGTCGGGCTATTAACGTTTTTACTGATATTACTGTAAAGTTCCGAAAGTTAGCCTCCTCCGCAGGCTAGTCTATAGCTCGGAATACCGGCTGAATATTGGTCCACAGGCCGGCCATACCAAACGTTATGACAATGACAACGACAGTTGCGTGACGAGGGAGACTGTTTGTCGGTCATGAGTCATAGATAAACATCTCCAATCAGACGTATTTGGTACGTCTTGAGGTTGCATCGGGTCAGATGGTTCTGATAACTTCCATCGTTTGTTTTTGGTTCAATAACACTATACACGTACTGAAGTAATTCTATGCTCAAATGGGTCAAATAGTTCGCTCTTGTTTATGTTGGTGCCCATGCGTCTCTCATTATGAACTTCATTTCAGAACGCAATTGCACCAGGGCACGAGTGAATGCTCAATGAGCGTCTTGTTTATAGTTCATTCAACCTTGTTTGTGCATGTCGTACTTTGCCCGGTAATATTACAAAGCGTCTATGTTGACGAAACAAAACCCTAGAGGATGATATTCTTTATAATATCTCTACAAATCTTTCTCTACAAGATCTTTCTCGTGCGGCGCGCGCCGATGGCCGTTCGAGTATCGGGTGAAAACATTTATTTCAAAATATCATATATCATCAGCTTTTTTATTTATTATACCCCTGCACCCCTGCGGTTTAAAGCGTCTGATCAAACAGTTTGAAACGGGGACCTCAAGCTTTGCCCAACAACTGCCAAGAACACCCAACAGTGTGATCCAAACAGTGTTGGACCTTGCGTTTGCACACACTCATTTTAGTGGTGTCGAACGCAGCTCTACAATTAAATTTCAAGCCATTTACATGTTCAATATATGTCTCAAAACATGGGCAATATGATGTGTTATATTTCTCATACTGCCACTTACTTTGTGAGTTGTCGAGGAAGAGACACAAACTTCTGGCCTGTTGAAGTCCTTTGTCGGGTTCAGATTGGGTAGCTGCCTGTGCTGAAGCTGTTTGATTTGTGGTGTCCGGTTTGGTTGCGGCAGAGCCTCTTGGGGAGTTGTATATTCTGTGAATGTAATTCGATTTCTCCGCGCTTTGGCTGAAGCAAAGGCCACAGAAAGTCAATATGTTTTAGTTCATCGACCACTTTAGAAGTGTCCAAGGTTTGATTCAATTTTGACCGCGAAAAGTGGCATTTTGAGCCGAGACAGTGTTTCCAAGTGATTGGAGTGGATTAATTCCTTTCGGAGTTAAATTAAGCTTATACCAGCCTTAATTGTCATTTTTTAGTTGGTGGTGGTAGGGTACGTTCAATCCCTGAAAACAAGCCTTTTCCCTCGACAAATCACAAAGTAAGTGGCAGTAGAAGAATTAAAACAGATCATATTGTTTTTAAATCATGGTTTGAGACAATATGTACAGTCATTCTCAAAAAGGTTGTCCAGATGAAAAGACTACAGTACTACAATATAAAGTCATGTGATTCATTATGTTTTCAATTTCCTCGCATGGAATTTCAATTTGAGATGCAAAGTACACGGCATTGTGAGAACTGAATGTACCGGTAATAGCGCTGGTGTCAACTCGCAGTTCCGCGCGCAGAAATTGAAAACATAATGATCAAATCATGTGACTTTATTGTAGTATTGTAGTCTTTCTATCTGGGCAACCTTTTTGAGAATGACTGTATTGAACACATAAATCGCTTGAAATTTGACTCTAGTTAGGGTACACTAACGTGTCAATTCCATATACTTTTCTAAATCCATACCATTGTACACTGTCATTGACCATCATTTATACCATCATCTACTACCATCATACACTGTCATATTATATCATAACTACATGTACTATCACATTAACCCATCATACTCATCATTGGCCATCATCAACCATCATTAACCATCATTTAATGACCACCGATCATCAACCATCATTGAGAATCATCATTGAGAATCATTGAGAATTATTAACCATCATTGAGAATCATTGACCATCATTGAGAATCATCAGTTAATACAATATATTCGAGACAATCTAGATAAATATAATTATCCTAAAAGATACGATGATCACCCCTACCATCCAAACATAGGAAGACCCCCTCTCCACCCCACCCCCCTCCACCCCACCCCCCCCCCCCCCGGGCCCTACTAGCTAATTTTAAAATAGTTTGTAGAACCTATACCAATAGATTGTAGACCCTTATATACCAACAATAGATTATTTGTGACATTATAGATACATGTAGATTGCAAAAAAGTATGAAATTGTAATGCTTTGATTTGCTTTTTTTAAATGCAGGTGCTCCTATTTCCCTTTAAAGGATACTAATTATATATGGCATATTTGTGACGACCCTGACGTTGACTGTCTCGTGCCTCGATCTGTTTCTGTCAAGAGAAGGGTGGCGCTTCAACCGAATATGATGACAGTGCTATAACCATCACACAGGATGTTAAAATTATAATCTGCAACATTAGGAACTGAGGAGTACAGCATGTACAGTTTGTGCCGTGAGAGCCATAATAAGTCTTCTTAGTCACACATGTATGACTATATAAATACTGGCTTGAGTTAACTGCAAAGCAGAATATATTATAGTGTTAAGTGAAAGAATATTGTACTCTGGGGAATATGCTTCATGTGGCACATCTTTGTTTCATTACACAGTATAAGAGTATAAATTAGTAATAATAATAATTTAATAACTTATATAGCGCATATTCCATGGCGAAATGATCAAATGCACTTAAAGATTAGATTTCACATGAACACGAGGTTAGTCAGTCCAACATAATGACTATTTAAATTTGGGAGCAATTATTGCATTCAGTCTTTTTGAAGTGATCATGCATGCATGCATGGTATTACTTATAATTATTTTTGTTGTACTACGTTTCACTTAGATATTAAAAAATACATTTATAAAATATATTTTACCTCAAAGCAAAACAATAAAAGTAGAGTGCAAACACTAAAACCATGAAACAGTGCTAACTAATTAACACTAAATAGTGCAATGTCTTTTGTTTTCTATTGTTTCATTGGTGCTATTTAGCACTAAATAGTTTGTACTGTTTCACGGTTTTAGAATAACAACATATTGTTGCAATAGAGTTGATAATTTTCTATCTCCTTTTACCATGGGCAAATCTTCAAGTCCCCACAAAATATCCACACCGAATATAACTTGAGTGGAAATCCAAAATAAGATTATTCCTTGATAAAAAAAAGTTGGTTTGAAATGCATATATACCACTTCTCAAGATAACACCAGTTTGGAAGGTCAGTGACTAAATTGGACTTCCACACTAGAAAGTTTTATGGGGACAAGCATCCACAAATTTGACTTCTGGGGACATTTCAGATAGGGGTGAAAAATTACATTTTACTATGAAAGAAGCATTTTGAAATAATGAAGGTTCTGGGGACATCAAAATGTCCCCAGAACTTCAGAAGTCCCCAGAAGTCTGGTGTGGAACCAACAAAATGTCCCCAGAAGTAGGTCCACACAAAGACATCCATCCATCCATCCATCCATCCATCCATCCATCCATCCATCCATCCATCCATCCATCCATCCATCCATCCATCCATCCATCCATCCATCCATCCATCCATCCATCCATCCATCCATCCATCCATCCATCCATCCATCCATCCATCCATCCATCCATGCTATTCAACTAAAGTATCTATTATTCCATGACTAACCGAGACGTGTTGGTATATGAGACTTGTCCGTGCTGTCAGACACGTAAACAAACGCTGCTTGAGCCATAGAACTAAGAAACCCTGTCATTCCATTCAACACCTTGCCAAGAAGAAGCAGGCGTAGAGGCCATCTGAAAGACATGATCCCAATAACCATCAGTGACTCCAGGGCCGCTCCTAAGGTGGATAAGAGTAAAGCTGGTTTTCGGCCCACAGTATCCGTCCATGGCCCTATGAATAGGCCCATGATGGTAGACGGAAGAAACAGGACGGGAATGATCAGACTGTCAAAGTTGGATGCAAGTTTTTGGACCTGTGAAAATAACATCAACAGAAGTGTATGAGTCAATGTTGATTTCCTACGGTACTCAAAGAGAGAGTGAAGCTACACTCCAATGACTCTGAACAACGGTTTCAAGTCGAGGCTATAGTGCCAGTACAAAAACTTGACCCGATAGCCTCGACTTGAGCTATTGCACTTTTATGTGATACCCTGCCTCTTTAAATAAAGTTCTCATATCATATCATATCATTGCAACCTCGTCTCCAGGGCCCTCTCATCTCGCTATGACAATAGCGAGAAGAGAGGGCCCTGGGGAACGAGGTTGAGTGAACTGACAGTCCTTTGCGCAAATAATTCTTTGAGGGAGAAACCGGGGGAGAACCCGCAAGGCAGAGTTTAAGAAAGGTTATTGAAATCAGTATGGATTGACGTCTTGTTGTATAAAGTTATCGCTGTTTCCTTAATTCATAGTTGATTTGAAATGGCAGACAAGGGATGGCAGAGTACTGATCTAGGTTCGCAAAGCATCATGGTTAAATGTAAAGCCGCCATTTTGTTTGGTACACCGGATCAAATCTGTTGTAAATTTCTCTAGTTATCTTTTGTTAGAACGAAGAGCAAAGTGTCAGTTCCATACCTTGTTCTCTAGGTTTTTTAATGTCGTGTTTTTAACGTCTTCCATTGCGCCACAGCCAGTATTTCCCTCGCCGTCAAGGTCGTACGGAAACCCTACGTCTTCACTGTATCGATAGTAGATGAATTGTTTTTGTATTGGCATGCTCATGAAGAACCCACATGCGTACAGGAACAACACGGGCTCCACGTATAGAAAGCATCTCCAGGTTAGATTGGAAATCTTCATGCCTTTTTAGCATGCACACCAATATATCCTTATCAGTCAAATGAGGCCACTTTAAATCTAGAATTAGAAGTAATAGAATCAGGTATTATAATAATAATAATAATAATAATGGAAACTTTATTTCATGTATTTTTTACACAAACAATTGCAAATCTCACTACATGTAGGTAATTTACAATTGACTACTTGAACTCGAAAATATAATTAACAAAAAGAAAATGGTAACATAAGTATATTTATATATATCAATAAAACATTTAAAACTTCATTAATTCGGGATTAAGCCACTCCTTATTTCTACAACAGAAAATATAATATGTTGACCTGATAATAAATATTACTTATTTTTCTAACAATATACTTTTGTTGTTTTCTTTCTAAACCTAATAATAATAATAATAATAATAATAATAATAATAATAATAATAATAATAATAATAATAATAATAATAATAATAATAATAATAATAATAATAATAACAATAACAATAACAATAACAATAATAATAATAATTGTTATAATTTTCGAAGTCTATTTTGAGCCATGGCCATAACTAGATCCTCCATTTTGGATCTTCAAACGAACCATAACTCATCAGTGGGAATGGAATCATGGGAAGGGGTGGTTCTCCCATCAACTCGACGATATGTGCCGCACACAAGGTCGGGGCTTTGAGCATAGGCCTTCCAGCTCTGAATTGTACACAGAAAAAGGCTGATAGAGTCGTTTTCGTATGAGTGGGAAGCCTACGGTACCGTGACACTCAAATGGCTTCCTTTCTGAACCAATCAAAAAGCGTGCAGATGCATCTCATCCAATCAAACTCTTTCAATACGGCACGGTACCGTGACACTCAAATGGCTTCCTTTCTGAACCAATCAAAAAGCGTGCAGATACATCTCATCCAATCAAACTCTTTCAATACGGCACGGTACCGTGACACTCAAATGGCTTCCTTTCTGAACCAATCAAAAAGCGTGCAGATACATCTCATCCAATCAAACTCTTTCAATACGACACGGTACCGTGACACTCAAATGGCTTCCTTTCTGAACCAATCAGAAAGCGTACAGATGCATTTCATCCAATCAAATTATTTCAATACGACACAACACGCTGCCGTAATTTTCCACGGTTCCTATGCGTGGTGTTGAAACAGGGTCAGCTAGGGTTCAGGCGGTGAGAATCCCCGCAGGGGAAGGGGAGAGGGAGGAACTGCAGGTTTTCAGATATTCATTTGAACAATTCCCTTCTCCCCTACTCCACCACCCCATGGGATATTACTTACTTACCCACCCCCTTCCCCACTTAGTCCTCAAATTACCCAGCTATAGCAGTTTCTTCTTTTTAATCCACAAGGCTTGGTTACTTGTTTCAACCAGGAAATGGCGTGTGGGTTTCCTGTGGTCAGGGTGTTTGAGACAAAGCCAGCTCGGCTACAAGTAGCTGAACTAAAGTCATATTGAAGTACTGAGTATCACTCATAATAAACCACAGGGAGCCCAAGCTCATTATCTGTGAAGACCGTTGTTTAATTTGCATATTTACAGTAAATGTATGTGGCTTTAAAACATCCCTCCGTATTTCAAGATTTTTCGTAAATAATAAAACTTTTTTTTCACTAATGTGTTGTTCTTACTACTTTCGATGCTGTGAAAACGCTCTAATGGCGCTGAAACGCCGTCACAGCATCGAAAGTAGTAAGAACAACACATTAGTGAAAAAAAAAAAAAATTTTTTTTTTTTACGAAAAATCTTGAAATACGGAGGGATGTTTTAAAGCCACATACATTTACTGTAAATATGCAAATTAAACAACGGTCTTCACAGATAATGAGCTTGGGCTCCCTGTGAATAAACCAATAATCCTTTCAAACTCATTAATAATTCATGAGGACAAAACAAAGGAAATCACTACCGTGAAGGACGCTGGGATACGTGGTCCTAATTAGCATAACATTTGGCTACCTTATTGAATTTCTCGAAGAATTATTCATGGTTTGAGATGCTAGTCAAACACTTGAACGAGTTCTTCCTCCTATTTCAAAACACCTAGAAGTGGGTTACAAAAAACTCGGCTGCGACCACAGGCAGCCCAAGCTGTGATCTTGTGAATAATTGTAGAGAATGTATGTAGAATTACAAAATAACGTACAACGGCACTTGCGTTGTCAATAAAGGACTGAAAAAAAGGGAGAAAAAAAATAAAAACGGCCTAAAACGCCAAACTAACACATCAGGGCAATAAAACAGTAAATTATCAACACTGTGGTGAATTTTCAGTCCTTTATTGACAACGTAAGTGCCATTGTACGTTATTTTGTAATTCTACATACATTCTCTACAATTATTCACAAGATCACAGCTTGGGCTGCCTGTGCTGCGACTCGTGTTTTCCGACTCACTTCTCGGCGATGTTTTGAAATCATACTAACGTAACCATAATCATAGACATGAGCGAACGGATTGTTTGTTTTAATGTATAAACAATACAAAGCGGAACGACAATAGAACAATAGCCAGGACTTTTGTGTAGCTACACGAAGACCTGATCTGACCAAGCGCGGAACTCAGTCACGCAACACAACACCAAGTACAACTCTATCACATCAGTATTCATGTACATGTTCATGTAGTGCTGCAAAGATTAATTAGCAAACGAATTGTCTGATCTTACTCCTGGGTAGGCTCCTTCATGCTTAGTAACAGCTAAGCTGGTTAGAGCTAGCTACGGGCTCGATACATGCATGACTGCATTTTCTTATTTTGATCTTCTTTGTCAATGTTGTTATTTAATATCTCCGAGCTTTCGGATATATATACTAGTTTGGTGCACAATAATTACAACAATGAAAACAAACAGTAAATAACGAGTTGCAAGAGAAGCATGCGTTGCAGTAGCGAAGGGAAGGGGAGCGAGTAATTCAAGAAGAAGAAGAAAGTTTGGATTATTAAAACTGTTAGTTTGCTACTCTATGAGTCTATTCCGCTGAGTTGTGAATGTGTAAAGAACGTACAGTTATCGGATAGTCTATAAGTGAGTATCTGTAGCTAGAGTGCAGTGATTTCAATTGCTGACTTACCTTCTACTACTGCTTGTGCTTGAGTAATTAATGGAAGTGTGACAGCTCTTTGTACTTCTTGTGTCACACAAGTCATATAGCTAAGTAACCACGCATTGGTATTCATTTTACACCTATTTCAAAAAGGTTGTCAGAGAGCTAGTAAGGTGATAGAAAGCTTCATGAAGTATAAATTTCCTCACACTCAGAATTGAAGAAAACCACACCATAATAGAGAGGTACCGTACCAATAGTAATCGGCTAGAAAACCTGGAATGGTATACGGATATGGAACTTGTACGTGAACAAATAAGTTTAGGTGAAGGAAGGTTGCTGGAGATTAATATTTTGATTTTTTTTTAAGAAAGCTTAACTACTTCAATGATGCATAATCGCTAACTATCATATGGCTTTCTCATTTTAGATGACATTTAGTTTTATTCATTCATTTACCAGTTTTTTTATCTTATTTTACATAATGAAGCACATACGGGCTTCACAGTGGGATATACTGGCGCTATATAAGTATCTATTATTACTCGGGCCCTTCCGAAGGAAGCCCGAGTTATAAAATGCGCTTTCTTCTATCATTTTTTTTTTTTCGTAGGACACAAAATGTGAAGTATGTGATCGTATCGGTACAAAAAATGCGAAGTATGTGATCGTATCGAGTTCCAAGATTACTCAGCAGATAAGAAAGCAAGCTACACTCTGTCCCAAAATATATGCGGGTTCCCATCGAGCGATTACTTGAAGCATCCTGGATATATTCGAATTTCGACAGCAAATGTCCGAAATGAAAACTAAAACAGCCAAATAATAACGGAGAGCTTGGACTGAATGAAATTCCTAGTTCTGAATGGACTTTACGATGAGCCTATGTTGTATGGCGAAGTCGAGCCATCGATCACTTCCTTTTAAACACGATCATGCAATCATTGTTTTAACATGAGCAAGATCAATGTACGAAATTTGGGATCAGTGCTTGCTGCATGACTGCCGTCACGCCGTGGTTTCAAAAACCCGTTTAAAACAATAAAATGAAACACATTTCTGAGAAATATAATGATTGAAGTTTATTTTATTCCATGTTTGAAACATTCGGAAGGAAAAGGAATCGTAAAAATCGTACTTCAAAACTTCATCAAAGCAAATAGGCCGTCATCAACGCCACGGACTAAGCAAGGTCAATGTACGAAATTTGGGCATAACTTTGACACACAACCAGATACGAATGGAGAAATCGATTTTACCATCCGTACTGATGGTCAATTGAAACAGGGAAACCATTACTGTTTGGCTTTATGTTAATTAGCGCACGCGCAAA
Organism: Actinostola sp. cb2023; assembly: GCA_033675265.1. NCBI lineage: Eukaryota > Metazoa > Cnidaria > Anthozoa > Actiniaria > Actinostolidae > Actinostola > Actinostola sp. cb2023. Next base: position 24,697 of record JAUJYZ010000866.1, read on the forward strand.
GCATAATGAAAGAGACTTAGTGTTTTATTATTGAAGTGTAAATTTTTCTGCCTGGTTTTCACCAATACAACCATCGGTACGACTCGTACGGACGGTACGGATTTTGATGCCCCTTGTGAAAATAATTCGTTTATTTAAAAAAAAAAATGGAATACATGCATCAAGTTGCGTTTTGTTGATAAACACAGGGCCCTTAGAAAATGGTACCGATGGAACGAACCGTACCGATGGTAAAACAAAAAGTGCGATGGTGAATGGTGTTTTCCGATGGTTCAAATGGTGAAAAAATTTTTTTGGAACCCTGTGTAATATGTTATGTTGGTTGATAGAAGAAACAGAGGGCCCTTAGAAAATGGTACCGATTGTACGATCCGTACCGATGGTGAAACAGAAATTCCGATGGTGAATGGTATTTTCCGATGGTTCGAATGGTCAAAAAAATTTTTTGGAACCCTGTGTAATATGTTATGTTGGTTGATAGAAGAAATAGAGGGCCCTTAGAAAATGGTACCGATTGTACGAACCGTACCGATGGTGAAACAAGAAGTGCGATGGTGAATGGTGTTTTCCGATGGTTCGAATGGTGGAAAAAAAATTGGGAACCCTGTGTAATATGTTATGTTGGTTGATAGAAGAAACAGAGGGCTCTTAGAAAATGGTACCGATTGTACGATCCGTACCGATGGTGAAACAAGAAGTGCGATGGTGAATGGTGTTTTCCGATGGTTCGAATGGTCAAAAAAATTGTTTGGAACCCTGTGTAATATGTTAGGTTGGTTGATAGAAGAAATAGAGGGCCTTTAGAAAATGGTACCGATTGTACGATCCGTACCGATGGTGAAACAAGAAGTGCGATGGTGAATGGTGTTTTCCGATGGTTCGAATGGTGAAAAAAAAATTGGGAACCCTGTGTAATATGTTATGTTGGTTGATAGAAGAAACTAGGGTTCCTTAGAAAATGGTACCGATTGTACGATCCGTACCGATGGTGAAACAGAAATTCCGATGGTGAATGGTATTGTCCGATGGTTCGAATGGTGGAAAAAAAATTGGGAACCCTGTGTAATATGTTATGTTGGTTGATAGAAGAAACAGAGGGCCCTTAGAAAATGGTACCGATTGTACGCGATCCGTACCGATGGTGAAACAGAAATTCCGATGGTGAATGGTATTTTCCGATGGTTCGAATGGTCCAAAAAAATTTTTGGAACCCTGTGTAATATGTTATGTTGGTTGATAGAAGAAATAGAGGGCCCTTAGAAAATGGTACCGATTGTACGATCCGTACCGATGGTGAAACAAGAAGTGCGATGGTGAATGGTGTTGTCCGATGGTAGAGTATGGTTAATGTTGCTTAACAGACATCTGCCAGATCTGAAACTATGTTTGGCGGTGAAAGTTTATACTTTCGTGGATTTGAAAATATGTGCTTTATTCCATGATTGTCAGCCGGGCCTGCACAGTCCGTAATTATCACTGTATTAAGGTATCAAATTACCGGTTATTTTATATTTTTGACAATCCAATCAAATTGAATATTATCTATCTTCTCCAAAACAACGGATTTTAAAGATATTTTGTTCTTAAAAAGTTAGAATCAAAAAAACGAATTTTGGATTTGATTTGATGTAAAAAGATATTGACAAGCAAACTGTCAACAGCACTCATGTAGCGGACTTTCCACAAAGCTTCAGATCCCGGGGGGGGGGGGGGGGGGGGTACTCCCTTTGTCCAAGTGGTAGGGGTGATCGGTGGTCGATTTTAAAAACGACCCTAAAAGGTACGCATAAATTAAAAGAGCTGTTGAAGCCATGTTTTAAATTCCAACCCCTAATAGGTACGACCATATATGATGATGATGATGATGATTATGATTATTATTATCTTTCTTCTGCGGTTCTAAAGAAATTACATAAAAATTGACCCTAAAAGGTACGGAGTCATGTTACGTAACGGACTTTTGAATCGGAACCCTAAAAGGTACACACAGGAAATATTTTGAACCCTAAAAGGAGCGCCGATCACCCCTACCACTTGGACAAAGGGAGTACCCCCCCCCCCCCCCCCCCCCCCCCGGGCTTCAGATCCAAAGAAAGTATCCTAAAATCGTAACTGCTCACTCCAAATATCTTTGTATAGTGATGCCAAACCACTCACGGTGAAAGTGCTCTTATTTCCTGCTAGCAGTAACTTTGTTTTCCTGAATCGTTGTGTTATGTTGTTATAAACTGTAAGGCGATCTTCTTTTGACTGCCATTCATATGTCATCAGTTTGTAGCTCAACGACGGCTGGTTGGTAACGCAATTACGAAAACACAAACGCGAAATCATGCTCGAGGATCCAGCGGTTTTTTTCCGCGCTCCGAAGTCACCGGCTGAAACAACTCGCTGGATAAATTACCTGTTATTACGAGTTCTGTGGTGTGATACGAATCTTGATTTTGATTGGCCCTCTTTTTGAGGGTAAAAAAGAGGGCCACTCAAAACTCGATCATAATTTTCAAAGATAGCTTCCATGTTGACGGATGTTTTAAAGAAATGCATTTTATTTGCCTGATGCGATCGATCTAGTACTGAGTTTTTCCCCGGGATCGATATACTAAAGCCAGAACAGTTCATGGAACTTCATGGTTCTCGAAGCGTTTAATTATCGTAAAAAAAAAGGATGATGAGTATTTGCACAGCTACCGATAGGATATGGCAAAAGCATGATATTTTTGCTAGTGATATCCGATCCTTAGCGCTGGTAAATGTATTGTTTTAATTGGGAGGCCAAAAACGATTTGAAGCTACAAGTACCGCCAACTGAAAGAATACGCACCACGAGTACGGAATACAGAGTTTTTAGCGTATATATCATTATGAACAATCTGGACTTCAGTTATCACTTCATTTTTTGACATTTCTTTAGTTTCTGAAATGCGAGCTATACTAAATCCGCTTGAGAGCGTATCACGCCCCAGAACTCTTACTACTAGGTAATTTATCCAGCGGGTTGTTTCGGCCGGAGCGCGGACAAAAACCGCTGGATCCTCGAGCATGACGCGAAATGCGAAGTGCAAAGTGCTAATTAGTCACGTTAGAATAGACCCTATGCATTAATGATAGAATCGTAAAATCTGATTTCCTTTGTTATTGGGAATATATTACAGCAATATCTGACGATATCTTTGAAGAGAGGGTTTTCAATAATGAACATACCAAATTTTAGGGCTGTATTATGCAATCTTGAAAAGTTATAGTGATTTGAAATTACAAAGATTTGTACCAGAATCCGGAATTTGGCCCTAGATGCAGTGAGCGGCAAAAATACAATCGAAATGAAAACTTCCTGAAGATAGCCTACAAATCCCATTTCCCATTCGATAAAAAAAAAATCCCACCCCATTGACACGAATTCAACAAAATCCCAGTATGATGGACTCGCTTCTAGCGACCATACTATTGATGGTAAGTCACAACTGAAACTTGATCTCGGAACAATCTTATATGTTTATTTATCCAACTTCAAATACTCTCTGTTTTTAAACCATCTAATTCTGAATGCAAAACAACATATGTATAATAGTTTCATTAATGAACAAAAATACACATTTCCATCATTTCTAAATCACGCAACCAACAAATATCACATTGAAAAAAGAATTGCATTATCATCTATCACAATTATCAAACGTTTTTGTGAAAAAATGGGCACCTTTTATCAATTTCCTGTGCAAAACCGCATAATACCAAACCTTCACTTACTTGCTGTTTTTCCTCTCATTCTACATTATATCTTACCGTACCATACTATAGAGTGCAAACCATATGTCCGTGAAATAGTACTATTACTAAATAGTACTAAATAGTGTTATCTCTATTGTGTTCTATTGTTTCATCAGTGCTATTTAGTACTAATTAGTTAGTACTGTTTCACGGACATATGGTTTGCACTCTACTATACTATACTATACTATACTATATTACTACACTATACTATTATCATATACAAAATTGTATTAGTATTATTACAAAGATTGTTGCAAAAATAACAAAAACATTTCTTTTAACGATGTACTGATTATTATAAGTAATACCATGGCACTGAGGGATATTAGTGATTAAATGTCCCCGAAGCCGAGGGAAGTTTAGTGGAAGTCCCGAGCCTCCGGGCGAGGGACTTTTACTAAACTTCCCGAGGCTGAGGGACATTTAATCACTAATATCCCGAAGATGCCATGGTATTAGTTTGTAATACCATGATCACCGAGGAAATGGACAAAAATACAGGCTTGAGTTAACCGGCGCAAAGGAGAATATATTATAGTGTTTTGTGAAAGAGTCTTAATTGATTAGACTGTACTCTGGGGAATGCTTCATGTTGCACATCTTTGTTTCATTTACACAATAAAAGAGTATAAATTAGTTATAGTAAGGAGTACCTGAAGGTAAACAGATCAGAAATGGCGGAAGGTCGGTTTACTTTTATGAGAGATGACGAAGTGGAGCAAGTAAGGGAGAATACGGTTCCTCAAAACACTAAAAAGCACATACAGAAAAAGAGGAAAGTGCCAACTAATATAATATTTCATTGTGTGAACAAATAACAGAAATAGGTCTAATAAAATATCCTTTGAATTCGACTTTTGTGCATTTCCTTCTATTGCGCATGCGTTAACGATGTTGTATTTTGAGCTTCACACATCCCACACATCTTGAATGCTCGAGTCATCATAAGTAGAGGAGCGATTATTAAAGTACTATTCGGTTTGCTCTTGGGTCCCAATGATTGTGTGTACACCTGGTGTATACAGTCGATTCAGAAAACGTTGTCGGTGACCGTCCTCGCGACTACGCTACTAGACCGAACGGGAGTATGGGTAGAAATCACTGAATCAATAAATTATTCATTCTGGAAATTTAATTTCTCATCATAATGGTGAATAATCGAATGAATGTATGCCTTCGTGTTTTACGAAAGGAGAATAAGAGTCGTTATGATTCATTTTCCGTCAAGGACGTGCCGTACTTTGAGGACGTTCAGTTGTTGAAATACCATATTTTTAAACGCTACCCTGAAGAACTGTCGCCAGCTACAAACAGTCACTTCCCAATGGGTTACTTTGGGGAGACGAACAAGAGGTTTTCTATCTCTACTGTGGAATCCAAACCACTCGCCAGCGTAGGTCTTCACTCATTGTTCACTGTATTAAAGCTCGAGGCATGGCAGTTTCCCGCTTCAGTGATTTCTTATTATTACCGTAGTATTTCTACCCATACTCCCGTTCGGTCTAGTCGCGTAGTCGCGAGGCCGCTCACCGACAACGTTTTTTGAATCGACTGTATGAGGGACTGACTTGCATCCTCATGCATAGTAATGAGGGATATTTAGTCTAAATGTCCCTCATGAATATAATCATGAGGGACATTTAGTCTAAATTTCCCTCATGATTGTATTCATGAGGGACATTTAGTCTAAATTTCCCTCATGATTGTATTCATGAGGGAGATTTAGTCTAAATTTCCCTCATTAATATGCATGAGCGATGCTCGACTTAGAGCTTTCGCGAGGGATGTTCGATGTTAAATGTCCCTCGTGGAACAATGAAAACCGAGGTGATCATGGTATTATTACTAATAAATATACTAATTAAAAAAAAAACTTAATATAAAAATAAAAAATAATGCAGTGAACGGCAGAAATACAATCGAAATCATAACGTGCTGAAGACAGCCTACAAATCCCATTTCCCAGTCGATTAGATAATTCATCAAACAATTTCCTGATCTCATAACCTTATGGCAATTTTAAATGATTATTTCACTATGTTTGCATTTCCAAGGTTGGTTTTTGAAGACTTCCTTGCTTTCAAAAGTATTAACCACTTTTCAGGATTTTTGTGCTAAGGTCTATCGTAGCGCTAAATCTATTTTTAGTAAACCGGAAGGTGAACACACTTCAGATAAATCTTAGTTCCGGTAGTAAAAAAATATTTCGATAAAACGCCGGTGTCACATCTAACACAGGCAGCACAAGCATTGCTTCTTAGGCTACTAAATTATCATATCAAATGATAATTGTTTCTTTTTTGGATGGGTTTCCTGTGGTAGAACGCGCGCATTTATTTATTCGCAGGGGGGTTGGACACGGTCCGAAAAGCATCATGGTTGTTTTGTTTGACCAATCACATTACGCCATTTCACATTTGGCGGGAATAATAATAATAATAACTTTATTATTTATATAGCGCTTTTTCTTGTGCTCAAAGCGCTGTTTATATAATTTACAGTATAAAATATATATATATAATAATAAAAATAATAATATATATAATTAGAACTATTAAAACATTAAATTAAGCCTAAATACAATGTATTGTAATGCAATTTTAAAAAAATCCTAAGAAATAATATAATATATTATATGCAATATTAATAAGCTAACCTAAATAAATGAGTTTTAAGTTCTTTCTTGAACACCTCAAGAGATGGACTATGTCTTACATTAATCGGAAGTGAATTCCATATTAATGGAGCACAGACCGAGAAGGCTCTGTAACCATAACGTTTAAGATTGTAATTAATTACTTGTAGTAAATTCTTTGAGGAAGAACGGAGTGAACGAGTAGGCACATATGGCGAGATGAGATTCCTTATATAACATGGTGCTAAACTATTTAATGCTTTGTACGTAATAAGAGCTATCGTAAATTCAATACTTTGCCTAACAGGCAACCAATGTAGATCTATTAATGATTGAGTAATGTGATCAAATTTTCTAGTCATAGTTATAAGCCTAGCAGCCGAGTTAAGAACGTACTGAAGTCTGTCAATAAGATTATTTGGTAGACCATATAACAGTGAATTGCAATGGTCAATTCTAGATATAATAAATGCATGGACAAGTTTTTTAGTATCTTCAAAGCTAAGGTATCGTCTAATACGAGATATACATTTGATGTGGTAGAAGCAGGACTTGCAGATGGCCATAATTTGACTCTCCATGGACATAGTGTCATCAAAAACCACGCCAATGTTCCTAGCACTGCGAGACGGTGTGACATTGCCAACCAGTAGATTGTCAAGCTGAGGATGAGGTCGATGGCTAGCCCTTAAGACCAATAGCTCAGACTTATCATCATTTAGTTTCAATTTATTAGTCAACATCCAATTACTTATAGAGTGCATACATGCTTGGAGTTTCTCTGTCGTCATTTCCATGTGACCAGGTATGGTTGGTTGGAACGATAAATAGGCTTGTGTGTCATCAGCGTAAAAATGATAACTCATCTGATGATAGCTCATGATGTCACCAAGTGGGGATGTATACAATGAATAAAGGATCGGCCCAAGTACTGACCCTTGTGGGACACCACAGCTTACCACATGATCAGTGGAAGTGTAACCATCCAAGTTAATATGCTGTAACCTACCATTGAGATATGAATGGAACCAGGAAAAGGCTTTATCTGCAATACCATAGCGATTGTGGAGTCTGTTTAGGAGAATGTTGTGATTGACAGTATCAAACGCAGCTGAAAGATCGAGCATCAGCAGTAGAACACAACCTTTGTCATCAACAGAGCGAAGTATATCGTTTTGAACCCTAAGTAAAGCAGTCTCTGTACTGTGATAACACTCAGTGTACGCTGATTGAAACTTTTCATTCAGATTGTTAGATATGATGTAGCGATTAAGTTGAGATGCAACAGCCTTTTCAATACACTTTGATATGAATGTTAAGTTAGATATTGGTCTATAGTTTTGCAAGATTTCACTGTCCAACGATGGCTTCTTGATTATGGGTGTGACAGCAGCTCTTTTCAATTGGGAAGGGACCACACCTTGACTTAAACTCAAGTTGATGATTCTAGTAATGACAGGTAGCAAGATGTCAAAACAGTTCTTCAATAATGATGCAGGTAGCGGATCAAGACTACAGGACTTGGATGATGAGTTGCCAACCAGTTTAGATAAGTCGAGTTCAGTAATAGGAACAAACTTGTTGAATTCTGTTGGGCAAGGATGAGAGTCCATAAAGGGATTTATGGCATTCACGCATTTGACATTTAAGTTTTCCTTGATACACGTTATCTTTGTAGTGAAGAAATCAGCAAACCTATTACTGAGTTCAACAAGACTCGTATGACCTGGTAGAAGACGATCTGCTTTGCGATGCAGTAGTTTACCAACAGTGCTGAATAGTACTTTCTGATCATGTTGGTTATCTTCGATTAAGTTAGAGTAGTACTCCATTTTTGATGTAGTTAGCATGTCATTGACGATCTTACATTGTTGGACGTACAGGTCGTGGTCAGTGGTCAATCTAGATTTACACCATCGACGTTCAAGCTTTCTTGACCAGTAGAATATGATATTCTCTCCATGATGGTGGAATAGAGCCTTGTAAGAACTTCTTAGTCAAAAATATCAGACTAGTAAACGGCAATATAGAAATAAAAACGTTTAAAAACAGGAGCAAATTGCACACGTCATGCTGCTAGTGAAGCGCAACGACTAAGGGAAGAGGTAAAAGCAAAGATCGCGGATGAAGGTTATTACGACATCGCTTTATTTTGTACGTTTTATAACCGCTAAGCTTCTAATATCTTAGCAATACAGAGTTTGTGTTGCTTTGAAAGTGATATGTTGTTTTAGTAGCTTTTTGTTGTTGTTTTGTTTCTGAACGTGCCGGTCAAATTCTTCTTTCAGTTCTGTCTCTTTGTATTTCACCATGTCTGACCTGATGTGGTTATTTTAATTTTTTTAAATATAGAGAAAGTTCGAAAATCTTGGGCGTGATCAGTGCCACTGGAATCCAAAGAGGTGAAGAGTAATAAGAGGAGTTTGGCTGTAGATCAAGCAGCGAAACGGGAAGTATTAAAGGACTATAAAGACATCGTATCTGATGTTGAGCGGGAGATACATACAAAATAGATTGTTAAGAAAGGAAACTTATAATTTCAATGAATTCATGACAAGCCTAAATCAATTCCAGAAGAACTAAAGGAGGAGAAGATATACCATGCGAACATGCTAAAGAAATGGAGTGAGAGAGATGATCTTAGAGAAAAGATGCTTCCAGCATGCCTTGATGAAAGGGAAGAAGATGCGGAAGAACTAGTAGATATCAAGCTTCCTGAAGATGATTCAAAAGACCCCTCACAGCTCAACATTTTCTCCTCCCTCTTCTTTCTTTCAGCTTTGTCGATGAAGGGAAATATTTTTTCGATTTAGCACTAAGTTACTTCGATAAGGAAAGATATATCACTATTTACTGAGGTTTAAATGACTTGCTGAATGAAAATTGGAATTGTTTCGATGAATTTGAGCCCGATACTGAAGAATAGCGTTGTGCACAGATGATGTCATCGAGATGTGAAGAATTCCCTCTATAGACTGTTCTATAATTAGCTTAGTCACGCGTTCAGGAGATTAGCGTGTGTTAGGTGTCAACAATATGACTTTCCCTGGTAATAGATAACGTAAGATAGATGTATGAACCACGTACTTTTAGGAGGATACCCGACGTTCAGGATGTACGTTAGTAATATTTCTCAATCTCCACTTAATATACTTGTAATTATACTCTATAATTATCCTTAGCTCTATCTTAAATAGTAGTTCATTTTCTATATTCCTTCGGAAGGGCCCGAGTAATAAGATCTTTTCCTAAATTGGATCTATACGGTCAAATCATTACAGACATTAAAGTAATCACAACAAAGGTAAATGAAGGTTTATGAAGCATTTTATTAGAAGAAATAGATTTTCAGTGATCAAATTACGTAATAGTAGTATGATAAATATACAGCTTATTAGATGTTTTCTCGGGTATTAAGGGTTGATATTTTACGAGTTGCTCGCAATTTTCCTAGCACGGAGGGCACGGATAAATGCATTCGCAACTCGTAAAATATCAGCCCGTAATACCCGAGAAAACATCTAATGAGGGATTTATTATATAACTGTGAAGTAATTTTATCCGAATATTGTTTTTTGAGTTTTTTCAGTTGTGAACTGGGCATTACGGATTTCTACAGGGCATTAACGTTTCATATCGGCCCTCAAAAATGACCAAATTTGCTAAAATTACGTGACAGATATACAATAAAGATTATTATTTCAGTGTTTTAAAAATCGTTGGAAAGGGTATGCATTTTCCAATTCTTTATCCTTAAATAGATTCCGGGTTTCGACATCCCGTCAAAACACCTATATCTTAAATTTTCAGCAGTGCTCTTTCCTTCTCCCTCCTCTTTCCTTAAGCTTTTTCGATGAAGGCAAAAAAATTTCGATTCAGCACTAAGTTACTTCGATAACGAAAGATATTTCACTATTTACTGAGGTTGAAATGACTTGCTGGATGAAAATTGGAATTCTTTCGATGAATTTGAGCCCGATACTGAAGAATAGCGTTGTGCACAGATGATGTCATCGAGATGTGAAGAATTCCCTCTTAAGACTGTTCTATAATTAGCTTAGTCACGCGTTCAGGAGATTAGCGTGTGTTAGGTGTCAACAATATGACTTTCCCTGGTAATAGATAACGTAAGATACTGTATGAACCACGTACTTTTAGGAGGATACCCGACGTTCAGGATGTACGTTAGTAATATTTCTCAATGTCCACTTAATATACTTGTAATTATACTCTATAATTATCCTTAGCTCTATCTTAAATAGAGGTACCAAATCGTTTGTAAGTTAGTTCAGTTAGAAGACTCAGAAGACATTGTAAACAAAGCCCGGGGTGGGGTAATCCCTTTGTCCAAGTGGTAGGGGTGATCGGCGGTCGGTTTTGAAAACGACCCTAAAAGGTACGCATAAATTACAAGAGCTGTTGAAGTCATGTTGATTTCGACCCCTAAAAGGTACTTCCATATATGGCGAAAAAGTGATTGTGCTGATATCGTTTAATCAGTGACTGGACAATATCTTTCTTCTGTTCTTTCAATTGACCCTAAAAGGTACGGACTCGTGTTACGTAACTGACTTTTGTGTCGGAACCCTAAAAGGTACACACAGGAAATATTTTCAACCCGGCTAAAAGGGCCGCCGATCACCCTCGTGAAATAGCAATATTAGCCATGTAGATACAGTCAATCTCATTAAGGTTTTTATTTATGTAATATCTCGAACTCACACAACAGAAATTTGTAAAGCACTATTAAATTGCAGAGTTCTGAAAATATTCCCATCGTTTTCTAAATAAATACTAAAAAGTAGCGATATAAAGATAAGTCTTTTCTCTCCAGGTATTTATTTTAAAAGACCGTCTGCAATCATATATGTTCTTCATAACGTTACAAAAAGTTCTGAATAGCGCTCCGCACATATTCTAAAAATAGATTGTATAAATTAGGACCCCCCACATGACTCAGATAACAACACGGTCTTCTTAATTACAAATATTGAATAAACGAGTTCGCATGGCAGTTATATAATTCTTCTTTACTCTCTTTATAACGCTCAAGATTACAAAAACCTTAGTTTAACATGTTTAACACTAAACATTGCAGCTGGAGAAAATGCAACAGAAAATCAAGATATCCAGAAATACAGTGAACTTTCTCCTAACGGATACCTCAAAAAGACGGACACCTCTCTATAACGGACACCATTTGCTGATCCCTGCCGAAAACCCGTTCTTTCACTGTATCTAAACCCTCTATAAGACGGACACCTCTCTAACAAGGAGAACGAACACTTTTTAAATTAATTACTCGGGCCCTTCCGAAGGAAGCCCGAGTTATAAAATGGACTTTCTTGTTATTATAAAAAAAATATTTTCTCATGGCCACAGAATGAAGAAAAAATGCGAAGAATGAAGAAAGAATGCGATGTATTTGATCGTATCGAGTTTCAAGATTTCTCAGCATAGTTCTGTCCTTGAGTATTTATAATTAAACTCACGACCAGCGATGTAACCGTACATCTATTGACAGAAAGCTATATGTACAGAAGTCACTGCAAACAGTCGAGCCAGTCGAGTTATTTTCAGTAACTCATGATGGATGTTTATGTTATTCCACGTTTGAGAAATTCAGAAGGAAAAGGAATCGTAAAAATCGTACTTCAAAACTACATCAAAGCAAAGGCGATCGAGCAAGGTCAATGTTCGAAAATCCGTGTTCTTTTCAGTAAGATGACAGTTGTACTGGTGATCCTTATCTGAGTCATACATCTATTACGCGACCTAATTTTAGAACCGTTGCGTAGCGCTATTTAAAACCGAATTTCCACGCTCAAAACAGGTCAGTGAACGGCAAAAATACAATCGAAGTCAACAAGCTAGAGAGCGAGGGTTTGATTTTCCAGTAGATTTTGTTTTGATAGCGAATCTCGCTTTGCGTGACGAGAGAGATTATTTGTATCGATGAGCATCGATAAAGATCTCCGACTGTTCGAGGTACGTATATGGTACATCTTTAAACGTACTCGAGGTCACTTGAGGTTGCATATTCATGGCGCCAGTCATTGTCAGGTCTCTAGTCACGCAACTGACATTGTCCTTGTCATAAGCCCGAGTGTACGCTCATTGAGCGTCTTGTTTTGGATAAAAATAGGTCTAAAAACTCCCTGTAAGATGAACACTAGCTGGATGTTTGATACTAAAGGTAATGACAGAAAACAAAAAGATCCAGTATGGCGTTTCATACAGTAAATATAAACTACTTTTAATAGAATTGCACGCAAAATGTTATTGTCCCATTGACTGCTTGAGTAAAAAATTGCCTGTCAGATTTGACTTGTATCTCTATGTTGCTTTAGTTAACGGTGTCAAATTGCATAACTCTCCATAACACGGACACCTTTCTAAGGTGCGGCGTGTCTAAAACACGGGTAGCGGGTAGAGCCCGGGGTAGCGGGTAGCGAGTAGCGCATAGAGGATAACGAGTCGAATAACTCAGGAGGGGTTAATGGTATCTGTTCTGTGAAATAACTGTTCTTCCAGTACTTTCCTGGGAAATCTAAAATAATTTTCGCATTTGACTATATTTGTATATTTTATGGAACAATGAACTATTATCCCATAAAAATATGAAATATACAGAATATATATTAGGCTATATGGATAGGAAATGTTTTTGGGCTGGGAATTGTATTATTTTATAAATAGTACCTTATTTAAGTGCTTGTTTATTTTGCGAGTGTGTGTTTTTTGGTTAGAAAATATTCTCTCCTGGGAATATTTTTCTGATATTTTCTCTCCTGGGAAAAATGTTTCTGGGAAGACTTCTGGCTGGGTGAATAGAACAGATGTTATTGTCCCAGGGGACCACTAACCCCTCTTGAACTAGTCATATTCACAGTGATTGTATAGGAAATATACGCACATGTGGCAAGGTTTGTATAAGTCTTTGTCACAAAGCTTCTCAAAGCCCCGAGACCAGACGAAAGCACTCGAAATAAACGGCACAGTTTATTCTCCTTTAAACCTTTGTCTACAATGTCTTCTGAGTCTTCTAACTGAACTAACTTACAAACTATTTGGTACCTCTATTTAAGATAGAGCTAAGGATAATTCTAGAGTATAATTACAAGTACATTACGTGGACATTGAGAAATATTACTAACGTACATCCTGAACGTCAGGTATCCTCCTAAAAGTACGTGGTTCATACATCTATCTTACGTAATCTATTACCAGGGAAAGTCATAGTGTTGACAGCTAACACACGCTAATCTCCTGAACGCGTGACTAAGCTAATTATAGAACAGTCTAGAGGGACTTCGTCACATCTTGATGACATCATCTGTGCGCAACGCTATTCTTCAGTATCGGGCTCAAATTCATCGAAAGAATTCCAATTTCCATCCAGCAAGTCATTTCAACCTCAGTAAATAGTGAAATATCTTTCCTTATCGAAGTAACTTAGTGCTGAATCGAAAAAATATTTCCCTTCATCGACAAAGCTGGAGGAAAGAGGAGGGAGGAGGAAAGAGCACTGCTGGAAATTTAAGATATAGGTGTTTTCCCGGGATGTCGAAACCCTGACTCTATTTAAGGTGGTTCCAGCATATAATGAATGACCGGTTTGCCGTATTTTTTAACTCGCTCGCTCCGCGTCAATATTGCTTGGATTTTATTATGCTTAAGAGGAGATTTTTTACGAACGCGCGTATTGAGCGCCAAAAACCAATAGCATGGAGAATACGTTTTGTACAAGGCTAAAACTGCTTTAGCAAAGAGTTCAAGCTATTTGGGATGGTTTTTTGACCGGTAAAAGTGAAATTAGAGTGTTAATCCAAAGTGAAAATTTGATTTGAAAACTGTCCACATGGGCTAGATCTGTATATTTACTATTATTGCTGATGTTTTCCCCTGAATTAGCTCAAATTTGAAACAAAAAGCAGGAAAATAGCTTTGTACAACGCTAAAACAACTTTAAACAGACAATTTACTTTGTTTTTAATAGTTTGTGCTTAGTTAAAATAAAATTAGAGTGTTAATCCAAAGCGAAAATCGAAAGTCAAACTGTTCAAAAGCGCTCGTTTTTGGCGCTTTTCGCGGATATTACGCGATGTTCAAATAAATATCCTCTTAACACAAATACTAATTCAACTATTCTGCTTTTAGAAGGTTTATTCAAAATTATCATTGTAAGCCGCGTTTGTGAATGCCAGCTGATATTCAAACGACACTATTTTCACTAAAACTGCTGCCAAGCGTTATTCCCTCGCACGATTCTTTTCTCTAAGATCATCTCTCTCATTCCATTTGTTTAGCATGTTCGCATGGTATATCTTCTCCTCCTTTAGTTCTTCTGGAATTGATTTAGGCTTGTCATCACTTCCTTGAAATTATAAGTTTCAATGGGTTGGGATTTTTTTTTAAATCGACTGGGAAATGGGATTTGTAGGCTCCCTTCAGGACGTTTTGATTTCGATTGTATTTTTTGCCGTTCATTGCATGACCTGTTTTGAGATTGGAAATTCTGTTTTAAATAGCGCTACGCGGCGGTTCTAAAATATGTGGTTATTTATAAGAGTCTACCAGTTAATTCCCTACCCCTCCCCCCTAAAACTCCTGTTTCTTTTTACTCAAAAAGACCAATATCAAAGTTGTCAAACTAGTTTTACCATTCTCAGACACTTTTATTCTGAAAAACTTCGAAAATCATTTCGAAAGAATATATTTTGTGGGAGAGTTACGCGTAAATGTCAAAGTGGGCGTTGGCTATAAATTATGGGTGTGTCCGAGCGCGTAGCTCGAAAATCCGTAACTCGAAGTTCGTAACTCGAAGTTCGTAACTCGAAGAAAACCCTATCTCATCCAGATGTGAGGAAGTCCCTCTAGACTGTTCTATAATGAGATAGGGTTTTCTTCGAGTTACGAACTTCGAGTTACGAACTTCGAGTTACGGATTTTCGAGTTACGCGCTCGGACACACCAGTATACGACTGACACCGTGTTCCTGAGGTCCCAGTCCCCACGGTTCACACTACAGAAATATATATGACTGCCACCACGGTCCCGTAGTCCCGCGGTCTACACTAATATATACGACTGACACCGTGTTCCTGAGGTACCAGTCCCCCGTTCCACACTACATAAATATATATGACTGCCACCGCGGTCCCGTATTCCCGCGGTCCACGCTAATATAGTTTAATAATACATGTAATTTATTATTAATAATATATGATATGTAAATAGAACCTTTTTAACTTATTGTAAAATATTATTTATATCTATATATACGGCTCTCTGGGAGACCAATCACATCATATCAAACTTATGTTATACAAAAGGTCATTGTTTCACATATGCAGATGAGGCGAGTCTTGTTTAGGCGAAAAACAGCATGATTTTGATACATTTTTGCTTTTTACTGCATTGTTAAAATACAAATCAAAAACCTACCAACGGAATATCAAAGACGAATATGTAAGGAATGAATAAGCTGGCAATTCAAGCACAAATAAAGAGGTTTGAAGGTGGCATTTTCCGTTTCTTCAAAGTCAATCGAACTGAAATCTCTGAAGAGATATAGGAGAGCGTGACATACGCTGCACACAAAATCCCTCTGAATTCTTTGGGAATTGTGTCAATCAAAAACCTACCGCCGGATTATAATGCTCTGTAATTGTACGCGCATTTTGATATAAAATACATGTATATTAAACTTAATTAAGCGGTGGCAAAATGAAATCTAAAACTCTTTGTTTGGTAATTGTGAACATCATATTGGTGCTCTGTATCTCGGTCTGTATGTAGAAGCTACATAGGCCGGCGAATTCGCAAATAAATTATGGCTCGGAAAGGACGTTTTTTGAAGGCAATTTCCAATATTTACACGCACGAGATCAATAAGTTAGTTCGAATTTGTGATATATTTTCCCGTTGAGGAAACATATGCAGCTTTTCCATCCTCTCTTATATTTTAGCTACCTGATTTACACATTGTCAAAGGAAAAATATGAATTCAGAAATGATAAACCAGTCACGTACGAACTCTGCTTTATTTAGCGGCATAGTGAACAAATTGCTGGATCAATCGGGCCTCACGTGCATTAGTAAACAAAGCATTAACAAAAAACGTTGTCCGCGTGATACTGGATCCCAACAGGAGCAAATGTTCAATGATGCAGGACATAAGTTTGATATGTATTGAAGAGACTCCGTTGTAAAATAAAAGCTTTGATTGATTGATTGATTGATAATATATACGACTGACACCGTGTTCTTGAGGTCCCAGTCCCACGGTCCACACTACAGAAATATATATGACTGCCACCGCGCGCGATCCCGTAGTCCCGCGGTCCACGCTAATATATACGACTGACACCGTGTTCTTGAGGATCCAGTCCCACGGTCCACACTACAGAAATATATATGACTGCCACCGCGGTCCCGTAGTCCCGCGGTCCACACTAATATATACGATTGACACCGTGTTCCTGAGGATCCAGTCCCACGGTCCACACTACAGAAATATATATGACTGCCACCGCGGTCCCGTAGTCCCGCGGTCCACGCTAATATATACGATTGACACCGTGTTCCTGAGGTTCCAGTCCCACGGTCCACACTACAGAAATATATATGACTGCCAGTGCGCGCGGTCCCGTAGTCCCGCGGTCCACACTAATATATACGATTGACACCGTGTTCCTGAGGTTCCAGTCCCACGGTCCACACTACATAAATATATATGACTGCTACCGCGGTCCCGTAGTCCCGCGGTCCACACTAATATATACGATTGACACCGTGTTCCTGAGGTCCCAGTCCCACGGTTCACACTACAGAAATATATATGACTGCCACCGCGGTCCCGTAGTCCCGCGGTCCACACTAATATATACGATTGACACCGTGTTCCTGAGGTCCCAGTCCCACGGTTCACACTACAGAAATATATATGACTGCCACCGCGGTCCCGTAGTCCCGCGGTCCACACTAATATATACGATTGACACCGTGTTCCTGAGGTCCCAGTCCCACGGTCCACACTACAGAAATACATATGACTGCCACCGCGGTCCACGTTAATATATATATTATATATGACTATGGGACTACGGGACCGCGGTGGCACACACTTAGATTTTCATATATTATATATGACTATGGGACTACGGGACCGCGGTGGCACACACTTAGGGGGTTTTAAAAGTGGACGGGTATTCTATAGTTGCTCCAGTCACGGAAGAAAATTGCTGGGGGGTGAGCTACTAAGAGAGGTTTTCTTATCATTTAGCCATAAACGATTCGCAAACACAATGATGAATAAAAACTCAATGTGAATCAAACTTATATCAAACGGTTTACAGCTGATTCTAAAAAGTCCAAAAAAATGAAGAATTAAGCTATCTTTTACAATAAACTTCAACACATAGAGTGTTTGTAATATGGTATACACCAGCGATGAAAATCAGTCAGAATCATAACTGTCAAATAGAGTGTACTGATACCATAGTACCAAAATAATACGATCTCACATAGAAGGACAATTTTTCAGCTTAAAATAACTTCTCGAATGCAAAGAATAAGCATAGAAGAAGTCAATTTGTGCTATTTTCGGCTGCGGGACTAGTTAATAAGTATTGTACTTTAGGTAGGAATGTTAGGAAAACACGTGCAAAAATGATAAATACCCAACTCATCCGAGCAAAATAATTTGATAATACTAGCATGAATGTAGATAACTCAAATGCACAGAATGTGACCTTCAATGTGTCAGTACTAACGTTCACTGTGAAGTATCTCTTGAAATCATCTTCGATGAGAATAAACCCAAAGGACAATGTAGCTGGTTTTAGGATAACTCCTTGTTTTGGCGGATTTTGTTCCTTGATATTTTATCATCTACGACCCTTATACGGACAAAAATCATCTACAGCAAAACAAAAGTAGGCAGACTATTGATTTCCTTTCAAATTATTTCTTGAACATCATTCTAGAGACGAAGATCGCTCACTAAATCTCTCACCGCAGTGCAATTTGCAAAGAAAATGGCGGCAAATCACTTTCAAATCTGAATTCTAACGCATGCGCAGACAAAATGTATACATGTTCGGCCATATACTATCGATCAAATAAGACACAGGAAGCCCAATACACAAACAGATGAGCCTGTGAAACCTGAAAAAATATTTACACACGAGAGATGGGTCTGGTTTCTGGTGCAAAATAGCATAAAATCATAGTATATTAGAGTGTAAACTTATCTCAAATGTTTCATATATTTAGGCGAAGTCAAATAAATAAATAAATTAAACACCACTTCATCAAAGTTGAGTTCAACTATCTTATATACAGAACATTAAATAATATTCGATTACTAACGATCAATGCTGTTGATATTGATTGTTATTCTGAAAACTGTTGTTGTTCAATTAATTAGTTCCGGCAGATATTTCAAGCATACTAGTTCAACAGAGGAATCAATCCAACTACACATTGCTTCTACATTTCAAAACCGCAGTACCTACATGTAGTTATAGACTACCTTTTTTTGTTTATTTAAAGTAGTTTTTCTCCCTCCGTTTTAGCCTCCCATCCACAGGTTTCCGGTGTAGTTGCTAGTGTGGAACGATTGGAAAGAGAAAGAGAAGTCGTCAGGAAACTAGTCGACGGAAAGCCGAAAGAGAAAGGTTAGTTAGTTAGTTAGAACAATGAAATTGTAAATATATGTACATATCAATTTTTGAACTTCTAATATTTTCATCTATATTTTTATTTATTTGTAGTGTAAAGGAGACTTGCACATAGAGTTAACCTCAAAGTTTCTCCTTTTCAAATATTGTTTAGTATTTGAATAAAGTATTATTATATTATTACACCTAATTTCAAAAACGTTGTCCAATAATAAACAAAAAAGCAAAATAGGATTTCATTTGAAAGACAAAAGAAGTGCACTCAAGCTGAACTGTTTCTTTTGTCTTTTTGAATGAATTCGTATTTGGCTATTTGGACAACGTTTTTGAAATTAGGTGTATAATTATAATGAAAATACTAATTTCGTGAACGTATAACTGTCCTGATGCGATTATTGGAATTCTTTTTCCTTCAAATTCTGCAGCATAATAATTTATTTAATATATATAAATTTGTATATAGGAAAATGTATCTTTACTCGGTGAGTACTCGGGGAGTACTCGGGTGCTCTTGTATTTTTTAAAACCTTCCGACTCCCTCAACTAGTGGACCACATTCATTGCAATTCTTCACTGGAATCGAAAGCTAATCGAAGCAAGCAGTCACCTGGAAGCAACGCCAAGTCTGCGTTTATGTTTATCACGTCGAAGAGTTCGAGTAAAGACTGAAGAATCCACGAAAATGATCACCGAAATCCTTGTTCTGATTGCTTTTCTAGTAGAAAATTGCACGGGTATAGCCTTGGTGAAAACCTACGGTGGTCGTGACGAGCGTTCGTCGGAGCTGGAAGAAGCCTTGATTGAAAGACGACCGTCCGAGTTTCTTCAAGACTTCACTGACTTCGACCAACATGATCGTATTTTCCAAGAATTTGATCCACCAGAAAGCCACGAAGCAGACCCCAAAGCATGGAGACAAAGCCTGCCTCCCTTCAAAACGTCACTTAAGGAATGCCTTAAAAGCGTGTTGCTCATTCAAACGGTGGCTGGAAGCATTATTGGTTTGTTGGTCGTTTGCATCGTGATTCTCGACTTCACCTTTGCGGAATGGTGTTTCAACATGGACAAGCAATGGGACAAGATGCCAAGAAAGGTCCAGAGCCTTCGAGTCACTGCTCCAGCTTTAGAAGGAGCTCTGATTGAGATGTGGGACTTCACTTGTATAGTCACGGTGTTTCCACTTTCTCTTATTAAAGATCTGCATTTGTTGACATTGAACACGCTGGCTGCTTTTATCGACATGACCTATCGGCTTTACCTGCAAATGGTCGGTGCATATAACGCACCTTGGATGTCCTTCCCACTCAATGCTTTATTATGTATGGTAATCCTCGTCAACAACTACGTCCTTGCTGGTCATTTCTACCCATTGTCTTTGAAGAATACTATGAAGTTGGACTTTATCCTATCGGCGCAATTCATTCTTGGACTTCCTGCGGCGCTGATGCTTGTCTATGGTCTGTTCCCTTGGTACATCAAGCAGGAACAACATATCAAAGTTGTCATTGCGTCTGCGTCTCCGTTAGTTACTGCTATTCCTAAAGTAGTGTCTCGTCTTGGCGCACAGCACTTACAAGGGATCATACATCCTGGTACCGCGCATGTTCTTGTGGCAGCGCTATATGCAGCATCGGCAGTGGTATTCCGAGTGATGCAGTCCGAATTGTCAAGCTTTACGTTCTTCGTGGCTTTAGGAATAGCTCATGCAGCAATAGATCTAGTCGAAAGGGTCACAATAACAATGCGAGATCACATCTGGGAATATCTGTATCGTATAATCGGACGACAAAGACAGTCAACACCCAAGTATCGCAGTCTAAGAAGTAGAAGGTTCATTGCAGACGTGACCATACAAATCATGCTACAAGAAGCAACCGCCTTGATCAGTTCATTGGGATTCATGACCGTTTATCAGGCGCTTTATAGTCGCGAAAAGCCGTTTATTGATTCCGAGATAATAGGAGAGTTTTTTAAGCGCGCAACAGTTGGCCTTTTCATTGACTTGTTGTTTAACACTATTTCGCTTTTGATTCAAACTCGTGTCATGAATATAGCAGTAATTAGGGTGTGGAAAAGGAAATGGCACTGTCACATCGTTATAAACACTCTGCTAGTTTCAATCTCTGTGATTTATTTTAGCGAGTACTTGCTGCAGATCGTCCAAGACAAGTACGGGACACGCTTCCGCCAAGGAGATAACTGTACATATCCGAGTTTTCTCTAGTCGGGATTATGCGGGGAAGGCCCGGGATAGGGGAGGGGCGATACTCCCTCAAAACGCTAACCCTATTCAAGGCTAAAAGGATACTGAAAAGCTTAATTTACACGATAAAAAAAAAAGTTGAAGACACATGGTGCAACATTGTGCGCAATTTTGCCAGCACAATTTCAGTCTGTTGTTGCAAGCATTATTATTATTAGTAGCAGTAGTAGTAGTAGTATAGGTAATCATCATACGGTTTCGAGTTCAATTTGGAATTAATTTGCACGTCATTAGGGCGAATTAATCCAAATTGAACGAGAAATCGTATGATTACTTATTAATAATATAGATGCAAAAAATCATTTAAAACTCCGGGTGCGAAATATACAACAATGCATTTCAATGGTGCGTGAGTACCACGTGAGAATTTTATTTGTCACGATTGGTTGTAGACAATCAACAATTACAATTCTCAGTTACATGTAAATCAAATCTTAGCGTCATGCAAACACAGTTAAAGAAGCTCAAAATCAAAGCTAAAATCGTACAGAGTAGAGCCAAAAATTACCAACTGTGGCCACATCGGGACTGTGTCAAATGTTCAGTCGCTCTCTGAATCGCTTTGGATCGATTATGTAGCGTCGTTTTCTCAACGGAATTGTACCTGGCGACTTGTTGAAGTTGAACGCGACAGTGCAGCTGTTGAACTTGTTTATTTGACCATGAGATCCCAAGGTGAGAGCTGCATTCGAACTCTGGCTGCTGGAAAATCCTGCCACAGAAGGGGTCACAGAAGGGAAAGGCTGTAGAACTTGGGTGTTTTCTGAATGCTGTCGCTGAAAAACTGTGCATCGATGTACATCCAACGAAACAGCTTCATTCAATTTCAAGCCGGGATTGTTTTGGATTTGACAAGGATGTTGACTGACTGGAATTATCATTCCCGCTGAGCTGTTATTTCTGCTGGATATGGCCATCGAGAGCTCACATTGCTCTTGTTCGTCAGCTTCGTCATAGTCGTCTATCGACTGGATGTTTCGGTGGCCGGTGATTTTTGCTATCCCTGCACGTTCGACTCTTGCCTTTTTAAGCTTCCCTACGAGAGTTTTTCTCGCGCTATGGTTGGTGAATTTCTTTCCGCTTGTTTCAAGGGTTGTTCCTTCGACCAAGGTCTTCATCATGGTATTTATTTTGTTCACACCCATCCGCTGGACTGTGTACCAAATCTGTGCGTTTAACTTCCTCTTATGATTGATGGACAAATAAAATGGACCTTCGTTCTGTAACTCCAATGGTCGCCGCCGTTTGTATTCTTTGAACAGCTTTACAGGACATCGTTCTCCTCCAGTTTCAAACATTCTGGGAAGGAAATCTCTTGGTTTTGTGCTTAGACCACCCGTTCTGGTTTTTGTGGGGCCTTCGGCAAATTCTACGAACTCCTGCCCATTGTCAGCTCTACCAAAGCGGAAATCTTGCATTTTCATGTCGTGGTGCTCTTGACGACCACGAAAGCCAAAATGTTGGGTAAGTATCCACCATATCGTCATTATTAATGAGTCTGGGTTTGTGTATCCAAGTTTTTCTTCCTCCCAAAGCACTTCCTCTTCTTGTTGAGTGACTTGTCGTGCCTTGTTGGGTCTCTTTCCCCATCCAGTTTTGCGTAGTCGGTTTTGCTTTTCCTTCGAGCACAAGTTTGGACGAGTTGAATTCTCGGTCTCGTATTATTGAGAATTTGTAGCCTTTATCTTTGAGATGCCTGTCCAAAGCAGCCAACATTACGCGTAGGCTGTCTGGTTCGTAATCATCTCCATTTTTTGTTTTCACTTCTGCGTTAAACCGCTCGAGCTGCAGATTATTTAACTCGCCGGGTTCAATGTTTTCCATTTCTTGTGCTACGTCTTTCTCGTGGCACCAATTTGTCATTCAACCACAAAGCAGTGCTTTTGCTGGTATTTTGGCTTTTCGAGCCATTTTTTAGGTCTTGTATTGTTCTTTCGGTTGCCTGAGCAAATCTTTGTTTTTGAATAATGGCCGCCATTGTTTTTGCTCGGAATTTTTTTGAAGTTTCCACCAAAATATTGCATTGAAAAGACTGCAATGTGATTGGCTAATATATTTTCTATTCTATTGTATTTTAGCCAATCAGGATCCTTAAAATGTTGTAATTTGCACTGGAATTACAGATTTTTGCACTGGTGTTACACTTGAACTGCACTGCTCTCAACCAATCAGCATCGAGTAATTTTTGCATCTATATTATTATTATTATTATTATTATTATTATTATTATTATTATTATTATTATTATTATTATTATTATTATTATTATTATTATTATTATTATTATTATTATTATTATTATTATTATTATTATTATTATTATTATTATTATTATTATTATTATTATTATTATTATTATTATTATTATTATTATTATTATTATTATTATTATTATTATTATTATTATTATTATTATTATTATTATTATTATTATTATTATTATTATTATTATTATTATTATTTTATTATTATTATTATTATTATTATTATTATTATTATTATTATTATTATTATTATTATTATTATTATTATTATTATTATTATTATTATTATTATTATTATTATTGGATGAGCTTCGACTTAGAAACTATATTTATAAGAAAGACAAACGCAAGGAAATTACGACGTTTCGACATCGTCCGATGTCGATAATGATAATGACATCGGACGATGTCGAAACGTCGTAATTTCCTTGCGTTTGTCTTTCTTATAAATATTATTATTATTATTATTATTATTATTATTATTATTATTATTATTATTATTATTATTATTATTATTATTATTATTATTATTATTATTATTATTATTATTATTATTATTATTATTATTATTATTATTATTATTATTATTATTATTATGTACTTTACTAATATACTAAAAGTGCAGTTTTGTGAAGTCCATCAGTTGTGCAACTTCTTCTAATAATCAGTGTAATCAACAATGGACATTTTCATTGACTCTGCTGGAACCTGTGATATTTTCTTTTTTGTCATAACGCAGTCCTAGGCCTCTCGTAAAGATTTCTTTATTGCTGACTATCTAGTAGTACGCGATGTTGGGATTTCCCTTGTATATGAACTTGGTTTGCATACAGTCATTTGCAAAAATTCTGGCCGCCTCGAAATATCAATATATCGGGTGCATTATGGGTAATTAAATAAAACTATTTTGAGTTTCCTAACTTATTAAATGAAGCAAAATGTACAAACAACAAACGTAAGACTAAAACAAACATTATACTAAATATTTCTACCAACTTTGCTGGCGTTAACCCCATCGCCAGAAATTTCGAATCGACATGCGCAGTTGAACGCGACACTTAGAAAAAATTGACCTCGATTACATTACAATAAATGTATGGAGTCAAAATACTTATATCTCAATATTCTCCTTTAAAATAAAATTGAACATTTACTTTGCCTCCATTTTAACGAACGTAGTTTCTAGCTTTAGTTTAACGGTAATTACAACATCTTACCTCCAATACTCGGCTCGGTTTTTACGTTTCTTCAATCGTTGAATTATAAGTACCCCATTATAGAGAAACAAATGGCGGATGCCTCAACTACAAAGAGTTCTGGCCCCTGGTGTTTGCCTGTCCTTGCACTGATACACTTACTTTGCCTCTGGTTCGAAAGACGAAGAACTAAAGAATTTCAGCTGGTTTCCAATAGATCCTACAACAATTTCGGCTCGGTTTTGGACATGTAGTTTGTGCAATATCAAGGCTCCGTACTATGCTTATATTGGAATCCATTATGGCCGATAACCTCTAAAAATTGCCTTTTTCTGTGCCATTTCTTGCTTCCACGTCGATCGACGCCATGTTTACATATATTTCAGTCAGGCGTTCCTTTATTGCACGAAAATAGACTAGAAACTAGCTATTCTGCTATCCAAAATCCTCCGCGCGCTCCTATGTTTTGAAATTTTCGCGCGAAAAAGCTAATACTACATGTTTTACTATGTCTTCTTTACAAAAAGCGTGTACTTTTCCTTACCGAAAGTCTAAATTCAAGTATTAGTTTAAGGGAACAACACAAGAACGAGAATGAAGTAGTTTTTTTGGCTTCAAATTATTTTTTCTTAGTCTGCCACTGCTTTGGCTGAATGGAGGAGATCAGTCAAATCGTCATCGATCAGAAATATCTTATATTTATTTTTTGAATCCTGCTATTACAGGCAAATCATTTCCGTTATATAAACCGTGGTAGCATAACGCATTGCCTTTACGACCAATCAGATACGCTATAACACAATACTTTTGATTGGCAGCCAATTCGTTATGGTTGACTGCAAGTTATTTATAATATTAAGCTCCACCCACTAAGATTCGAAATTTCTGGCGATGCCGCTTTAAGGGAATTTTCGATTATTTAATTACCCATAATGCATCCGATATATTGATATATTGATATTTCGTAGCGGCCAGAATTTTTGCAAATGACTGTATTTTTTCAGACTCTATATATTCTACTACATCCACTGTGAGTTTTTCTCTCACTGGAGCTTTTCGAGGCTGAGGGAGGGAAGTGTTATTTTCTTCCTAGTGTATAACGACTTTGTTCACAAAACCAAGTGAACACTAACACGAACGTCTTCAGCAATTGCTCTTTGCGGCATTCCTTGGTGATGGAGGTCGAGGATTCTTTCCCGGTTTATCTGGGGTAGTGCTTTACCAAAAGCTTCAAAACAACGATGCTAAGGCTAAGAATGACAATGAAGTTTTTGTGGCCTCTCGCCAACGTGTGAAATCGAGTTTTTTTTCTGTTATGAGGCCTCGCCTATACACTATATAAATAAGAGATTGATGCAGAAGCAAGGAGAATAAAGATGAGTCAGAACGAACCTGTGACACATTTGTTTATGTGTACCAGCAGTAAATGTTCTGGCTCTTTGCGTGCTGTTTGCTACTGCTGTTCGTCATCTAATCATCGCTCTAGAGAATGATCGCTACTTTCAGGGGATCGTTACTTTCGGGATTTGTTAGCAAGCATCAATTTTTACTGTTACTTTCGGGGGGTCGCTACTTTCGTTACTCTTTGTCCCAAAACTCGATAAAAGCCGTTCTAATCGAAATCACATACAGGACTCAAGTAGATATTCATCTTTATTTTGAAAGCAGTTATAGAAATTCAAGCTATCAAAAGGACAGGATTCTAGAAGTGAATTTACGGCCATATAGCATGTATACATTTTGTCTGCGCATGCGTTAGGATTCAGATTTCAAAGTACCTATTTGCATAATCGATACTTCAGCTTTTGTCATTCATGGGCCAACGATGTGCCAACCAGAGATCGATTGGCTGTTGAAACAAAACGTGTGAAAAGTTTTTGTGGACATGAAGTATCGCTATTGTTTTGCCAAGTGCACTGCTGTGGAAGATTTAGTGAGCGATCGACGTCTCTAGAATGAAGTTTTAGAAAATCATTGAAAGGAAATCAATAGTCCGCCTACTTTTGTGGTGCTGTGGATACTTTTTTTCGTATAAGGGAACAAAATCCACCAAAACAAGGCAACATTCCTATTGAGAAGTCGGGTGAATGAGTGATACTTGAACACTTCAAATCCACCGCAATTAAAGCAAGAAGGACAATTTTCGATTGACACCGTGTTCCTGAGTTCATACCCGTCCACAAAAAAATTGCTTGATATGACTGCCGCCGTGGTCCCTGCAGTCCACACTAATATATACGACTGACCCGCGGTCCACACTAATATATACGATTGACACCGTGTTCCTGAGGTTCCAGTCCCCCGTTCCACACTACAGAAATATATATGACTGCTTCCGCGGTCCCGTAGTCCCGCGGTCCACACTAATATATACGATTGACACCGTGTTCCTGAGGTCCCAGTCCCACGGTCCACACTACAGAAATATATATGACTGCCACCGCGGTCCACGTTAATATATATATTATATATGACTATGGGACTACGGGACCGCGGTGGCACACACTTAGATTTTCATATATTATATATGACTATGGGACTACGGGACCGCGGGTGGCACATACTTAAAATAGAATATAAGATAGTTGAACTCAACTTTGATGAAGTGGTGTTTATTTATTTATTTGACTTCGCCTAAATATATGAAAACTTTGAGATAAGTTTACACTCTAATATACTATGATTTTATGCTATTTTGCACCAGAAACCAGACCCATCTCTCGTGTGTAAATATTTTTTCAGGTTTCACAGGCTCACCTGTTTGTGTATTGGGTTTCCTGTGTCTTATTTGATCGATAGTATATGGCCGAACATGTATACATTTTGTCTGCGCATGCGTTAGAATTCAGATTTGAAAGTGATTTGCCGCCATTTTCTTTGCAAATTGCACTGAGGCGAGAGATTTAGTGAGCGATCTTCGTCTCTAGAATGATGTTCAAGAAATAATTTGAAAGGAAATCAATAGTCTGCCTACTTTTGTTTTGCTGTAGATGATTTTTGTCCGTATAAGGGTCGTAGATGATAAAATATCAAGGAACAAAATCCGCCAAAACAAGGAGTTATCCTAAAACCAGCTACATTGTCCTTTGGGTTTATTCTCATCGAAGATGATTTCAAGAGATACTTCACAGTGCGTGAACGTTAGTACTGACACATTGAAGGTCACATTCGAATTATGTGCATTTGAGTTCTCTACATTCAAGTATTCTCAAATTATTTTGCTCGGATGAGTTGGGTATTTATCATTTTTGCACGTGTTTCCTAACATTCCTACTTAAAGTACAATACTTATTAACTAGTCCCCCAGCCGAAAATAGCACAAATTGACTTTTTCTATGCTTATTGTTTGCATTCGAGAACTTATTTTAAGCTGAAAAATTGTCCTTCGATGTGAGATCGTATTATTTTGGTACTATGGTATCAGTACACTCTATTTGTTATGATTATGACTGATTTTCATCGCTGGTGTATACCATATTACAAACACTCTATGTGTTGAAGTTTATTGTAAAAGATAGCTTAATTCATTTTTTTTGACTTTTTAGAATCAGCTGTAAACCGTTTGATATAAGTTTGATTCACATCGAATTTTTCTGGGAGCAACTATAGAATACCCGTCCACTTTTAAAACCCCCTAAGTATGTGCCACCGCGGTACGTCTCGAAGTCCCATAGTCATATATAATATATGAAAATCTAAGTGTGTGCCACCGCGGTCCCGTACTCCCATAGTCATATATAATGTATATATTAGCGTGGACCGCGGGACTACGGGACCGCGGTGGCCGTCATATATATTTCTGTAGTGTGAACCGTGGGACTGGGACCTCAGGAACACGGTGTCAATCGTAGATATTAGTGTGGACCGCGGGACTACGGCCGGGGACCGCGGTGGCAGTCATATATATTTCTGTAGTGTGAACAGTGGGACTGGGACCTCAGGAACACGTGTCAATCGTATATATTAGTGTGGACCGCGGGACTACGGGACCGCGGTGGCAGTCATATATATTTCTGTAGTGTGAACCGTGGGACTGGGACCTCAGGAACACGTGTCAATCGTATATATTAGTGTGGACCGCGGGACTACGGGACCGCGGTGGCCGTCATATATATTTCTGTAGTGTGAACCGTGGGACTGGGGCCTCAGGAACACGGTGTCAATCGTATATATTAGTGTGGACCGCGGGACTACGGGACCGCGGTGGCAGTCATATACAGCTAATTCAGAAAACGTTGTCGGCGATCGACTTCAAGCCTACGCGACTAGACCGAAAGGGAGTATGGGTAGTTATGATAATCGGCTTGCATGCTTTTCGTATTTGGTGACAATGTCAGGTGAATCTGTAAATGTATGCCTACGCGTTTTAAAACAAGGAAACAGAAGCAGATGGTACGTGAACAAAATTAAATGGCAAGGAAGTTGAGGATTCTGTTGTGTTTTTGAATAACATTTTAGTTGAATTTCGCGCGCTGCACGCTGGAATGTCATTATCTAGTTTACATAAACTCGTGTTGAATATTAATTAACTCGAACGTTTACAATAACTTCAGAATATTGGTCTTTTCCAGAGAAATACTCCATAATTTTCGACTTTTTATAATGTAAAATAAATAGAAGATGGCTTTCTATGTTCTGTACAAAAATGATGCACGCCTGAGGTCTTGAAATGCAGCTGACTGAATGCACTCGCTATCGCTTGAGCATCCACTTGCTAGTATTTCAAGAGCTCAGGCGTGCATCATTTTTGTATAGAACATAGAAAGCCATCTTCTATTTGTGAAATGATTCATATTCCGTGAGAGACGTTCCTTTTTGATAGTGTATTTATAGAAGCATTGATATTTACCCATACTCCTTTTCGGTCTAGTCGCGTAGTCGATCGTCGACAACGTTTTCTGAATTAGCTGTATATTTCTGTAGTGTGAACCGTGGGACTGGGACCTCAGGAACACGGTGTCAATCGTATATATTAGTGTGGACCGCGGGTCATTCGTATATATTAGTGTGGACCGCGGGTCAGTCGTATATATTAGTGTGGACTGCGGGACCACGGTGGCAGTCATATCAAGGATTTTTTTTGTGGACGGATATGACCTCAGGAACACGGTGTCAATCGAAAATTGTCTCTCTTGCTTTGCGGTGGATTTGAAGTGTTCAAGTATCACTCATTCACCCGACTTCTCAGTAGGAATGTTGCCTTGTTTTGGTGGATTTTGTTCCCTTATACGGAAAAAATATCCACAGCACCACAAAAGTAGGCGGACTATTGATTTCCTTTCAATGATTTTCTAAAACTTCATTCTAGAGACGTCGATCGCTCACTAAATCTTCCACAGCAGTGCACTTGGCAAAACAATAGCGATACTTCATGTCCACAAAAACTTTTCACACGTTTTGTTTCAACAGCCAATCGATCTCTGGTTGGCACATCGTTGGCACATGAATGACAAAAGCTGAAGTATCGATTATGCAAATAGGTACTTTGAAATCTGAATCCTAACGCATGCGCAGACAAAATGTATACATGCTATATGGCCGTAAATTCACTTCTAGAATCCTGTCCTTTTGATAGCTTGAATTTCTATAACTGCTTTCAAAATAAAGATGAATATCTACTTGAGTCCTGTATGTGATTTCGATTAGAACGGCTTTTATCGAGTTTTGGGACAAAGAGTAACGAGAGCCGTGTCGTTTGTGTCTCGTATAAACTAATAATAAAGACATTATTTGTTCCTCGAAGAGAATTACTTGAGCATTTAAGTCAGGCAGTTTACATGGAGCCATTGGAGGTGCTCGACTACACAAACTACCGTAACGTTCCGAAAGTAGCGACCCCTTGAAAGTAGCGACCCCCCTCTAGAGCGATGATTAGATTAGATGAAGAACAGCACTAGCAAACAGCACGCAAAGAGCCAGAACATTTACTGCTGCTACACATAAACAAATGTGTCACAGGTTCGTTCTGACTCATCCTTATTCTCCTTGCTTTTGCATCAATCTCTTATTTATATAGTGTATAGGAGAGGCCTCATAACAGAAAAGAAACTCGATTTCACACGTTGGCGAGAGGCCACAAAAACTTCATTGTCATTCTTAGCCTTAGCATCGTTGTTTTGAAGCTTTTGGTAAAGCACTACCCCAGATAAACCGGGAAAGAATCCTCGACCTCCATCACCAAGGAATGTTGCAAAGAGCAATTGCTGAAGACGTTCGTGTTAGTGTTGGTTTTGTGAACAAAGTCGTTATACACTAGGAAGAAAATAACACTTCCCTCCCTCAGCCTCGAAAAGCTCCAGTGAGAGAAAAACTCACAGTGGATGTAGTAGAATATATAGAGTCTGAAAAAATACAGTCATTTGCAAAAATTCTGGCCGCTACGAAATATCAATATATCGGATGCATTATGGGTAATTAAATAATCGAAAATTCCCTTAAAGCGGGTTAACGCCAGCAAAGTTGGTAGAAACATTTAGTATAATGTTTGTTTTAGTCTTACGTTTGTTGTTTGTACATTTTGCTTCATTAGGAAACTCAAAATAGTATTATTTAATTACCCATAATGCACCCGATATATTGATATATTGATATTTCGAGGCGGCCAGAATTTTTGCAAATGACTGTATGAAAACCAAGTTCATATACAAGGGAAATCCAACAGCGCGTACTACTAGATAGTCAGCAATAAAGAAATCTTTACGAGAGGACTGCGTTATGACAAAAAAGAAAATATCACAGGTTCCAGCAGAGTCAATGAAAATGTCCATTGTTGATTACACTGATTATTAGAAGAAGTTGCACAACTGATGGACTTCACAAAACTGCACTTTTAGTCATATTAGTAAAGTACATAATAATAATAATAATAATATTATTCATTTATTATTCATTCAATAATAATAATAATAATAATAATAATTAATAATAATAATAATAATAATAATAATAATAATAATAATAATAATAATAATAATAATAATAATAATAATAACAACAATAATAATAATAATAATAATAATAATAATAATAATAATAATAATAATAATAATAATGATGATAATAATAATAATAATAATATTGCGTGCAACAACAGACTGCAATTGTGCTGGCAAAATTGCGCACAATGTTGCACCATGTGTCTTCAACTTTTTTTTTTATCTTGTAAAATAAGCGTTTCATGATATCCTTTTAGCCTTGCATAGGGTTAGCGTTTTGAGGGAGTATCGCCACTCCCCTATCCCCGGGCCTTCCCCGCATAATCCTAGAGAAAACTCGGATATGTACAGTTATCTCGTTGGCGTAAGCGTTTCCCGTACTTGTCTTGGACGATCTGCAGCAAGTACTCGCTAAAATAAATCACAGAGATTGAAACTAGCAGAGTGTTTATAACGATGTGACAGTGCCATTTCCTTTTCCACACCCTACTTACTGCTATATTCATGACACGAGTTTGAATCAATAGCGAAATAGTGTTAAACAACAAGTCAATGAAAAGGCCAACTGTTGCGCGCTTAAAAAACTCTCCTATTATCTCGTAATCAATAAACGGCTTTTCGCGACTATAAAGCGCCTGATAAACGGTCATGAATCCCAATGAACTGATCAAGGCGGTTGCTTCTTGTAGCATGATTTGTATGGTCACGTCTGCAATGAACCTTCTACTTCTTAGACTGCGATACTTGGGTGTTGACTGTCTTTGTCGTCCGATTATACGATACAGATATTCCCAGATGTGATCGCGCATTGTTATTGTGACCCTTTCGACTAGATCTATTGCTGCATGAGTTATTCCTAAAGCCACGAAGAACGTAAAGCTTGACAATTCGGACTGCATCACTGCGCCAAGACGAGACACTATTTTAGGAATAGCAGTAACTAACGGAGTAGCAGACGCAATGACAACTTTGATGTGTTGATCCTGCTTGATGTACCAAGGGAACAGACCATAAACAAGCATCAACGACGCAGGAAGCCCAATAATGAATTGCGCCGATAGGATAAAGTCCAACTTCATAGTATTCTTCAAAGACAATGGGTAGAAATGGCGAGCTAGGACGTAGTTGTTGACGAGGATTACCATACAGAATAAAGCATTGAGTGCATGGGAATGACATCCAAGGTGCGTTATAAGCACCGACCATTTGCAGGTAAAGCCTATAGGTCATGTCGATAAACGCAGCCAGCGTGTTCAATGTCAACAAATGCAGATCTTTAATAAGAGAAAGTGGAAACACCGTGACTATACAAGTGAAGTCCCACATCTCAATCAGAGCTCCCTCTAAAGCTTGAGCAGTGACTCGAAGGCTCTGGACCTTCCTGGGCATCTTGTCCCATTGCTTGTTCATGTTGTAACACCATTCCGCAAAGGTGAAGTCGAGAATCACGATGCAAACGACCAACAAACCAATAATGCTTCCAGCCACCGTTTGAATGAGCAACACGCTTTTAAGGCATTCCTTCAGTGACGTTTTGAAGGGAGGCAGGCTTTGTCTCCATGCTTTGGGGTCTGCTTCGTGGCTTTCTGGTGGATCAAATTCTTGGAAAATACGATCATGCTGGTCGAAGTCGGTAAAGTCTTGAAGAAACTCGGACGGTCGTCTTTCAATCAAGGCTTCTTCCAGCTCCGACGAACGCTCGTCACGACCACCGTAGGTTTTCACCAAGGCTATACCCGTGCAATTTTCTACTAGAAAAGCAATGAGAACAAGGATTTCGGCGATCATTATCGTAGATTCTTCAGTCTTTACTCGAACTCTTCGACGTGGTAAACGATGACTTGCTTCCAAGAAATGCAATGCAATGTGAGTATAAATATCCTGTCTGGCACTCCCGTGGGGGAGGGAGTCGGAAGGTTAAAATACAAAAGCACCCGAGTACTCCCCCCCCCCCCCCCCCCCGAGTACTCACCGAATAAAGAGAAATTTTCCTATATACAAATTGATATAGAATAAATTATCTGCAGAATTTGAAGGAAAAAACAATTCCAATAATAGCATCAGGACAGTTTACGAAATTGAGGGAATAGGTCATAAGTATTTTCATTCTAACTAACCTTTCTCTTTCGGCTTTTCCTCTCGACTAGTTTCCTGACCAACTTCTCTTTCCAATCGACCCACACTAGCAACTACATCGGAAACCAGTGGACGGGAGGCTAAAACGGAGAGAAAAAAAAAAATCATTTTCAAAAATCATTGTAAAAAAAAACATACCACAGGGATCCCAATGAATATTATGATAATGGGTAGTGAAACCCGGAACACCGGAACGAAACAATCGTATCGAAACCACCGGAATGACCAAAACAAAACATCGGAACGACAAGAAAAAATAAATAAGAATAAGAATAAGAATAATAACAATAAGAATAAGAATTAATACTAAAACAATTATCGCAGAACGAGGCTAGTTAGTATACCGTAATCCAGGGGCGGAACGATGGTGGGCAACTATATGTTATCGTATTGACAAATATATTAGTCTATTTACTGACCTTGCTTCGCTTGCTTCCAGACTGCGCATTTTCATTTTTATGACCCGATCAAGTCACCCTCTCTTGATGGTGGTGATGTTGGTGGTGATGTTAGTGATGATGGTGGTGATGTTAGTGAAAATGATCCAGTGGTGACGATGATTATATATTATATAAATTAATTTATTATTATAAATTAATTATTTTATTATTATTATTATTATTATTATTATTATTATTATTATTATTATTATTATTATTATTATTATTATTATTATTATTATTATTATTATTATTATTATTATTACATCGATTGGTTTCACAGTTCCAGTATTCATTATCCATTGAGTGGAATATTGATGCCGTCACTAAAGGGAGCTATTGCAAACTTGGTGAAGGCTAAGGAACAGGGTAGGTTCAAAGGGGGAGTGGATAACTACTGTCAAAATAATCCACTGTCCAGTGAGAAACTCAAGTAACGCACATAACATTGTTTGAATATTGTAGCAGCACAGAGGTATATCTGTGCGTTTTTGATGAGTATATCAAGCGATCAAGAGCCCCAACCCACCTAATTAATAACCAGTATTGAATTCATTACCCAGGTGATACGAATACAGCCGTCAGTGTCGTAGAAAACATATCATTAATTTTTGGATCTCTGGCTTGTAATACTATGTACATTTACGCCAGTGCGTCAGGATTTCCTTATATGGTGTTCATAGTTTGTGGCGTTGTCGCTTTGACTCCGATCTTGATTATAAGGTAAGAGATCAGTATGACCCAGAGTGGTTACATAACTATGCCTAGGGGGTAGTGGTAGGGAGCAATAGTTATCTAGGGGGTAGAGTAAATAGATATGGAAAGAAAACGAAAACAGTGCGCGATGAACTAATAAAATTGAAATATAATAATTAAATAAATGAATGTATGAATGAATGAATGAATGAATGAATGAATGAATGAATGAATGAATGAATGAATGAATGAATGAATGAATGAATGAATGAATGAATGAATGAATGAATGAATGAATGAATGAATGAATGAATGAATGAATGAATGAATGAATGAATGAATGAATGAATGAATGAATGAATGAATGAATGAATGAATGAATGAATGAATGAATGAATGAATGAATAAATAAATAAATAGACTGCACAATTATTGCTTGTTAATTAGTGGCATGTAGGTAAGTGGATGGCAGAATCCTTCCATCACTAACAGAGACAGCATTTAGCATTTAGCCGGCTGAAGATGGGCGCTTAGCCCGAAAGCTTGGCGGTGACGTTTTTATTAAAACTTCAGGGCGAGGATACAGCATTGTCGTCTAACAAAAATATTCTTTATTCACAGTGCTTTAGAAAAACCCAAGGAAGACTAAGACAAGAACGTGGTGTACTTGGTGTTAGTTGATGGTATCGGCTTATTAGTTATTAGTTATATTATACTAAAACAATTATTCCCCGAAGTGGAGGTGAGTAGTGGTGGATATTTACCGAGCCGCGAGTCTTCGAACAGCGAGGTAAATATCTACCACTACTCACCGACACTGAGGGGAATAATTGTTTAGTATATACCACACAAGTGAATAGCCAACCAAATATATAAATATCTACCACTACTCACCGACAATGAGGGAATAATTGTTTTAGTATATACCACACAAGTGAATAGCCAGCCAAATATATAAAATTTATTTCAAGAAGAAAGTGACACGCTCGCAAAACGCCACGCCATCTTGTTTTGCTCGGAGGTTAATAGCCAAGGATATCCCTAGTTTGATTAACCAATCACAGCGCACGAAAATCATTATTCACTTGTGTGGTATATACTAAAATTGCATAGTCGTTGTCCGGTTGAAAATCATGAATGATTGAAGCCAAGATCGCAAGGATGTCTGGGAAATCAGTAAATGAGCCACAAAAACGTGAAGTATGTACTTAGCGGTGTTATAGTCGATCTTTTAAAATATGTAATCCCGGCGCGGATCCAGACCGGTTTACATCGTTTTTCGGAAAAAAGGAAAAATGTTCAAAGCAGCAGTATAATATAGCTCTCTGGAATGTTTAATTTATTCATACAAACTAGTTGCAGTTATTCTCTACTTTCTCATAGCACATAATGCTTTGCGCCTTGGGGGATAATACAAAAGAAAATGGGAGCTTTCTGGCAACCATGTAATTATGCAACACCATTTTCTTTTGTATTACCCCCCCCCCCCCCTTAGCTCACCATTAGAGTTCCCCGCTGGATCCTCGAGCATGTCGTAGAGCATCCGACTAGAATACGGAAGGTCATGGGTTCATTCATGACCCACTATGACCTTAGCTCACCATTAGAGTTCCCAGTAGCTCAGTGGTAGAGCATCCGACTAGAATACGGAAGGTCATGGGTTCATTCATGACCCACTATGACCTTAGCTCTCCATTAGAGTTTCCCCGCTGGATCCTCGAGCATGTCGTAGAGCATCCGACTAGAATACGGAAGGTCATGGGTTCATTCATGACCCACTATGACCTTAGCTCACCATTAGAGTTCCCAGTAGCTCAGTGGTAGAGCATCCGACTAGAATACGGAAGGTCATGGGTTCATTCATGACCCACTATGACCTTAGCTCTCCATTAGAGTTCCCCGCTGGATCCTCGAGCATGTCGTAGAGCATCCGACTAGAATACGGAAGGTCATGGGTTCATTCATGACCCACTATGACCTTAGCTCACCATTAGAGTTCCCAGTAGCTCAGTGGTAGAGCATCCGACTAGAATACGGAAGGTCATGGGTTCATTCATGACCCACTATGACCTTAGCTCTCCATTAGAGTTCCCCGCTGGATCCTCGAGCATGTCGTAGAGCATCCGACTAGAATACGGAAGGTCATGGGTTCATTCATGACCCACTATGACCTTAGCTCACCATTAGAGTTCCCAGTAGCTCAGTGGTAGAGCATCCGACTAGAATACGGAAGGTCATGGGTTCATTCATGACCCACTATGACCTTAGCTCACCATTAGAGTTCCCAGTAGCTCAGTGGTAGAGCATCCGACTAGAATACGGAAGGTCATGGGTTCATTCATGACCCACTATGACCTTAGCTCACCATTAGAGTTCCCAGTAGCTCAGTGGTAGAGCATCCGACTAGAATACGGAAGGTCATGGGTTCATTCATGACCCACTATGACCTTAGCTCTCCATTAGAGTTCCCCGCTGGATCCTCGAGCATGTCGTAGAGCATCCGACTAGAATACGGAAGGTCATGGGTTCATTCATGACCCACTATGACCTTAGCTCACCATTAGAGTTCCCAGTAGCTCAGTGGTAGAGCATCCGACTAGAATACGGAAGGTCATGGGTTCATTCATGACCCACTATGACCTTAGCTCTCCATTAGAGTTCCCCGCTGGATCCTCGAGCATGTCGTAGAGCATCCGACTAGAATACGGAAGGTCATGGGTTCATTCATGACCCACTATGACCTTAGCTCACCATTAGAGTTCCCAGTAGCTCAGTGGTAGAGCATCCGACTAGAATACGGAAGGTCATGGGTTCATTCATGACCCACT
This sequence comes from Actinostola sp. cb2023, assembly GCA_033675265.1. NCBI lineage: Eukaryota > Metazoa > Cnidaria > Anthozoa > Actiniaria > Actinostolidae > Actinostola > Actinostola sp. cb2023. Next base: position 62,547 of record JAUJYZ010000866.1, read on the forward strand.
ATGACCTTAGCTCACCATTAGAGTTCCCAGTAGCTCAGTGGTAGAGCATCCGACTAGAATACGGAAGGTCATGGGTTCATTCATGACCCACTATGACCTTAGCTCACCATTAGAGTTCCCAGTAGCTCAGTGGTAGAGCATCCGACTAGAATACGGAAGGTCATGTGTTCATTCATGACCCACTATGACCTTAGCTCACCATTAGAGTTCCCAGTAGCTCAGTGGTAGAGCATCCGACTAGAATACGGAAGGTCATGGGTTCATTCATGACCCACAGTGACCTTAGCTCACCATTAGAGTTCCCAGTAGCTCAGTGGTAGAGCATCCGACTAGAATACGGAAGGTCATGGGTTCATTCATGACCCACTATGACCTTAGCTCACCATTAGAGTTCCCAGTAGCTCAGTGGTAGAGCATCCGACTAGAATACGGAAGGTCATGGGTTCATTCATGACCCACTATGACCTTAGCTCACCAATAGAGTAACCAGTAGCTCAGTGGTAGAGCATCCGACTAGAATACGGAAGGTCATGGGTTCATTCATGACCCACTATGACCTTAGCTCACCATTAGAGTTTCCCAGTAGCTCAGTGGTAGAGCATCCGACTAGAATACGGAAGGTCATGGGTTCATTCATGACCCACTATGACCTTAGCTCACCATTAGAGTTCCCAGTAGCTCAGTGGTAGAGCATCCGACTAGAATACGGAAGGTCATGGGTTCATTCATGACCCACTATGACCTTAGCTCTCCATTAGAGTTCCCCGCTGGATCCTCGAGCATGTCGTAGAGCATCCGACTAGAATACGGAAGGTCATGGGTTCATTCATGACCCACTATGACCTTAGCTCACCATTAGAGTTCCCAGTAGCTCAGTGGTAGAGCATCCGACTAGAATACGGAAGGTCATGGGTTCATTCATGACCCACTATGACCTTAGCTCACCATTAGAGTTCCCAGTAGCTCAGTGGTAGAGCATCCGACTAGAATACGGAAGGTCATGGGTTCATTCATGACCCACTATGACCTTAGCTCACCATTAGAGTTCCCAGTAGCTCAGTGGTAGAGCATCCGACTAGAATACGGAAGGTCATGGTGTTCATTCATGACCCACTATGACCTTAGCTCACCATTAGAGTTCCCAGTAGCTCAGTGGTAGAGCATCCGACTAGAATACGGAAGGTCATGGGTTCATTCATGACCCACTATGACCTTAGCTCTCCATTAGAGTTCCCCGCTGGATCCTCGAGCATGTCGTAGAGCATCCGACTAGAATACGGAAGGTCATGGGTTCATTCATGACCCACTATGACCTTAGCTCACCATTAGAGTTCCCAGTAGCTCAGTGGTAGAGCATCCGACTAGAATACGGAAGGTCATGGGTTCATTCATGACCCACTATGACCTTAGCTCACCATTAGAGTTCCCAGTAGCTCAGTGGTAGAGCATCCGACTAGAATACGGAAGGTCATGGGTTCATTCATGACCCACTATGACCTTAGCTCACCATTAGAGTTCCCAGTAGCTCAGTGGTAGAGCATCCGACTAGAATACGGAAGGTCATGGGTTCATTCATGACCCACTATGACCTTAGCTCTCCATTAGAGTTCCCCGCTGGATCCTCGAGCATGTCGTAGAGCATCCGACTAGAATACGGAAGGTCATGGGTTCATTCATGACCCACTATGACCTTAGCTCACCATTAGAGTTCCCAGTAGCTCAGTGGTAGAGCATCCGACTAGAATACGGAAGGTCATGGGTTCATTCATGACCCACTATGACCTTAGCTCTCCATTAGAGTTCCCCGCTGGATCCTCGAGCATGTCGTAGAGCATCCGACTAGAATACGGAAGGTCATGGGTTCATTCATGACCCACTATGACCTTAGCTCACCATTAGAGTTCCCAGTAGCTCAGTGGTAGAGCATCCGACTAGAATACGGAAGGTCATGGGTTCATTCATGACCCACTATGACCTTAGCTCACCATTAGAGTTCCCAGTAGCTCAGTGGTAGAGCATCCGACTAGAATACGGAAGGTCATGGGTTCATTCATGACCCACTATGACCTTAGCTCACCATTAGAGTTCCCAGTAGCTCAGTGGTAGAGCATCCGACTAGAATACGGAAGGTCATGTGTTCATTCATGACCCACTATGACCTTAGCTCACCATTAGAGTTCCCAGTAGCTCAGTGGTAGAGCATCCGACTAGAATACGGAAGGTCATGGGTTCATTCATGACCCACTATGACCTTAGCTCACCATTAGAGTTCCCAGTAGCTCAGTGGTAGAGCATCCGACTAGAATACGGAAGGTCATGGGTTCATTCATGACCCACTATGACCTTAGCTCACCATTAGAGTTCCCAGTAGCTCAGTGGTAGAGCATCCGACTAGAATACGGAAGGTCATGGGTTCATTCATGACCCACTATGACCTTAGCTCACCATTAGAGTAACCAGTAGCTCAGTGGTAGAGCATCCGACTAGAATACGGAAGGTCATGGGTTCATTCATGACCCACTATGACCTTAGCTCACCATTAGAGTTCCCAGTAGCTCAGTGGTAGAGCATCCGACTAGAATACGGAAGGTCATGGGTTCATTCATGACCCACTATGACCTTAGCTCACCATTAGAGTTCCCAGTAGCTCAGTGGTAGAGCATCCGACTAGAATACGGAAGGTCATGGGTTCATTCATGACCCACTATGACCTTAGCTCTCCATTAGAGTTCCCCGCTGGATCCTCGAGCATGTCGTAGAGCATCCGACTAGAATACGGAAGGTCATGGGTTCATTCATGACCCACTATGACCTTAGCTCACCATTAGAGTTCCCAGTAGCTCAGTGGTAGAGCATCCGACTAGAATACGAAAGGTCATGGGTTCATTCATGACCCACTATGACCTTAGCTCACCATTAGAGTTCCCAGTAGCTCAGTGGTAGAGCATCCGACTAGAATACGGAAGGTCATGGGTTCATTCATGACCCACTATGACCTTAGCTCACCATTAGAGTTCCCAGTAGCTCAGTGGTAGAGCATCCGACTAGAATACGGAAGGTCATGGGTTCATTCATGACCCACTATGACCTTAGCTCACCATTAGAGTTCCCAGTAGCTCAGTGGTAGAGCATCCGACTAGAATACAGAAGGTCATGGGTTCATTCATGACCCACTAATACCTTAGCTCACCATTAGAGTTCCCAGTAGCTCAGTGTTAGAGCATCCGACTAGAATACGGAAGGTCATGGGTTCATTCATGACCCACAGTGACCTTAGCTCACCATTAGAGTTCCCAGTAGCTCAGTGGTAGAGCATCCGACTAGAATACGGAAGGTCATGGGTTCATTCATGACCCACTATGACCTTAGCTCACCATTAGAGTTCCCAGTAGCTCAGTGGTAGAGCATCCGACTAGAATACGGAAGGTCATGGGTTCATTCATGACCCACTATGACCTTAGCTCACCATTAGAGTTCCCAGTAGCTCTCAGTGGTAGAGCATCCGACTAGAATACGGAAGGTCATGGGTTCATTCATGACCCACTATGACCTTAGCTCACCATTAGAGTTCCCAGTAGCTCAGTGGTAGAGCATCCGACTAGAATACGGAAGGTCATGTGTTCATTCATGACCCACTATGACCTTAGCTCACCATTAGAGTTCCCAGTAGCTCAGTGGTAGAGCATCCGACTAGAATACAGAAGGTCATGGGTTCATCATTCATGACCCACTATGACCTTAGATCACCATTAGAGTTCCCAGTAGCTCAGGTGTTAGAGCATCCGACTAGAATACGGAAGGTCATGGGTTCATTCATGACCCACAGTGACCTTTATCTCACCATTAGAGTTCCCAGTAGCTCAGTGGTAGAGCATCCGACTAGAATACGGAAGGTCATGGGTTCATTCATGAGCCCACTATGACCTTAGCTCACCATTAGAGTTCCCAGTAGCTCATTTGGTAGAGCATCCGACTAGAATACGGAAGGTCATGGGTTCATTCATGACCCACTATGACCTTAGCTCACCAATAGACCTTAGCTAAGTTCCCAGTAGCTCAGTGGTAGAGCATCCGACTAGAATACGGAAGGTCATGGGTTCATTCATGACCCACTATGACCTTAGCTCACCATTAGAGTTTCCAGTAGCTCAGTGGTAGAGCATCCGACTAGAAATACGGAAGGTCATGGGTTCATTCATGACCCACTATGACCTTAGCTCACCATTAGAGTTCCCAGTAGCTCAGTGGTAGAGCATCCGACTAGAATACGGAAGGTCATGGGTTCATTCATGACCCACTATGACCTTAGCTCACCATTAGAGTTTCCCAGTAGCTCAGTGGTAGAGCATCCGACTAGAATACGGAAGGTCATGGGTTCATTCATGACCCACTATGACCTTAGCTCACCATTAGAGTTAACTCAGTACTAGATCAGTGGTCAAATGATTACCTTAGCATCCGACTAGAATCCAGAAGGTCATGGGTTCATTCATGACCCACTATGACCTTAGCTCACCATTAGAGTTTCCCAGTAGCTCAGTGTTAGAGCATCCGACTAGAATACGGAAGGTCATGGGTTCATTCATGACCCACAGTGACCTTAGCTCACCAATTAGAGTTCCCAGTAGCTCATTGGTAGAGCATCCGACTAGAATACGGAAGGTCATGGGTTCATTCATGACCCACTATGACCTTAGCTCACCATTAGAGTTCCAGTAGCAGAGTTCCCAGTAGCTCAGTGGTAGAGCATCCGACTAGAATACGGAAAGGTCATGGTTCATTCATGACCCACTATGACCTTAGCTCACCATTAGAGTTCCCAGTAGCTCAGTGGGTAGAGCATCCGACTAGAATACAGAAGGTCATGGGTTCATTCATGACCCACTATGACCTTAGCTCACCATTAGAGTAACCAGTAGCTCAGTGGTAGAGCATCCGACTAGAATACGGGAAGGTCATAGGGTGCATTCATGACCCACTATGACCTTAGCTCACCATTAGAGTTCCCAGTAGCTCAGTGGTAGAGCATCCCGACTAGAATACGGAAGGTCATGGGTTCATTTCATGACCCACTATGGACCTTAGCTCACCATTAGAGTTCCCAGTAGCTCAGTGGTAGAGCATCCGACTAGAATACGGAAGGTCATGGGTTCATTCATGACCACTATGACCTTAGCTCACCATAGAGTAAACAGTAGCCTCAGTGGGTAGAGCATCCGACTAGAATACGGAAGGTCATGGTTTCATTCATGACCCACTATGACCTTAGCTCACCATTAGAGTTCCCAGTAGCTCAGTGGTAGAGCATTCCGACTAGAATACGGAAGGTCATGGGTTTCATTCATGACCCACTATGACCTTAGCTCACCATTAGAGTTCCCAGGTAGCTCAGTGGTAGAGCATCCGACTAGAATACGGTAGGGGTCATGGGTTCATTCCATGACCCACTATGACCTTAGCTCACCATTAGAGTTTTCCCAGTAGCTCAGTGGTAGAGCATCCGACTAGAATAACGGAAGGTCATGGGTTCATTCATGACCCCACTATGACCTTAGCTCACCATTAGAGTTTTCCAGTAGCTCAGTGGTAGAGCAATCCGACTAGAATACGGAAGGTCATGTGTTCATTCATGACCCACTATGACCTTAGCTCACCATTAGAGTTCCCAGTAAGCTCAGTGGTAGAGCATCCGACTAGAATACAGAAGGTCATGGGTTCATTCATGACCCACTATGACCTTAGCTCACCATTAGAGTTCCCAGTAGCTCAGTGGTAGAGCATCCGACTAGAATACGGAAGGTCATGGGTTCATTCATGACCCACTATGACCTTAGCTCACCATAGAGTTTCCCAGTAGCTCAGTGGTAGAGCATCCGACTAGAATACGGAAGGTCATGTGTTCATTCATGACCCACTATGACCTTAGCTCACCATTAGAGTTCCCAGTAGCTCAGTGGTAGAGCATCCGACTAGGAATACGGAAGGTCATGGGTTCATTCATGACCCACTATGACCTTAGCTCTCCCCATTAGAGTTCCCCGCTGGATCCTCGAGCATGTCGTAGAGCATCCGACTAGAATACGGAAGGTCCATGGTTTCATTCATGACCCACTATGACCTTAGCTCACCATTAGAGTTCCCCAGTAGCTTCAGATGGTAGAGCATCCGACTAGAATACAGAAGGTCATGGGTTTCATTCATGACCCACTATGACCTTAGCTCACCATTAGAGTTCCCAGTAGCTCAGTGTAGAGCATCCGACTAGAATACGGAAAAGGTCATGGGTTCATTCATGACCCACTATGACCGTAGCTCACCATTAGGAGTTCCCAGTAGCTCAGTGGTAGAGCATCCGACTAGAATACGCGAAGGTCATGGGGGTTTCATTCATGACCCACTATGACCTTAGCTCTCCATTAGAGTTCCCGCTGGATCCTCGAGCATGTCGTAGAGCATCCGACTAGAATACGGAAGGTCATGGGTTCATTCATGACCCACTATGACCTTAGCTCACCATTAGAGTTCCCAGCTAGCTCGAGTGGTAGAGCATCCGACTAGAATACGGAAGGTCATGGGTTCATGTCAATGACCCACTATGACCTTAGCTCTCCATTAGAGTTCCCCGCTGGATCCTCGAGCCATGTAGTAGAGCATCCGACTAGAATACGGAAGGTCATGGGTTCATTCATGACCCACTATGACCTTAGCTCACCATTAGAGTTCCCAGTAGCTCAGTGGTAGAGCATCCGACTAGAATACGTCAAGGTCATGGGTGTTCATTCATGACCCACTATGACCTTAGCTCTACCATTAGAGTTCCCAGTAGCTCAGTGGTAGAGCATCCGACTAGAATAACGGAAGGTCATCGGGTTCATTCATGACCCACTATGAACCTTAGCTCACCATAGAGTTCCCCCAGTAGCTCAGTGTCGTAGAGCATCCGACTAGAATACGGAAGGTCATGTGTTCATTCATGACCCACTATGACCTTAGCTCACCATTAGAGTTCCCAGTAGCTCAGTGGTAGAAGCATCCGACTAGGAATACGGAAGGTCATGGGTTCATTCATGACCCACAGTGACCTTAGCTTCACCATTAGAGTTCCCACTAGCTCAGTGGTAGAGCATCCGACTAGAATACGAAGGTCATGGGTTCATTCATGACCCCACTATGACCTTAGATCACCCATTAGAGTTCACCAGTAGCTCAGTGTAGAGCATCCGACTAGAATACGGAAGGTCATGGGTTCATTTCATGACCCACTATGACCTTAGCTCACCAATAGAGTAACCAGTAGCTCAGTGGTAGAGCATCCGACTAGAATACGGAAGGTCATGGGTTCATTCATGACCCACTATGACCTTAGCTCACCATTAGAGTTCCCAGTAGCTCAGTGGTTAGAGCAATTCCGACTAGAATAAGGCAGGTCATGGGGTTCAATTCATGACCCACTATGACACTTAGCTCACCATTAGAGTTCCCAGTAGCTCAGTGGTAGAGCATCAGACTAGAATACGGAATGTCATGGGTTCATTCATGAACCACTATGACCTTAGCTCATCCATTAGAGTCACCCCAGTAGACTCAGTGTCGTAGAGCATACGACTAGAATACGGAAGGTCATGGGTTCATTCAGACCCACTATGGACCTTAGCTCACCATTAGAGTTACCCCTGTAGCTCAGTGTCGTAGAGCATCCGACTAGAATACGGAAGGTCATGGGTTCATTCATGACCCACTATGACCTTAGCTCACCATTAGAGTTCCCAGTAGCTCAGTGGTAGAGCATCCGACTAGAATACGGAAGGTCATGGGTTCATTCATGACCCACTATGACCTTAGCTCACCATTAGAGTTCCCAGTAGCTCAGTGGTAGAGCATCCGACTAGAATACGGAAGGTCCATTGGTCATTCATGACCCCACTATGACCTTAGCTCACCATTAGAGTTCCCAGTAGCTCAGTGGTAGAGCATCCGACTAGAATACGGAAGGTCATGTGTTCATTCATGACCCACTATGACCTTAGCTCACCCATTAGAGTTCCCAGTAGCTCAGTGGTAGGAGCATCCGACTAGGAATACAGAAGGTCATGGGTTCATCATGACCCAACTAGGACCTTAGCTAACCATTAGAGTTCCCAGTAGCCTCAGTGTTAGAGCATCCGACTAGGAATACGGAAGGTAATGGGTGCATTTCATGGACCCACAGTGACCTTAGCTCAACATTATAGTTCCCAGTGCAGCTCATTGGTAGAGCATACGACTAGAATACGGAAGGTCATGGGTTCATTCATGACCCACTATGACCTTAGCCTCACCATTAGAGTTCCAAGTAGCTCAGTGGTAGAGCATCCGACTAGAATACGGCAAGGTCATGGGTTTATTCATGACCCACTATGACCTTAGCCTCACCATTAGAGGTCCAAGTAGCTCAGGGGTAGAGCATCCGACTAGAATACGAAGGTCATGTGTTCACTCATGGACCCACTAATGACCTTAGCTCACCATTAGAGTTCCCAGTAGCTCAGTGGTAGCGCATCCGTCACTAGGATACAGAAGGTCATTTGTTCCATTCATGACCCACCTATGACCTTTAGATCACCATTAGAGTTCACAGGTAGCTCAGTGTTAGCGCATCCGGACTAGAAGACAGAAGGTCATGGGTTCATTCATGACCCACAGTGACCTTAGATCACCATTAGAGTTCCCCGTAAGCTCAGTGTTAGAGCATTCCGACTAGAAATACGGAAAGGTCATGGGTTCATTCATGAGCCACAGTGGACCTTAAGGCTCACCATTTAGAGTTCCCAGGAGCTCATTGGTAATTTGAGCATCCGACTAGAATTACGGAGCGTCATGGGTTCAATTCATGAGCCACTATGACCTTAGCTCACCAATAGAGTTCCCAGTAGCTCAGTGGTAGGAGCATCCGACTAGAATACGGAAGGTCATGGGTTCATTCATGACCCACTATGGACCTTAGCTCACCCTTAGAGTTAACCAGTTAGCTCCAGTGGTAGAGCATCCGACTAGAATACGGAAGCGTCATGGGTTCATTCATGACCCACTATGACTTAGTCCACCATTAGAGTTCCCAGTAGCTCAGTGGTAGAGCATCCGACAGGAATACGAAGGTTTTGTCAATGGGTTCATTCATGACCCACTATGACCTTAGCTCACCATTAGAGTTACCAGTAGCTCACAGTGGTAGAGCATCCCGGACTAGGAATACGGAAGGTCATGTGTTCATTCATGACCCACTATGGACATGAGCCAACCATTAGAGTTCACAGTTAGCTCAGCGGGTAGCCGACCATCCGACTAGAATAACGAAGGTCATGTGTTTCATTCATGACCCACTATGACCTTAGCTCACCATTAGAGTTCCCAGTAGCTTCAGTGGTAGGAGCATTCCGACTAGAATACAGAAGGTCATGGGTTCATTCATGTGGACCCACAGTGACCTTAGCTCACCATTAGAGTTCCCAGTAGCTCAGTGGTAGAGCATGCCGACTAG
>JAUJYZ010001125.1:0-300000 GCA_033675265.1 Actinostola sp. cb2023
CACCGTCCAAAGGCAGAATAGTTGAATTAGTATTTGTGTTAAGCACAATAAAATCCAAGCAATATTGACGCGGAGCGAGCGAGTTAAAAAATACGGCAAACCGGTCATTCATTATGCGGGAACCACCTTAACTCTGAATGCCCTTCAGCTTGTAGCTACATTTATATGTATGAATTAATGTGTACAGTAGTATAATACAGCAGATTTCACTCACCTGTCTTGGGATTAAATCCTACTTTCTTCAAGTAAGGTGTAAGTTTAATTTGAATCTCTTCATATCTACAATATAAATGTATCAAAGACATCTACAATGTAAACCCATTTCGTGTTTAAAGATTAGAATATTACATGTACATGTAGGAATAGAGATGATTTACCTGTTGCAATCCCACTGTACTGTTTGATCATCCATTTTGTTCACTAATATCACCAAGTGTTTAACTCCTGCTGTTTTAGCCAACATTGCATGCTCTCTGGGAATACAAATATGAATATGAACCAGCATGGGTGCAATAATAATAATAACACTTTATTTAACGAGGAATTTACAGATGTACACCATACTACCCACAATACTACACATCAACACATCACAATAATACAAAACAATACAATATTATTTTATTGGTACCTTGATATAATCTATTGTATACATCGGTAAAATAAAATAATAATAATAATAAAATAATAATAATAAATAATAGTAATAGTAAAAATAGTAAAAATAAAAAATAAATAAAAAGTAAAAGTAATAAATAAAAAGTGAAAAAAAATCAATCAATCAACCACTACACCTGTACATATATAGAATCACTAAAGCTGGTCCATGCATATTACCTGGTCTGTCCACCTCTTTCAAAACCTGTTTCAAACTCTCCTTTACGAGCTGATATAACCTAGTATCAAAATGCGTGCGAGTTAGAAACTATGGATAGTCATTAAGTTATTGTAAATACATAGAGTGTATGCATCACATCTAGGATAATAAAAGGACGTCAAAACCAATAAGGTTGATAAACGAGATTTTGCTAATATTTCTAGAGAATCGAACAACTAAATCAAGTTGATATAAACTGTACAAAAGTTTGTGCGTTTGTACGGCAATTCACAGACAATGTCCAAACTTTTTGGTGACAGGAACATGAAGTACACCATGTGAGCTCTAGAAGTTGATCAGTGAATTGAAAGTACATGCTTTAGTATAAATGATATGTACATGTATTATCTTACCAATACTCCCAAGTCTGCTTGAGCAGCTCCACTGATCATGTTTGGAACAAAGCTTTTGTGACCAGGAGCATCAAGTAAAGTAAAATGTTTTGTTGCTGTGTCAAATGCTGCACGACCTACTTCTACTGTTTTTCCCTGTACAAATTAGTAAGAATAAATCAACAATGACATGGTAAAACATGGTTATCAATGCTGTAATGGCAGCATATTATCAAACTAACAGCACCAAGGCAGTGAGACAAGCTATTGTTATAAGCATTATGATTGTTTATAAATCATGAAGTAATAAGGACCACTTTGAACAATGAACTGGCTGGGGATTGGTTGAGTGAAGAGGCTAAATATTAGGTCACTGTCAAAAGTCAAGGAGTCACTGTCAAAAGTCAAGGAGTCACTGTCAGGAGTCAAGGAGTCACTGTCAGCAGTCAAGGAGTCACTGTCAAAAGTCAAGGAGTCACTGTCAGGAGTCACTGTCAGGAGTCAAGGAGTCACTGTCAGGAGTCAAGGAGTCACTGTCAGGAGTCAAGGAGTCACTGTCAGCAGTCAAGGAGTCAATGTCAGCAGTCAAGGAGTCACTGTCAAAAGTCAAGGAGTTACTGTCAGGAGTCAAGGAGTCACTGTCAGGAGTCAAGTAGTCACTGTCAGCAGTCAAGGAGTTACTGTCAAAAGTCAAGGAGTCACTGTCAGCAGTCAAGGAGTCACTGTCTGGAGTCAATGAGTCACTGTCAGGAGTCAAGGAGTCACTGTCATCAGTCAAAGAATTACTGTCAGGAGTCACTGTCAGGAGTCAAGGAGTCACTGTCAGCAATCAAGGAGTCACTGTCAAGAGTCAAGGAGTCACTGTCAAAAATCAAGGAGTCACTGTCAGGAGTCAAGGAGTCACTGTCAGGAGTCAAGGAGTCACTGTCAACAGTCAAGGAGTCACTGTCAGCAGTCAAGGAGTCACTGTCAAAAGTCAAGGAGTCACTGTCAGCAGTCAAGGAGTCACTGTCAGCAGTCAAGAGTCACTGTCAGCAGTCAAGGAATCACTGTCAGCAGTCAAGGAGTCACTGTCAGCAGTCAAGGAGTCACTGTCAGCAGTCAAGGAGTCACTGTCAGCAGTCAAGGAGTCACTGTCAGCAGTCAAGGAGTCACTGTCAGCAGTCAAGGAGTCACTGTCTCGTTTTTTGAACCTGCCTTGATTTCTGGGAAACAGCCTCGAACACTGTAGCTCTTTGCAACATGTAGCAGAATACATGTAATCTAACAATGCTTAGAAATTGACAATAAAACACACACTTACTTTGTCTCGTTCTTCCTGGTTTGTATCAAGAGCCCAAGAAAGATACCTAAAATCATTGGTAACAATTCAGTCTTAGCATAACTTATTTTTCCATTGTCTTTGTTATAACCACCACAAGCTTCTGAACAAGCATTAATACACAGTAGCAGGGTTCTTAGTGGAAGCCAGCAACTGACATAATTCCGCCGTCTGTAAAAATGAAAGCTGCCGGTCCTGGCTATAATATATGCCTTTGTGTGTCAACTGCTACAAAGTCTTCGGCTGGCGGTTTAAAGATCCACTGAGAATCCTGCAGTAGTGTATGTACTATGACTATTTACCAAGTTTCTCTGTTCTTTTCTTTGGCTTCCCTTTCATATTTTTCAAGTGTTCTTTTGTCTACTTGTCCTGTTAGGTACCTACGTTTATCCATAAAAAAGCAATGTGATAATAAGGAAATACAGTGGTGGAAAATAATAATAATAATAATAAATTTATTTATTTATATAGCTCACACATCTGGGATTCAAGGCACTTTACAAAAACAAAAATAAATAAATAACTAATAAAAAATGAACACATGAATTGAAGGGGTCCCTGCTAGAACGGAGTAAGTGACTTGTGATCAAAACCCAAATTCTCCTTTGAAATTCAAAGAATCCTGAGGAGAATTTAGATTTTGATCAGAGATCACGTACGTTGTTCTTACAGGGAGCCCTTCAATTTATCATTGACAAGTCGGACCATCTATATATTCTATTAATAGGTAATTTATCAAAGTCGAAGCAGTAAAACTAGAAGTTACAAATTCGACCAATGTCAAATATTCACAAGTTCCCACACTGATTCCAGCTGGGACTATTATTGCCCTTACGATGCATAAATATTCTCCTTTATTCTTTAGTACTGTACATACTAATATTAGACACTGGATTTTGATGAAGAAGATGTATATCAAGTGAAATCTACTTGATATTATTTTACTGGCATGTGGAGCGTGCCGCCATTTTGAAACACAGGAAGCCCAAACAAGTAAATTATTTTTTTTGTACTGAATAAAGTGTCTGCAACACTCATTTGCAATAATGATGTAACAGCTACAGTACAGTGGAACCCGGCCTTACGGACACCCGGTTAATACGGACACCCGGTTATTACGGACATGTTGTTCTGTCCCAGCCGAAACTCATACAAATGTCTATAAAATATACCCGTTTAATACGGACACCGGATAATATAGAAAATGGACACTTTTTCCTGTCCCAATATGGCCATTTTCATACAAGGTCTACCCGGTTAATATGGACACTTTATTTTCCCAAAACAATGACAATGTATAAATTGATTGCTTTTTAATTAAAATTACGCACGTTCTGTGCTTTCTCGCGTTCAACTTGTAAACTGATCGCTAATTACGTGCATTTAGAGTTTCCCCACTAAAAATAAACACATCACCAGTGACATGCAGCCATTGTTTCCGCTAAAAATGTAAGTGACGTAAATTGGCCGACCCGGTTTATACGGACACCCGGTTTATACGGACACCCGGTTTATACGGACACCCGGTTTATACGGACACTGCTTGTATCGTCCCGATGGTGTCCGTATTAACCGGGTCCACTGTAGTAATAAAATTTAGAATTCATACTGTCTTTTCCCTAAGTCCAAAGCTACTACTAATATCGTGCTAACCACCAATAATTATTACAATAACACAATAATTTATTATCAAGTGATTTGTTTTGAGATATGTGACAGCATGTACAATGTATGTACAATGTATGTACATGAATATTTGTTCTACTGTACACTAACACATCACTTACATTACATGGCCACCAATTGTTGACTTGCCAGCATCTAAAACAAATCATATTATTGAGTTGGGTATTTTAGAAAGGATATATAAATGAAATACAGTTGAACCTCCCTTAAGCGACCACCCAAAATGTCAAGCTTTGTGGTCGCTTATGGGAGGTGGTCGCTTACGAGAGGTTCCAACTATAGTGATTTGACTTCGAACTGAACTTTTGGTATTTTGGAAAACTGGTCGCTTAAGAGAGGTGGCCGCTTATGAGAGTGGTCTCAACCGGAGGTTCAACTGTAATTTTATTTAACAAAAAAGTCAAGGATTTAACTTAAAAATAAGACACTGGATATGGCAAAATACACGAATTGTATTGGTGAAAATTTAAATAAATAAATAAATAAAAAAATAAAAAAAGATAATCTTTGATGCTGGGGCTTATCCATGTCAGAGCAGTCCTCATAGCAAGGGAGAGAACATCAATCAAACTCAAATCACAGAAGGTACCCGACAGTGTCAAGGATTGAATCCACAACCCCTCAGATGCATACATCTTACCGTTACACCATGCCATGCCATATGATGTATTCAGTATAGATAATATAACTGAGTTATACAAATGTACATACACACACATTGAACATGTACAAAATGTACATATACAGCTATTTCAAAAAAGGTTGGTGAAGGTTTTGTTGCATCTTGCATGTTGCATCTTGCATACCAATCCCAAAATGTATTGTGGATCATATGTAAATAATGCCAGCATGCACATACAGAAGAAAATATGCCGGCTCCATATTGTGAAGACAAAGTTTGGGAAAATTCCCGAGTCCATATTGTTGTGACTTTTTGCTGATGCCATTCCAGCATCGCCCATAGTGCATTTCGGGCTTGGTATGCAAGATGCAAGATGCAACAAAACCTTCACCAACCTTTTTTGAAATAGCTGTACATGTATATGAAGAATGTTTATTATTTCCAATCAGTCAATAGAGACCTTTAGTCCTACATGTACGAGTACGACTACAAGTTTTAAAGCTCTCTAATAGAGTCGTTTTCGTATAAGTGGGAAGTAGTTACGGTACAGTTCGTGCCGTACCGTGACCGTATCGCGCCATCATCATGCCGTATCCAAGCATTCTTATTGGTTGAGCGATGATTTTGCGCGCTGTGATTGGTTGAATACAATGTCTTCGATTCCGTACCATGACCGTAACTCCGTGCCGTAGGTTTCCCACTCATACGAAAACGACTCTATATGAATACACTACCAATACTTACCTACATGTCCAATAAAGATGATATTTACATGTTCTCGTGGATCTTCTTCCTCTTCAGGTGTAGTAACTTCAACCTTCTTTTTGTTGTTTTTTGTTGATGTGTCTGCTTTGGTTTCTTCCTCTTCCTCCACCGCTTCCTTTGATACTTCAGATGGTTCTTCTACTTGATAAGTAACACAAAGAGTATACAGTATGAATGATTAGTAATAGATACAATAAGAGCAGCCATACTGTATGGGAATTATAATGTTGAGCTGCTGGCAGGATATTTTAATTGCCATACAGTATGCATCTATACATGTAGATGTATAAAATCATGTTCTACTATAATTTTCAAGATACCAGTAAGTTTGGCTGAGAAAAGTTAAAGTAGTATGCAAATGAAGACAATTTTGTGTCCGATGGTTATGATTTCTATTGTTATTTCCTCATGAATTATTAATGAATATGATAAGATAGTGTATAGGGCATGCTGTAAAGGCTACATGTATATATATGCAAGTGAATACATGTGATGACCATGATGTACCTTTAGATTCTTGAGTATCTTGCCTTTGTTCCTCGGCTGCTTCCATATTGTTGTCTTCTTCAACTTTATCTAGAAATATATTTGAAAATTTATCCTTTAAATCAAAATGAAATAAGGGCATGTGACAAGTAACCAGTGACCAGTAGTTACTAAGGGAATATGTAAATGTTCATATATTTTGTTTTGTGAAAAGACATGCACAAGGAACTGCTGTTTCATTTTGTTTTCATACTGAACTGATAGATAGATATTTATTTAAAACTATTGCTTATAAAATAACTATGATATAACACACACTCTGATTGGCCAAAGGATGCGTATTCCACGCGCTCTGCACAGTGCACGTGTGCACATATATTCAAACATTTTTGCAACGACAAAATTGAAAACTTGCTTTTAAATCATAATTGTATTTTATAAAAGAAATAGAAAACTTGGCAGCTGTGATCTATCGAGTTATAGAAGCACTTGGGAATTGAAAGAAGAATCGAGAAGTGCGAGAAGCACGAGGCATATCCTAGCACTTCTCTCGTCTTCTTCCAATTCCAGCATGCTTCTATAACTCGATAGAGCACGCTGCCTTGTTTCTATTTCTTCAATACAGAATGTCTGACTAACTTATCAACCTTTTCCAGCTTCAGTGTAATTTGCTGAATGTGTTAGCATGTTTCAGTGCTGGAAGGTACGGGACTTCCCCATACAATATATGTTTTTTTTTTCAAGCACACAGTAACAAAATCCTTCAATTTGATTGGTTTGTTGAGCAGGCCATATTTTCCTATCTCTGCCCTAGGTCCATGTCCATTTTGTAAGTGCTGAATCAGTCAATTGTTTGGACTCGGTCAGGACTTTCAAGACCTTGGGCACAGTATTTCACTATACAGACCTCTGTCTGTATAGTTTGTCTTCAAACAACTAGATGACATTTGTTTGTTTGTATATAAGTAACTTATATTTGACAGATATTTAGACTTCACCGATCTAAAATTGAAGTTTTGAGCAAGTAAAATGATGGTTTGACGGCCACTCGTGATAGATTTTGACGTCAGAAGAAGATTCCATAAAACCTCCCATATATACAAGTACATGTACAGTAGTGACAGACAGCAAGTACATACAAAAAGTAGGAAATATACACAGACAGACAGACAGACAAGAGTGCACAAGAGACAGACAGACAGACAGACAAACAGAATACACAACAAAGAGACAGACAGACAATCAAACAGACAGACAGAATACACAACAAAGAGACAGACAGACAGACAATCAGACAGATAGGCAGAATACACAACAGAGACAGACAGACAGACAATCAGACAGACAGACAGAATACACAACAAAGAGACAGACAGACAGACAATCAGACAAACAGACAGAATACACAACAAAGAGACAGACAATCAGACAGACAGACAGAATACACAACAAAGAGACAGACAGACAGACAATCAGACAGACAGACAGAATACACAACAAAGAGACAAACAGACATACAATCAGACAGACAGACAGAATACACAACAAAGAGACAGACAGATAGATAATCAGACAGACAGACAGAATATGTACAACAGAGACAGACAAACAGACAGACAGACAGAATACACAACAAAGAGACAGACAGACAGACAATCAGACAGACAGACAGACTACACAACAAAGAGACAGACAGACAGACAGACAGAATACACAACAAAGAGAGTACATATATATATATAAGCAATACAGATAACAATAATGTATACATATATTTATTCAACTACATGTACACTACATTCCCCCTACAGATTTCTCTAACGTGATGCATTCTGACAATCGTGAATCGGTATGTAAGCTTATTTTTGACTAAATCAACATGATTCAAGATTCAGAACAGTAAGCTTACAAAGTTTACCTGGATTCACTTCAGTTTCTTGTTCACCCTTCTCGTCCTTTACTGGCTCGACACTGCTTGTAGTTGTGGCTTCCTCGCTCACTAAATCAATACACGATCAAGATAAATTGCTACACAAAAGATCTATTAAAGTTACGCCATGTCCATTCTGGCATATGAAGTGAAGAGACCCAAGTTGTACACGTATAAGCTAACCAGTGCTGTTAAAGACAAGTACAACAACGTACAAGGCAAATCGTACACAGATCGAACCCAATAATGACCCCCTTTTGGCTCACCTTGTGGTTGTGGCTCTTTAACAGACCCTGGGACAAAACACGCAGCAAAGACATTAGGTACAAATGGTGTAGCATTAACGTTCAATCCCTTGAACTGTGTTGAAATCGTGCCGTCTTCTCCTGGACCAGGATCTTCAATTGAGTCCCAAGAATCTGGAGCAGTTGTGTCTGAGCTTGAAGAGGCCATAGTGGATAGATTTAGTCTTAGAGGTGAAAGAATAACTTAATAATTACAGTTCTTATTTTTGTGAATCAATTTTTTTTTCAGCCACGAGACTCGATGGTGCAATTTTCAAGCACGCCGGTATAGCTTTTGAGCATGCGCTGTAAAATACATCTGACTGTTAGTTCCATCAGGCTCGCGGGCTCATTGGTGATCGCGATAACAGACACTGAACAGAACAAAACAAGAACAAACCAAAAAAACAATGAAATAATAAAAAAAAAAACGTGTTACGGCTGGAAGAGATGAATACATACATACCTACATACATAAACTTTATTTAAACACGGAATCTCTTCATTACAAGAAAAAAATGCTCTTCCAGAGAGCCGTGACATCTAAAAATAATAATGAATGCCGGTAATTTATCCAAAAAAGGCCCATACTCCCAGACATTATGCTGAGTCACCGTATGTTAGTAACAACATACGGTGACTCAGCATAATAGGATGAACATTTCGGCCCCATCCGCGCTATCCGGGCTTACACCTTATCAGCTTAGTAGTCAAAGAGGAAGGGAACAGTCGGATCCTAGCTAGGCCCACTGACACCACTAGGCTATCGTGCACGCTTATTGATTTGGAGGACAAAATAATATCTTGTCTTCTAAGGATTATACTTTTTTAGTTCATTTAGTTTCGCCAAGATAAGAGCAAGAAAAGTGTCAAAACAGAAGAGGATTTGACTGGCTTTTGAATATATTTTAGCTGAGTGAAATGCGCACATCATCGAGCGCGCGCGAGCTTGAACTCAGTTCTAAATATAGCTAGATGGACACTTTGCAGTTATGTACTTCTGCAGGGGAAAACTCATTTTACCCTGACTTCTGGTATGACTAACTATGATAATTCGATTTGATATCTATATGGGCTGCAACACTGAGTTCCTTAGCCGAAATCCTCGCCCCTGCATTCTGATATCTCTGTCGGAGTGGTTTGTATAATTTTGTACAAAATAAAAACAATTACTCAAGACTTTTTTTGTTTTGTTTCACGGATATAATGCGAGCACTCCACAAGCACTCTTAGAAAATAAAAATGATCCTTCTTTGCTCTATCATTTTTGGAATTGTTTACATATTTCGTCTTTATTTGTTAAAAAAAAAAGAAAAAAGCATATTGATAAGCTTTCACCTCCTATGGTCCCGTGGCTCGCACTGAAACACTCAAGGAATGGTCAACGCTCAGCGTGCGTCCATCGAGTTATGGATGCACGCGGGAGGCTGCTAAGCACGAGAGAAGCGTAAGACTAGCTTCTTGAGTGCTTAGCAGCCGACCAAGTGCATCCATAACTCGATGGACGCACAGCTGAATCGTTGACCATTTCCTTTATAACATCACGCGCACGCTAATTAGCCAATCAGAGCGCGCGTTATATCAATACTATGTTATAAAGCGCGTTGGATGACGACGGGATCGATTCCTCGCTGCACCGAATTTTTTCTTCTTCTTTTTTTACTGTTTGATTTTGTAAGAACATTTTAATACTGAAGAAAATGATTATTTTAACTGAATGTGAACAGGAGCCTATTACTATTACTATTACTATTACTCCTGATGTGAAATAATTAAAAAATGTTAATTTTTTTTTTTTCAACTTTGAGGCAAGCTAAACATCGATGTGTGTTAGGTAGATACGTTTGACAATTGCTCACTGAGGCTAATTGTAATAAATCAAAAGATATTTGTCGTGTTATTATTTGTTATTTGCGTGTCGGTTTGGGGGTTTCCTGTGGTAGAGTATGGTATTGGGCTCCCTGTGTTTTACGCACGGAATCGCGCGCGTATTTCCTTGCGTTTCCGTTCACAAATCAGCCGAGTTGTTTATTTATCTTTACTCGATACCCCATTCACACCAAAACGTGTTTAGTTAAACTGGGTTTTTCTAGCTTCTATAATCTGAGAGCATCTAATTTCACAACAATAAAACTATCTGGTATTTATACTATGCAACACAAAGTATACCCTGGTTTCAGAGGGGCTTGCTGCTAAACGAGCTAAACGAGTCGCGAATCGACGAGAACCGAGGCGCGAAGCGCCGAGAGTCGAGGAACGGAGCGACGAAATTTTAAATACTCTCTAATCGTGAAACTTCTCAAAACCTCTGGCACCCAGGGTACACAAAGGACAGTTTACCAGCAGTTTTGTGCAAAACGTTGCGTGGTGATATATAATATTATAAACCTGTTTAGTTAAACCACTTTAAAACATGTTATAGCCTCGGTGTGAACGGGGCATTAGTTATCTTTAAGGAATGTTGATTGTTTACTGGATGAACTGTCACGTGATAACGGGATGCTTGTTTCAATATACACATTGCTGCAGGCGCGTCCCGCAGGACGTACACAGGGATACCAACATCATACATTTATATGCACAGGGAACCCAATATAATACGTATCGCGCGCGCGCGCTCTACCACAGGAAACCCATCAAAAAAAGACGCGCGCATGCAAATATATATTTTAAATAATTATTAGCCTCAGAAACAATGGTTGGGCTGCCTGTGTTCCGACATCCTTTTTGATGGCGATACTTGGTCTACGAGCAAATCAAGCTATCATCTGACCGTAACATCTTAGCTTTCCAAGAGTATGATATCCCTGTTCACCAGAATCTCCTATATCACCAAACCTAGAATTTAGTGAACATACGATATTAAATACTGCAGTGTTGACGTATAGCATAGAGGGAATATGAATAGATTAGGATGAGAGGTTTGAAGGAAGGAAGAAAGGGTGGGAGATAGATAGATAGATGGATGGATGGATGGATTTGGATGGATGGATGGATGGAGGATGGATGGATGGATGGATGGATGGATGGATGGATGGATGGATGGATGGATGGATGGATGGATGGATGGATGGATGGATGGATGGATGGATGGATGGGATGGATGGATGGATGGATGGATGGATGGATGGATGGATGGATGGATGGATGGATGGATGGATGGATGGACGGATGGATGGATGGATGGATGGATGGATGGATGGATGGATGGATGGATGGATGGATGGATGGATGGATGGATGGATGGATGGATGGATGGGATGGATGGATGGATGGATGGATGGATGGATGGATGGATGGATGGATGGATGGATGGATGGATGGATGGATGGATGGATGGATGGATGGATGGATGGATGGATGGATGGATGGATGGATGGATGGATGGATGGATGGATGGATGGATGGATGGATGGATGGATGGATGGATGGATGGATGGATGGATGGATGGATGGATGGATGGATGGATGGATGGATGGATGGATGGATGGATGGATGGATGGATGGATGGATGGATGGATTTGTGGATCGTTGTTCGGCTGACTATCTATAATGTGAGGTCTACTCTATACTTGTGTTCATACCTTAGCGAAATGACAGGAAGATCTTCTTTGTAGTTCAGAAAACCAGAATCTTCACGCCAAACGCTTTCGCCGTTTACGTCACAGTTACAGCTAGCATTGCTTGCACAGCTTTGTGTCATGCCACAAGCGCACATTCCACTGTCACGTGACGCACCGCCCCAGTACTTCATTTGACGCCCATCACGTGACACAAGCCATGACATCTGCGAATCTCCATAATAATCTGAATGAGAAGAGAAAGAGCTCAAATGTAGAAAGACGACTGGAGAAAAGAGGACAAAAGTATCGATCCCATGACTTACACAGTAACACTGCATCCATACACTCGTATTTGATGTACTGTTCACAATGGGTTGAGATGGATGTCAATGCTCGTAGTTGATCACTAGATATCCCATCATAGACCACATCACGTCTATAGCACCCATTAGACTCACAACCAATCACTAGGGTGCGGGCTTCGCTGTTGTGACTCACAACTGTCACGCCAATGCCATTGTGACTGGTCATGTTACAGTAGACGCTGAATGGCTGCTCTGCACCGTTGGGTCCATCAGGATCAATGACGTAATGCTTGCTTTCATGGTACCCAAGAAACTTTGCGTGACTACAAGACTTGGGAGCTGGAGAGCAAATCAGAACATGTTGAGTAAGTTCAAGTTACGACTGAAAAAGAGAGGTACATTTTACCACAATCCTTTGCGCGCACAAAACACGGTATAGTTTGAGAATGAGCGGAAGAAAGAGTTTTGAAAATGAAAATGTAGAAGCGGAATAAAGCGAAGTGGCCCAGTTCGGCTGAAAGGCTGATTTATAGGTATCTCAACACTGATGTTTAATACTGGGTTAGTGGTTTGTAGCGAGGAATCGTACTATAACTCTGCCGAGTCCTGTTGGTCACCTATGCCTTTTATTGGCATGGTTTATCAGCCGTTGTGTAGAAGAAGAATGATAATATTCAGTTACGTCTCTTTAATTCCACATTGGCTGTTTTTGAGACGTTGCACTCACTCACAGGCACTCCCTGCTGAAAAACACTTCTTATTATTGGGTCATATAATCAGGTCATATGAGCCCTCCCGTTCAGTTAATAAGTCAGTTTTGAATTCAGTTGTTCGCTCTCAGTTATTTTTAGAAAAAGATAAAAGTAAGGATTTAGATACTTCCATTAACTTACAACACAAGAAAACATAATAAATATAAGCGCTTATTTATAATGAGGGGCAAACGAACGGACTTCGTCTAGTAATGGGCGTAATAGACCGGCTTCTGTGCCACGGCACGTTCGACATATTTTCTGTTATAAGTTCAATACAATCTCACCTGATGGCTTGAAGTAGAAGTCGTACAATTCTGACGGAACCAGTTTGAAGCCGCCATAGTCTGCTGGAGAGTCGTAAATAGTACAAAGACGAAGTCCAATTTCGTCTGGGTTTCTTGCAAAGTTGATTGAAACGCATCTCGATTCATGAAGGCAGAAGAAAAGACAACTGAATGCATCCTCGACTTTGGTTGATGCTATCCCTTCACCTCCCTCCATGAAATAATTGTGCTTTTTTTGAAAGTCGGACGATCTGTAACGATCGCTGTCCGAGGACATCACTTCACTAAACGGCACGAAAAGATGAGTGAAAATAAACACAACTATCATCATGTTGAATACACAAGTTGCAAGGATTGTTGATTGAAGCATACTCGTGGCTCAGTTGTTGGATATCAGTATGAACAGTGTCGCCGGACAGATCTCAAGGCCGCAAGAATGAAAACTGACTTGTGTTGCCTCGTGTTGCTGTATCTAAGACCTTGATGAATGCCTTGTAGATAAAGTATGCATTAGGAAGCCTATTAAAGACTATTCAATTAAGACGTCAGACTAAAAGTGCGGCTTTTATTAGAAAACAGCGTGAGGGAAGTCTTCTTTTAAGTAACGCTCCTGATAAGAACTGTAGCGCTCTACGGCAACGGCTGCGCAGTAAGAGCTTATTTTAATCCAATTATTCAATTAAATACGGCCCTCTGATTGGTCAAAAATGCTTTTTCCCGATTATTTCCCGTAAAAGTTCCGATTTATTCCGATTTTTAATGATATTCCACGAGTTCATTGTCCAAACCATCATTCGGCCGATTTCCGTGGGAATCGTATGTGGGGAACCAATCGAAGTGTGTTCGGCGTACAGCCACATGGACATTCCACTCATTCCGCTGCGACGCCATGCTTTTCTCGTCTTTGTAAATCGAGAACTTTTACCTGGTTTTGTCGATCTTTTGGCCTCTTTTAGTCAATTCTAGTCACTGCTACTGATCAGTCGAACATTTTATACATAGATGTAGATGTATTCGAGCTGAGTTAGCTAGAGTTGTGCTGAAGCCGAGATCGAGCGAACGCGTACGTGTTGACCTTTGCCTGCTGGTACATGAACAAAATCACAAGGTGATAAATTCTGATATCAAATAGCCCTTACATGAAGCAAAGCACAAAGACCGGCCCTTGCTTCTCGATAATTGCTTGTTTGGCCATTTATTCATCGTGAGGGTATCTTCTGTGCAATGAGAATTTCGTAGGCTGGAATTATAAAGTGATGCAAATGCTCCGTCGCTAAGAATGTTCCCCCCTTGGGAATGGAGAAATCCAACTAGAAACTGATACAAGCGGATTTTGATATCCTGGACACTGTCGCCATGGCCAATGACGAACTAACTCTTTGAAGAACTAAACTTTGAACATACATTTTGTTATTGTTTTGTTGGCGGTAGAATAATGCGCGCTCGAGGCAGCATTTCCCGGCAAATATTGATTGCCTGTTGACTGATTCTGTAATTGTGTTCGCTTTATTATAAATCGGCAGGAAATGTTGTTTGAAGTTCGATCTACTTCGACAAAAATTAACCTACATACTTAGTTGTTCGCATTTTGTTAGTTTTCTTGTATCCTTTACGTATTCTGTGTATACAACGCTTCGCCTTTATAACGTCAGGGACTTCATTTGTCAGCATGTCTTATGCCGCTCCAATAGCACGACATTTTCAGTCATTAATGTCATCTACGATTGTAGCCAGATCTCGGCATTCCCATTCAGCGCAGTAAACAACTCCGAAAAGTGAACTTCCCCACATACAAATCCCATAGAAACTTATAATACAATGGATAATTCAATTGCAAAGCTTCTGACAAAGTCTTGATATTTGGATTGCTGTAAATATTTTGTTCTTTTCGAAAAGCCATTTGAATTTGGCGCTTTACAGCTCTAAGCCAATGAAATTGGTTTCTAAAATTTAATTATCACTTCGACATCGGATTTTACTAACGGCTCCCGTTGCCGCGGGCCTATTGTTCTTGCTACAGTTCTTATCAGGAGCGTTACTTAAGGTACTAAATGAACATTTATTAAACATACCATGATCCTCCTAGGGGGCCATTTTACCTTTTATATTTAAAAGAAGTTTGGTGATTTTATTTCCATGACTTTTCTTTTCAGTTTATTTAAATACTTTGGCCACTTGTTGTCATGATTGTATTGAGCGACGACATTGATGTGTTGTGATATCATACATGGAAGAAAGGAACGGTTTCAGAAACGCCGCGAGTCAGGTTGTTGAGTCCATTAGTTAAATGATCCAATAATGACAACAAATGGCTTGGGGCGAGATAAACCAGTGAAAAGGATATTTGTCAGCACATATATTGTAGTTGAAACTATGCCCTATTGTTCTAATTATTCTGAGATGAAGTTTGTTCAGAACTATTGTGGTTCGTGAAGAATGTTCTAAAACTTAAACCACCCTTGATGGCAAACAGAGCTAGTGCTTATAGTACAATGCACCATAAAGTACTTTTTTGTTTTGTTTTACGGATATAATACGAGCACTCCACAAGCACTCCTAGAAATCTTTCAAAAATTCTGCATAATTAATGAGCAATTCGTCCATGCAGAATGAAGAATACTAATGAGGATTATTCTTTATATAAAGATTACTAATAAGGGAAGGTCTCATATTGGTGTCGTATCATTGACCTCCCAGTTCCCTGTACGGTTCAACAAAAATGTTGTCAGGAAAGATTGCAGTGCTCCTTGGTCACACTTGCGGAACGTTGTTCAAATGTAGGATCTTTTTGAGAGTGTTGGTGCGCATGCGTAAGGCGTTAGAAGCAACACGATACTGCTGTGTTTGTGTTTTCCTTGCTGTTTTTTTTTACTGAAATCATCCGAAATAAATGCATTATTTTGGAAGAACCGTTAGAAGCAACACGATACTGCTATGTTTGTGTTTCTTTTGACATGTTTTTATTATGAACAAACTTTCCCTTCATGCAAAGTTTCGTGTCTGGAAACTACTTTGTATCGGGCCCGAAAAGTGTTTCTTTAAAAATCTATATCTTCAAAACGAAGTAGTTTACAGACATGAAACTTTGCATGAAGGGAAAGTTTGTTCATATTAAAAACATGTCAAAAGAACAGCTTTGTAGAGTTAGTGTCTCAGATTTCTGGAATGTCTTTTCGGGCCCGAAAAGTTCAGTTACGGGGCTTTCGAGAAACGGGCCCCTGGCTCGTATTCTTTTGTGAGGCTTCTTCTTTGCCAATTGTGTTTAAATCCAAGTCTTCGCCATGTTTTTCTTTGTACCACTTCTCAAGTCGGCGGACTGCTGTTGCGGTACTTCTTTTTGTATTTTTTGCAACCATTTCATCTACAAAATTATTCACGTCTTCTTCACTATACACCACAACTGATGAGATTGCTGACTCAGACAAAGCTTTTTCATTTGCATCGGTTGCATCGGAACTTGCATCGCTTACGGCGATACTTTCGTTCACATCAACGTTTGCATCAACACTTTCGGTAGCCATTTGTCAAATTTCTCGCGCGCTGATTGGATAAGAGCCATTAGAGAGATTTAGCAAACACGACGCGACGTGAAAGAGGACGGCGCGAGCGCTGACGAATAACTGTGAAAACGACCGTTGGCGTCCTCAACGTCATGAAGAGGACGTGAAAACAAGTGAAATGGCGTCGTGAACTTGACGTCGCGACGTTGTCACGGTAGTCACGCAATGCCAAATGTGATATCTATTCGTCATCTAACGTCGTGTTCTCACGTCGCGTCGTGTCGTGTTTGCTAAAACTCTCTAATGTCGATAAGAGGACAGACACATAGAATGACGTTTCGCTCGCGCACGGAACCAGCGCGCGCTTGAATCAGTTGTTCTTTCAAATCTATTTGTCGTTTTGGGAGCCTTTTCCGCTTTCCTGAGTAAATATTGTTGTAAAAAAACAAATCGAAGTCGCTTTTCTATGGTCTGTACTCTTATCGACCATAGAAATGACGTCAGAAAATGATCAAAACTTTGCAGTGAAACTTGAGTTTTGATCATTTTCTGACGTCATTTCTATGGTCGATAAGAGTACAGACCATAGAAAAGCGACTTCGATTTGTTAAGTTCAAGCGCCTTATTTTTCTTTCTCTTGTACTTTTTAGACACAGTTTTTGTCTTTCTAAAACGCTAAATTTGAATGAGAAGTTTGGAGAAATTTCCGTATGGCTTAGAGGTTTTGATATGTTTCGATTGAACATGCCATCTCTTTCTCGTTTTGATTTTGTTTTGTTTTTACACTTTCTTTGTTTTTGTGTTGTTTTTGTTTTTTACACTGCGAGGATGAAAAAAACGCTCGCGTACGTGCTGAATGAATGCGGACGTAAAAGGAAGCCCCCCGATTCCACACAAAATCACCATCCTTCTCGACCAATCAGCGCGTGATTTAGCTATGTGCTATACGATTCTACAATATATCAAGTCAGGAACCCAAGTAAGCTCTTTATTTAAAAAAAAATCAGAATGCAAAGCTTTATCATGAATTCGAGGTCAAAATTTCTGGCAAAATTAGAAGGCACTAGTTTTCAAGAATTCGCCCCGGGGAGGGCAAATGTTTGGGGGATGGGGGGGGGGGGGGGGGGGGGATTGATGGGTGATCCGCGTGACACCGACGTGCTTGAAAATTGCACCATCGAGTCTCGTGGCTGAAAAAAGTTCAAAAATAAGAACTGTACTATGGCCTCTTCAAGCCGGCTTAGACACAACTGCTCCACATCGATTGTTGGTCCAGGACGTCGACAAGAGGGAGAGTTCAAGGGATTGAACGTTAATGGGGGTTATGCAATACGTATTGGGCTCCCTGTGTGCGTCCCGCAAGACCGCCCGCAGAAATGCAGTATTCAGGAAACCCATCCAAAAAAGACGCGCGCATACAAATGTCGTTTTATTATGGTTGGGCTGCCTGTGGTCAGTGCAACCAATGGTCCAAATGAAATACTTGGGCTTCCTGTCGATGGTTATAAGTTTCATTGCCCGTTAATTTCCTGGATGCACGATACAAAACACCGGCTTTAGTTAAAAATAACCATCAAGTATCCACAGCCGGTTCGTTTGGATCAAGAGAAATACAGAGGAATTACAAGAAGTATACATCGACTATGAATAGCATCTACATGTAACGGCGATACTTGGTCTACGGAGCAAATCAAGCCATCATCTGACCGTAACATCTTAGCTTTCCAAGAGTATGATATCCCTGTTCACCAGAATCGGTCAAGTTATCCCCGCCCCCCACCCCCTATATCACTTACAAAACCTAGAATTTAGTGAACATACGATATTAAATACTGCAGTGTTGACGTATAGCATAGAGGGAATATGAATAGATTAGGATGAGAGGTTTGAAGGAAGGAAGAAAGGGTGGGTTTTAGATAGATAGATAGATGGATGGATGGATGGATTGGATGGATGGATGGATGGATGGATGGATGGATGGATGGATGGATGGATGGATGGATGGATGGATGGATGGATGGATGGATGGATGGATGGATGGATGGATGGATGGATGGATGGATGGATGGATGGATGGATGGATGGATGGATGGATGGATGGATGGATGGATGGATGGATGGATGGGATGGATGGATGGATGGATGGATGGATGGATGGATGGATGGATGGATGGATGGATGGATGGATGGATGGATGGATTTGTGGATCGTTGTTCGGCTGACTATCTATAATGTGAGGTCTACTCTATACTTGTGTTCATACCTTAGCGAAATGACAGGAAGATCTTCTTTGTTGTTCAGTAAACCAGAATCTTCAAGCCAAACGTCTTCGTTTGCGTCACAGTTACAGCTAGTATTCTTGGCACAGCTTCCCGTCATGCCACATGCGCACATTCCACTATCACGTGACGCACCGCCCCAGTACTTCATTTGACGTCCATCACGTGACACAAGCCATGACATCTGCGAATCTCCATAATGATCTGAATGAGAAGAGAAAGAGCTCAAATGTAGAAAGACGACTGGAGTAAAGAGGACAAAAGTATCGATCCCATGACTTACACAGTAACAGTGCATCCACACACTCGTATTTGATGTACTGTTCACAATGGGTTGAGATGGATGTCAATGCTCGTAGTTGATCACTAGATATCCCATCATAGACCACATCACGTCTATAGCACCCATTAGCCTCACAACCATCCACTAGGGTGCGGGCTTCGCTGTTGTGACTCACAACTGTTACTCCAATGCCATTATGACTGGTCATGTTACAGTAGACGCTGAATGGCTGCTCTGCACCGTTGGGTCCATCTGGATCAATGACGTAATGCTTGCTTTCATGGTACCCAAGAAACTTTGCGTGACTACAAGACTTGGGAGCTGGAGAGCAAATCAGAACATGTTGAGTAAGTTCAAGTTACGACTGAAAAAGAGAGGTACATTTTACCACAATCCTTTGCGCGCACAAAACACGGAATGTATATAAACGTAATAGTTATTTTGTTCAAACGTGTATCAGTTTAAATGCGGTCACAGATTTGCTAGGTTGAGTGACAGGATCCAGTAAATCCACAAGAACAAGCAGATTAGAAGGTTGTATAACGAAGCTATTGTGCTGTGTTTCTATAGATTTTGATATTTGTGGGAAAAGATTATGTACTTTAAAAAGGCAAATTCAATTTCAATTTCTAATTACATTTGAATGGCTTCCTTCTACAAAGTAACGTTTAATAGAAGTCAAGATGACAGAAACAGTTCCGAATAGGACTTTGTAAAAGGTGTTGACCTCGACCGTTTAATAGATGTACCGCTTTAGTAGAGCTGATAGGTTTATTGTAGTTACGGCGGGAGTAATTTCACTGAGGGGCTTTGCTTTGACAATTAAGTGACTGCTTAATATAGGGCGTCAACCACTTAATACAGGTTAAACTGTATTATGAATAATGCTGTATACAATGAAGGAAACAAGTAAAAAAGAAAGGAACATTTTTGGGTCGGGTTTTTTTTTCAGACAAGAAACTTACCTACTTTCGTGTACACATCGAACAGGTCTGTAAAATAAAATTCATCGTGATTTCCCTGTGAATCGAATAGCGAACAATGATAAAGTTGCGTTCCATCATCCGGGTTTCTTGCAAAGATGATAGCAAAGCACGACGATTCACGAAGGCACAGTAATTGGCAGCCGAATATGTCAGCCACTTTGATTGTCGTTGTAGCGTGTTTGTCCATGAAGCGGAGAGGTTCGCGCTGAAAGTATGAAGACTTGGAATCTTCGTCAGGCCAGGAAAACACCGCTACCGCTTGAAACAGCACAACAAGTTGACTGTAAACACAGATTTGTAGAAGAATTTGTTGGACTTTAGGAAGGGATTTCATGGCGGTTAGTTTAACGAAGACCAATTCACAACCGTCACATAATTGCATGTGTCATTTGCACTTTTATATTGTATTGAATTATATTATATTATTATTGAAGCTCAGATTGACAATAAAAAAAACAGAGACGAAAAAGTCATTAAAACCAATCGACATGCCATTGTACAATCAGTTGGGCTGTGTCCTGGCGCTAAACGGCCGGCCGGTGGTGACATGTTGTGACTTAACAAAAACGCTTCTTTTGCTTCGATTTTAAATGTATAAATAATAGAATTCTTGTTTGTTATATATGAACAGCTTTAATATGAAGAAAATGTCGTTAATTCCGACAAAGAATTTTGTTTTACAAGCCGATGTCGCAAGTCATCTTCAAGCATCTTTCGAGGTATTGGCCGCTGCATGGCTGCGCCTTTGATATCATTGATCTATGCAGTATTTTCGCGATAATTGGCGGCAATTCTATACATTATACTGGCAATATTAATACTATTAAATCGTAATACGAATATCGTAAAACCTAGTATCAAAAAGTAAAGGCAACAAATGATTCATCAGGAATCTCCGAGTCGTGGAAAGACAGTCAGCTGTTGCAAATCAATATTTAAACATTTACAGTGGGATGTCAGTTTGAATATAGCTAATTGCATAATCGTTGTCGGGTTGAAAATCATGAAAGCTATGACCAAAAGGAATTCTGGGAAATTAAAACTCTCAAATAACACCGTCAAATGATCGACCTTTTTATCCAGACTTGTAGGATCTTAGTTAAATAGCTCATATACCTTCAAAACTACGAGAACATTGAATATATCTGTATGTAATGCGGGTCATGAACTGATTTCCCATCCATCCTTGCGGTCTCAGCTTCTATGATTTATGATTTTCAACCCGACAACGATTATGCAATTAGCTATATAAGAAAACATAGCCGAAAGTAAGATCCAGGTCATTAAAAAAAAAAACTTTATTTCAAAGTTATCATCATCAGATGTTGAATTTTTAATAGTTTAGCCGCGTTTGTATGCTGCTTTGGCATCTCCCAGACTGAATGGAACTGATGCAAGCATCACCGCTTGAAATAGCAAAAAAGGAGCCGAATTTCGTTACCATTTCAAAGTGAAGATTTCCCAAAGTTACCTCGTGACATAAAGAATGACGTTGATTGCCATGTATCATTATGACGTCATGGCTTGAATGCGAGGGGAACAGAGTCGACAAAATCTGCTCGCTGAGAAATTTTATTTCAATTTGTCTACTTTGAAAATATCAGATATATTCATTTGATGTTTATTGCTTATTGCGACCAGTGAGCGAGCCCCAGCGAGCGAACTGGGAGCAACACTAATCTTTGGTTGGGCTTCCTGTGTTTCAGATGCCAGCTCGATTCTCGATTTGTGTTTTTCATTCCGTTTGGAAAGATTTTTTCCACGTGACTTTTACCCTGACGTCATATATCGTACGTTCCCGTCGTTCATTTGGGCATTTGTGACTCATCTCGTGCTTAGAGTGGATTCGAAGCCTTTTTTTTTTGCTCGTACTTTTTATTACCCTGCTAGCAGAGTTTCCTCTTTGGTCAATGGTTTTGTATTTATCTTTTGCTGTATAGACTTTTGCTTCTGTTTCTTGATCGTCCGAGAGTAAACTCTGCCAGGATTCGCCACATTTCTCGTTGAGCATGCGCGACGGTTTCTTCCAAATTCTTGGATGATAGAAACTGGTTTAAACCGGTTTACAGGCGCACGCATAAAATAAACATGTTTCATCTGGCTATAAATGAGCCCACGGTATGCGTACGCAGAGTCTAATGAATTGCCGCTGGTTAGAATATTGAGCCTTCGTTACCAAACAAATATTCGAAATGTTATTTTCGATGGAGCTGTTGTTTCACGTAGAGGAATATTAGAGAGGCTGTCAATACATCAAGAACTGGCAATCAAGGTGGGAATGTGTTTGGATGTTTACCAGTTTATACGGCGGTTCGAATAAAACATCGCAGTCAGTGGACAATCGTTTCCCAACTGGCAAATCCTCTAGCTATCGTTATAACTCCTCTGAACTTATTAATTGCTGACCAAATAGAAGAATGTACAAATCTAGGAATAAAGTATTGTATAAAAAAGACTTTATTGATTACCGTTAGTCAACTATGCATTGTCGTCGCTACGCAACCCATGACGTACCCGTCGCGCATGCTCAACGAGAAATGTGGCGAATCCTGGCAGAGTTTACTCTCGGACGATCAAGAAACAGAAAAGCCTATACAGCAAAAGATAAATACAAAAGCATTGACCAAAGAGGAAACTCTGCTAGCAGGGTAACTTTTTATCCGATTCTTCGATGGAATTGCCCTATACCACTATGACGTCAAATCAAAACAATCTATTGTTTAAACGCTAAGGATCATGGTCGCTAGAGGGGGACAAAACAGCAACAACACAAAACACAAAGGATTTCTCAAATAAATGTATTTTACAGACGGTCTGAAAGCGATAAAAGTCACCAAACACAGTAAATATTGTGGGAAAAGTGTCGATGAACATAATATCTGGAAACTAGTCAATTTGAAATCAAGCGAACCTCAGCAGAGCAGATTTAGTTCAAATTTCTATTGTTCTTCACGATTCTGTCCCCCTCATAAATAAGCCGTTACGTCATAGTGGTATAGGGCCAATTAAAGATCTTCATTTATTGTTGACGATCGCTTCATATTAGCGACATATTGAGGGGAAGGCAATGTTCTCTTATTAGTCTTTCGGCTCTGTTGTGTGCTAATTCGCTGCACTGATTGCCACTGTGGACAACATAAGTAGTCGATCGAATCCTAGTACCGTATACTCTGGATCCAGAGTCCCTCTCTTCGCTCGCCCCCCAATAGTAGCCTCTGGAACCAGGGTAAGTACCGTATAAATGCTCTTGGAAACCAGGTCATCCCAGATGCAGAGACGTTGTCACTGAATTATCTGCCTAACAGCTCGTTCGTTTATCGTGCCGCCAACCGTACCAAACCAGTTCCAAACAAATGATCTACCTTTGATGGTAGAGCCTACTGAAGCATTACTAGTGATTGGCAACTGCAACGTATTTTATTCTAAATTCAAGATATAGGTGTTCATAAGTGTAGCAAATTGAATACTGAAAAATCGATAAAGCATGTACATTGATAAAGAAAAAAGTGTGATGTTGATTTTTATTGATTGATACTAATGTCGGGTATGTATCATGTTTAATATTCTTATTGTATTGTCTTTGTTATTCTTTCTTTAAGCTTAGATGGCTTTAATAGATTTCTAAAACTGTTCAGTAGTACACGGGCTTGCAATAACTAGCCTCCTATGTAACATGACAGCGGAAATCACATCTCTGTAAAAATCAACCAATCATAATGGACCGTTCCCACGGCTGAAATGGACAAGAAACGATCGCGAAATCAAAACATTTTTACGTGCATGGAGGATTGTCAAACCACCGAGTGAATAAAATTCAAGAATCAGAATCTGTATCACGTGTATATCTCAAAAGCCTGATGAAAAGAAAGCTCAAGACTGTCCGCAGTGCTGGGAAGAGAAACAATTCACATAAACAGTTGCAGAGTAATTGTTACATATCGATATTATAAAAAATGCGCGTGTTTGAAATATTGGGCTACCTGTGCTGCTAAATATAGTATTTGTCTTGGTTTTCGGAGGTCGCAATTTTTGACCTATGGTTAGCCTAGTCTTATCGTTATCTTAAGAAAGAGTGATTTTTTTTTAAATTTGTGATTTATGTTTTGTTTCCCTCCCGGGACCATGATCCTTAAACAATAGACTGTGGCATGAATTTGAAGGCTGTTTGATGTCTATATTTTTTTTACAAGTTTTTAATTAAAAAATATTCAAGGATGCATGTAGTTCAAATATTGAACAATGTATTGATCCCAGGGAGGGGGGGAACTCAGGGGTATCAGTGACGTGGAGGTGCGAATGAGGCCAAACTTTTTAACCCAAAAAAAATTCTTTACGCAAAAACAAGACCCCAAAAAAGTCCAACGGCCCAGAACGTAATTTTTTCTCCGCATAATAAAAAAATAAAGTAAAAGCACCAAGAGAATGCAAGATAGTTTATGCGACCACCTTTATTTATTCATCGTGCATCTGTCACAAAACTTTAGGCAATATAATTCTGTGTCATGTCATGTCAATAAAATCGAGAACGGTAGTATATCATTTTTATCAACGCCAAAAAAAGTCCTTGCCAAAATCTTTATATCAAAAAAAAAACCACCAGAAAATTGCTAACCCAAAAAATTAAGTCCCAAGCCGCGAATTTCAAACCCCAAAAAGGTCTTCGCACCTCCCCGTCACTTATACCCCTGAGTACCCCCCCTGGGGTATTGATCGTTGACAATTGCTTGGCTTCTTGAAAACAGCTGTTAAAAAGTCCTTGAATCGTATTATTTGCCTTGGCTGAGGGGCAAGCACTGCCGCTATCTAGCAGAACTGAAAGTTCCTATTCAGCTAGACTTGCTACAAGTCGTCCACTCTCTCTTTTCTCCCTGCCAAAAGGGCTGAGGACTTTTAGAAAGTCTACTATTCAGCCATTGTGAATTTTAATTTTTTATATATATATTCAATATTCAGTTACAGGGGCATCCAGTTTAGCCTAGGGCTTATTTGTCACAGTGTAAGTCTTGTGAATCCACCCCCTCATCCTCCTCTTCGTACTCCTGTAACTCATCGATACTGTGATCACTGACAGCGAATTTGGTGCGATTGATGTGTTCGTTTTCAACACGAAAGAAATTCCAAATAAATCTCCTGTAAAAAGAGGAGAAAACAGAAGAATGAGAGAAGTGAGTGTGAGAGAAAGAAAGCAAATAGACAAGAGAGACAAGTTAGAAGAATTCGGGGGAAATACTTGGGAGAAGACTTACCTAAAAATTTCAAAAACAGCTAAAAATCCTTTTAACACCTCTGAGTGAAAAAGCCCTGCCTCACCAATAGATATTGTCAATATCCACGAAAACCTCAGCACAAGATCACCGACCATGGCGAAATAATAACAACTCTATGAAAGAACAGAAACATACATAAGTTACATGTCTACCTAACCATGGCGAAATAATAACAACTCTATGAAAGAACAGACATACATGATAAGTCTACCTAGGACACCACAACATGTGGGTGGATGGATGGATGGATGGATGGATGGATGGATGGATGGATGGATGGATGGATGGATGGATGGATGGATGGATGGATGGATGGATGGATGGATGGATGGATGGATGGATGGATGGATGAAAGGATGGGTGGATGGATGGTGGAGCTAGGGATGAAAGATGGGTGGATGGTGGATGGATGGATGGATGGGTGCGATGAATGGAAGGATGGTGGAGCTAGGGATGAATGGATGGATGGGTGGGTGGGTGGATGGATGGATGGATGGGTGCGATGAATGGACGGATGGTGGAGCTAGGGATGGATGGAGGGATGGGTGGGTGGGTGAATGGATGGATGGGTGCGATGAATGGACGGATGGTGGAGCTAGGGATGAATGGATGGATGGAGGGATGGGTGGGTGGGTGGGTGAATGGATGGATGGGTGCGATGAATGGACGGATGGTGGAGCTAGGGATGAATGGATGGATGGAGGGGTGGGTGGGTGGGTGGATGGATGGATGGGTGCGATGAATGGACTGATGGTGGAGCTAGGGATGAATGGACGGGTGGATGAATGGATGGATGGATGGAGGGAGGAAGGGAAGGATGGAGGGATGGGTGAATGAGTGAATGAGTGGATACACGGATGAATAGACGGATGTGTGATCAAATTGTAAGACGATGGAAATGTGTTACGAATCACCGAGAGTACCTTGTGCTTAAACATCCGGTTAGCTCTCAGTAGGTTATTTTCTCTCTCAAGCAGCCCCCAGTCCATCTTAATATCCCAGAAAAACGTGTAGCATGTACTAACAAACGCTGACACCACCCAGCCAAAGAAGTAAAAGTCCAATTGGGTTGCACCAGTCATCTCTAAAAGGATAAGGAAAATAGTAAATGCACGCAATGGGCAACCCCTCCCTCTTCCCTCCCCTCCCTCTTCCCTCCCCTCCCTCTTCCCTCCCCTCCCTCTCCCTCCCCCCCTCCCTCTTCCCTCCCCTCCCTCTTCCCTCCCTTCCCCTCTCCTCTCTTGTCCTGTTGTCCTTGCCTGATTCTGTTAGTCTTTTTCCTTTGTGCATTTATCATTTAGAAAACTCACTTTCAACTATAAAAAGGTGACGGCTTTCAGTTTGAGCCAGTCGCTATATCTACTGACCTTTGCGAGTCGTAGCGATGGTGGAGAAGAATACCACAAAGAAAGTTGTAGAGTATTTGCCTGCGTTGGCCAAGTGAGGGAATTTCTGTTTTGTATCGTGGTATCTTCTTAAACTTTGAGAAAATCGCCACCATGCAGGTAGACAAGCGACGAGGGGCCGAATACCATATAACTTGCTACCACACAGTGTCCTATCTATAGAAACATATAGAGTAATCTACTATACAGAAAATATGGCGTCTGTATGCATTTTACCCAGTAATCCTTTGCAAACCTAAATCAGTACTACTAGCATCTCCAACCTGAAAGAATATCAGCCTTACAGAACTCTCTGCTCAAACGTTTTTACGCGCAAAAGATTGTGGTAAAATGTACTCTTCCGTCATCTTTTACTGTAGGGCCGAGTACATGGAATCAATTTGTTTTCGACATTCCGATCAGGATGCAGCCCAGTGCCCGGTTGAAATGAATGATTAAAATCTTGTGTTAACACTAATCGGCCTTTCACTGAGGATGGAACTCGGTCTTGAAGTAGAGCGGCATATTTAATAATTGTTCGCCGGAGGCGGAGTGATTATCGTCTCATAATCATTGGTCGACCAATCACAGCGCGCGAAACTCTATATTCAAGTCTAAAATTATACTAACATCTGATATTCGCTTGGCCAAAATGTAGGCTAACTTTGGAAGGGAATGTTTGCATCTACCGAGTCTAATGAACTACACAAGAGTTGGGATCATTACCTTGCACGGAATAAAAGTCAAGAGCGTAGAAGCAAGCAATGTACTCCATATCAAGAATAGCGACCACAAGACTGTTCAGCTGATCAGCCAGCCAAAAGTCAGCAAAACCAACAGGATGAAAAGGTGTTGTCAGGACGCGCCACTACGAGAAAAAAATGAGCATTTTAGTTGAACTGCAATTTCGTTTCTTTTCGTTTGGGGCAACCAGTTAATCAAATACAAATTCTCGCTTTCCTCAGTCATGCACAAGTTGTTGTTTATTCCTTAGAAGACTGGGCGGAAAATATGCGCCCCAAAAAGGCAAGCTATTAGTTCAGTGTATTCAGCATTCCAATGTCACAGCTAGCTCGCCAACAAATGTTACTGTTTGTAAACGCATGCAGTGCATTTTGACGTGTTCCCTGATAGAGGCAGGTATTTAGACAAGTGTGCAGTTTAGATCCTTGGTTGAATCCGAACCGCGTACATTCCATGTGGAGTGTAATGAGTTTGGTATTTACCGACGCAAAGATTGCCGGATAAAATACGCGCATAAATTTACTGTATGTATGACATCATCTTACTGTATGTATGACATCATCATCTTACTGTATGTATGACATCATCTTACTGTATGTATGACATCATTGTTATACAATTCACCTACCAAAGTACGTATCAACCAAAACCTCGCACTGCGATGAAATATTTTAAGTGTGTTGACAAAGAATAAAATAAGGAAGCAAGTCAAGGCCAGTGGGTGGAAATATCTGGGTACATTGAACTGGTGTGAGAAGATGAAGAGCACCACGCTTATTCCCCAGACGGCTGCAAAGAATGTTGCACGCTGTGGATGAAAGGACAGTCACTATAACAATGTTGCACGCTGTGGATGAAAGGACAGTCACTATAACAATGTTTCACGCTGTGGATGAAAGGACAGTCACTATAACAATGTTGCACGCTGTGGATGAAAGGACAGTCACTATAACAATGTTGCACGCTGTGGATGAAAGGACAGTCACTATAACAATGTTTCACGCTGTGGATGAAAGGACAGTCACTATAACAATGTTGCACGCTGTGGATGAAAGGACAGTCACTATAACAATGTTGCACGCTGTGGATGAAAGGACAGTCACTATAACAATGTTGCACGCTGTGGATGAAAGGACAGTCAGTCACTATAACAATGTTGCACGCTCGGTGGATGAAAGGACAGTCACTATAACAATGTTGCACGCTGTGGATGAAAGGACAGTCAGTCACTATAACAATGTTGCACGCTGTGGATGAAAGGACAGTCATGATACTGCAGAGTTGAGATGCGTTGAGTATGGCATGATATAGTGTCAGTC
Organism: Actinostola sp. cb2023; assembly: GCA_033675265.1. Lineage (NCBI taxonomy): Eukaryota > Metazoa > Cnidaria > Anthozoa > Actiniaria > Actinostolidae > Actinostola > Actinostola sp. cb2023. Next base: position 28,975 of record JAUJYZ010001125.1, read on the forward strand.
AGAAGGTAATTGATGGGTAAACATTAGGTTGTTCTCACCTCTAATATCTGTAGAGCACCAAGGTGTCCGTGGTCTAGTTCGATTATTTTAGCATGATTAATACTCACCTCTAATATCTGTAGAGCACCAAGGTGTCCGTGGTCTAGTTCGATTATTTTAGCATGATTAATTCCAGCTGACTTCCATCCACAGATGTTGATACCAAATAAGAAAAATGCTAATATGAACATAAAAAGCCCTCTGTACATTCGGAATGCAGGTTCCCATTGAATATCTGTTTTGGATTTGATAGCTGCAAAAAAAAAACCCGGTGAAGTGGGTGTTGTTTCATGATTAAATCAGGGTCTGAAAATCAAGGTTAGTCTGGCTAGCCGAAATATAGTTACTATTTTTATTATTTTTTATTGTAAAGCGCTATTGGATAAAATAGAAATAGCGCTATATAAATTGATTATTATTATTATTATTATTAAAAAATATATACGTTGTATTGGTCTTTGCTGAGTCCTTGGACTACTTGCTTCATTTAACATTGTTTTTGACCATTTACTGGATCTATACATTAGATCCAACGTTCTCTGGCAGGATACTCGTACACGGCTTTTGCTACTTCTCAAGTCTTCTGAAAATCAAGTATTTGCACTGAAACAGGGTCTGAGTCCAGAGATCCAGGCAGCACCAGCGGCCGGAGGGTCGCTACGCAGGCTACCTGATTACTAAACCCTTTTACAGTGTACATTGCCAAATTTTCTACTCTAGCATGTAGAGGTAAAAGGTAAAGCTAATGTTTTACCGAGTTCGAAACGCGGGGAGTGGTTGCCCAATCTCCCGAGCCAGGGGCACATGTATAAAGCGCTCGAAGGTGCCCCGTTTGCCCCCTCCCTACATCAGTGCTGCGTTCTACGGGTATTTAAAACTACCACGAGATACACGGATTAGAGGGAAGTCGAAACAAGGATGTGAGGTCATGAAGAATCGAACCGGGCACCTCTCGATTAAAAGGCCGCGCACCAACCAACTAAGCCATCCTTACTCCTAACGCAAGGATAACGGCCTGTTTCAGTTTTGGAAGGCTTGAATACCCTTATCTATGGGGCGAAAGCAGAGGATAACATAATAATTACTATCATACTATTTAAACATATCTATATGACCTACCTGCTATAATCATTACAGTAAATAACACTACACACATTCCACCAAACAACCCAAATCGAAATAGTGCATAAGCAGAGTGGACGTCATCCTAAAAACACCAACAAGAAATACAATGATTATTAACACTGTTTAAGGCAGACACCCATAACAAGCAAAGAATCTAGAGACATGGGTGTCTGCCTAAAAGTAGTGTCTTTCAAGAGGGGACTGCCCACCTAAAGACAGTTGATTGATTGGTTAAAGTCCTTGAATCTCATTTATATTTGCCTTCAAATGATGAAAATTCCTCACGAGACCGGAAATGACGTCTCATGAAATCAAGCAATTCAGTTGGTTCACTTAGAGTATAATACCTTTTTATCGCTTGGATCTCCTTTGAACTGGACTTGTGCTTGTACTGGTAATTCTTTCTCTCTGTAGATTTTTTCAATGTCTTCTTTCTAATGTTTAAAATATAATTCAATAACATGGAAATGTGAAAAATACAATAGGTTCTATTGCTATGCATATATAGTTGCAGGAAAAACCGACTTCATATAAAACAAAAGATAAAACCGCGATCCGTGAATTTGCAAGAAAAACGTGCGTGAGCTGAATTAATGTGCTACTCTATGCGGATGTTCACTCAGGTTTTCAAGAAAAGCCAAGAGACTTTGGCAAACACAGTACAACTCGCAATGTCAGATGAATATTGAAGGTATCAGTGTCTTTGAATTCTTCTAAATAATACTGAGATTAGTGGTGGCACGGTTCAATGAAGCACTTCAGAACCACTAAGCTGCGATATTGCAGAAACATTATGCAAATTAAGGAAATTGACACAAATTCGTTCGTCGTTTTCTAATAAATTGACTGAGTTTGCATAATTTTTCCGCAATACCGCGCACATCAGACCTGACTCTACACGAACAAGTTTTCCTTGACAAGGAAAAATTAACAATTTTTTGTCATCTACACGAGCAAGTTTTCCTTGTCAAGGAAAAATTGGCGATGTTTTTGTCGTCTACACGAGCAAGTCTTCCTTGTCAAGGAAAACTTGTCATGCAAGGAAAATTTGCTCGTGTAGATTCGGCTTTACCTGATCCTTTGCAAGAACTTTTTCTCCCTTGCGTCTCCTTAAATATAGTCGTCTCTGTTGTCTGTCGTCTAAGCTTTGTATTATTGATAAAACGGAGCCAAAATACATGGTTTAGACTTCAATGGTTTAGACTGGTTTAGACTTTGCTTCAATGAAGATATCAGACGTTTCCAATGCCAACTTGAAGACTGTTGAACTGTAGCGAGTGTAAACCAAATTCCAATGTTTGAGCAATCTTTGATCCACGAACCCAAACGTTTCTTTAATTTCACCAAAACAAAAGCTTCGTATTACAGTTTCAGTGGTTTATTTTGAGGCCACATATCGCTCAAAGGTCGCTGTTTTCACAATAAATAAATCAAAGAACAATTCTTGACTGATTGAATAAAAAAGCTCATTAGATGATCGCAACTCGACCAATAGGAAGCTCGTGCTTCCGGTCACAGGAAACCCTTCATTTTCGGCACAGGAAACCCAATTAAATTTAAAAACTTTCAAGAAATGCTATCAAAACTCATGCACGGAAATGCTCGAGGCTTCAGAAAGTATGGGCACTTGTAAAACATGGTTCCCAGAACCCCAAAATTAATAATAATCGACGCTGTATGAGCCTTCGGTTTCCTGTCGACCTTTCCAACTCTTAGATGTCGTTCCGCTCCCACCCCTCCCATACCAAATGAATGACATGAAACTGAAACTTTTGAAAAATACCAATAAAAATAAAAAATGGAACGATTCTCCCGAGACATTCTAAGGCAAGCTGACACATCGAATCGACATATTATTAACCTGAAGCAGTGGAGCGCGTTATGTCACTGTGTAAATGGGCCTGGGGCCAAGAGGCCTGGCGGGCAAGGCGGCCTGGCACAAGCAGGGCCTGACTCCATGTCACTGCAAAAACGGGCCTGACGCAAGCACAAGAGGCATAATGACACTGTAAAAACGGGCCTGACGCAAGCACAAGTGGCCATATGTCACTGTACAAATGGGCCTGGCGCAAGCACAAGAGGCCTGGCGCAAGCACAAGAGGCCAAAACGGGCCTGCAGCACAAGAGGCCTTATGTCACTGTAAAAACGGGCCTGACGCAAGCACAAGAGGCCTTATGTCACTGTAAAAAGACACACAAGAGGCCTGGCGCAAGCACAAGAGGCCTTATGTCACTGTAGCTGAAAACGAGCCTGACGCAAGCACAAGAGGCCTTATGACACTGTAAAAACGGGTCTGACGCAAGCACAAGTGGCCATATGTCACTGTACAAATGGGCCTGACGCAAGCACAAGAGGCCTTATGTTACTGTAATAACGGGCCTGCATGGCGCAAGCACAAAAGGCCTTATGTCACTGTAAAAACGGGCCTCGCGCAAGCACAAGAGGCCTTATGTCACTGTAAAAACGGGCCTCGCGCAAGCACAAGAGGCCTTATGTCACTGTAAAACGCGCAAGCACAAAAGGCCTTATGTCACTGTAATAACGGGCCTGGCGCAAACAAGAGGCCTTATGTCACTGTAATAACGGGCCTGGCGCAAGCACAAGAGGCCTTATGTCACTGTAATAACGGGCCTGGCGCAAGCACAAAAGGCCTTATGTCACTGTAATAACGGGCCTGACGCAAGCACAAGAGGCCTTATGTCACTGTAAAAACGGGCCTGGCGCAAGCACAAGAGGCCTTATGTCACTGTAATAACGGGCCTGGCGCAAGCACAAGAGGCCTTATGTCACTGTAGCTGAAAACGAGCCTGACGCAAGCACAAGTGGCCTTATGACACTGTAAAAACCTGACGCAAGCACAAGTGGCCATATGTCACTGTACAAATGGGCCTGACGCAAGCACAAGAGGCCTTATGTTACTGTAACAAGAGGCCTTATGTCACTGTAATAACGGCCTGGCGCAAGCACGGGCCTGCATGGCGCAAGCAGCACAAAGGCCTTATGTCACTGTAAAACGGGTCTGACGCAAGCAAACGTCACTGTACAAATGGGCCTGACGCAAGCACTTAAGTAATAACGGGCCTTATGCACACTGTACTGTAAAAACGGGCCTCGCGCAAGCACAAGAGGCCTTATGTCACTGTAAAAACGGGCCTGGCGCAAGCACAAAAGGCCTTATGTCACTGTAAAAATGGCGCAAGCACAAAAGGCCTTATGTCACTGTAATAACGGGCCTGGCGCAAGCACAAGAGGCCTTATGTCACTGTAATAACGGGCCTGGCGCAAGCACAAGAGGCCTTATGTCACTGTAATAACGGGCCTGGCGCAAGCACAAGAGGCCTTATGTCACTGTAATAACGGGCCTGACGCAAGCACAAGAGGCCTTATGTCACTGTAAAAACGGGCCTGGCGCAAGCACAAGAGGCCTTATGTCACTGTAATAACGGGCCTGGCGCAAGCACAAGAGGCCTTATGTCACTGTAATAACGGGCCTGACGCAACTGAGCACAAGTGGCCTTATGTCACTGTAATAACGGGCCTGACGCAAGCACAAGAGGCCTTATGTCACTGTAAAAAAAGCACAAGGCCTTATGTCACTGTAAAAACGCGCTGGCGCAAGCACAAGAGGCCTTATGTCACTGTAATAACGGGCCTGGCGCAAGCACAAGTGGCCTTATGTCACTGTAATAACGGGCCTGGCGCAAGCACAAGAGGCCTTATGTCACCATAAAAACGGGCCTGCCTGGCGCAAGCACAAAGCCATATGTCACTGTAATAACGGGCCTCGCGCAAGCACAAGAGGCCTGATGTCACTGTAATAACGGGCCTGGCGCAAGCACAAAAGGCCTTATGTCACTGTAAAAACGCGCTGGCGCAAGCACAAGAGGCCTTATGTCACTGTAATAACGGGCCTCGCGCAAGCACAAGTGGCCTTATGTCACTGTAATAACGGGCCTGGCGCAAGCACAAGAGGCCTTATGTCACTGTAAAAACGGGCCTGGCGCAAGCACAAGAGGCCTTATGTCACTGTAATAACGGGCCTGTCGCAACCATGAGCACAAGTATTAAGACTTTCCCATTTCCTTGTGCCCATCCAATATGTCAATAACCACACTACACAGTTCTAAGTCAAATTGAACTTGTTTTATTAAAGTGCACTTCTAACATAACACAAATGACTGACCCTACTAATATGACCACCATGACAAGATGATAATGCAAACTCGGTGTTTTTCTCCGACAAGAAGAATAGAAAAATATCCTAATTTCGTTCTGAATACAAAAATATCTTTAATAGTTTACCTAATAAAAGCTTGAAGTACAAAAGAGCCTTGGAGATCAGTTGACTCATCTCTCAACAAATGGGCCATGTTTCAAAAGGCTTTAGAAGTATCAAACTCCTAGTTCTTAGTACTAGCCTTGATTCAATTCAAAAGAAAATACAAATATATGGACTATAGAGGCGTCCAGCAAATGCTGACTACTGGTTGAAGAACTTTGGTGCTCAAAATAAGCGGATTAGACAGGTTCTACTGGTAAATCGACAAGGTCACGTGCGTTTAATCTAAATTCAGGAAATTATTTAATCGTCTTCTAATGATGCTGATGATCCACTTCTGGTACTTGACATTCCCCTACGAGATGTCTGGAAAAGAAAAGTTGATTAATTTATGATAGTGTTTGGATATACAACAACGATTGACAAAGGTAATCACCACAACCATCAGCGGCATCATCGCTCTTCACCACCACCATCATTATCATCACCATCATCATCATTTCCAAATTCCACTCCAATTTTACTCATCTTTCTTTTCATTACAACAGTCGCCATCATCATCATCATCACCACCGTTGCACAATAAGTGTTACCAGTATCACCACCACCGTTGCACAATAAGTGTTACCAGTAATTAAGTATTAATAGAGGATTAATCAAAGATGTCCAATGATATCATACAAGTAGTATTGGATGTGATAATGTCAAGATCATGCAAGTAAGGTACTTTCACATGCAAGTACGATGTCTTTAGTGAATGAATCATTACGATTGGATTACGAAAACCGCTAAGTCTGACAAATATGACAAAACTTTAACGGAACAAACACTGACGACAAATGTTCGATTTGCAGATCTATCTACGCACGTACATAATAAAATGTGAAAACTTTGGAATTGCGAGCGTGTCGATATCGATGGGTGAACGACGGAGTTTCGATTTGAACTTTTGCGGAGCGAACAGTGACGACAATTGTTCGATGGCATACTGATTTGTGGAGGAATGGTGACGAGATATGTTCGATTGCGAATCGATGTGGAGTTAATAATGACGATAAATGTTCGATCGATCTGTGCACGTACAGATGGCCCGACTGAATCATTTGTTCAATGTTCGATACCTACACTATAAGGAGTGATTATTCGTTGTTCCTTTACTTCTGCGATATAACATAAACATAAACAGTTATAATTGTTGTTTTTACTGATACATATAAATCTATGGATGGATCAAAAGCTTTTGTAAAAAGTGCAGTATGAATTGCTATCTAACGGCATTTTCCATCGCAGTTGGCTGATTCGTAGTTGAAGTTCATGACACAATACGGCGCCATGCATATTCATACGAATACAAACTACTAAAAGAACTGAGAAGAAGAAGAAAGAATGAAGATTGAACATTAAGCGTAAGTCATGAAATGGTTAGCTTGGTTATCAAGTGTTTGGTGTTCGTCAAGGTAGGTTTAGTGATTAAAATCGCGCCAACCTTCAACGCCGGGTTTGACATTTTTGTCGCAGTTCTGACAGTTCCACCAAACATGTCTGACAGGAAAAAAACAGTCTAATTGTTGAGACCGAGACACTTTGACAATAAGATTATCAAGAAGAGTAAACTTCGATGAAACAGTAGTATTTTGTAAGCGGAATGCCCAGCTTACAAGAAATGCGGATAGAAGACAGCTCATAGATATTTAATAGGTACTTTATGGGAAGTACTGAAGAACTTTTCTAATAAATAGCAGGGGGAATTCGTACCAGCCCTAAAGAATTTCAAACACTGCAGAAATATGCTTTCAATTAAACCGCCTTCGAGCCTTTTTGTCAATAGTAAAAGTTTCAGGTAAATTTTGTTTCACATATTGTAATTGCCATCGATCGATTGTCCCCCAAAATGAATGGTACTTCGGCGGTAAAAATCGTCCGCGTTACGTCTTGCTCTTGAAAGTTCAATGTCCTATTTATAAACTTTGTTTCCAACCCTAGAATAAATCAAATCTCAAAAAGTCAATATTGACCACGACTGTCAAGTTCGGGACTAGAAAAGTCACGTAAAAATTCAAATTCGTTTGACTTCATATTAAACAAGATAAAGTTCAAAATAATATCAGTTTTATTTCACAAAGGTGTCTTTTCCTTCTTTGTTTTTTTTTAATAAAAAACTAAATTTATCTTCAAGAATTCTAGATAAGGGAAATTGTACTTAAAACAACCGCTCTTCCAACCAATCAGAATCCTCAAAACCAATATTCAAGAATAAGAAAATAGCGTTAGAAAAAGCGTTAGTATTAATATATAATGAAATAGACGACTGGATTAAGGGTCTAGAGACCTCAAATCGGGGATCCTCATTCACCATAGCAGATTATTATTACCATGGACGTCCAAACATCGGGGACTGCAATGAAACCATTATTGTTATCATACATTACTGTTACATCTAGCCAGATCTGTTAAAATTGGGTTAGACCCTAGTGCTAACCCGTTAGTTTAATTTGCATTGTTAAGTTAGAAAGGGCATTCAAGCAAAGAATACATAATGAAAAGCGTCAGAATAAACTAGAATAACGATTGGATTTAAAATAAGATGGCCTATAGACCTCTCTCGATGATGTCCTCATCACTCCACTGGAGCGGCCACCGCCGCGACCACGAGCCTTCTGCAAGGAACTCTCCAGACTCTCAACCCTCTCCTCGGCTTCCTCCAGCTCGGCCTGGACCTTGCGGTAACGTGCAAGGTTTGAAGCAGCAAGCGCCTCCTGTGGACCACAAAAGTAGAGCAAACGTAACTTGACGAGTTGATCTTTACAAAATCTGTTTTTAAGAAATACCTTGAAGAAGATCGGTACACAAACAATAAAGAGTTCTTGGGGAAAATAAACTTCGAATATTAATCCGGTTTTTTTATCAATGCTTCTTTCGTCAACTTAAAATAATCCCAGAAAAATAAATACAAAGGAATGTTTACCGCCTCTTCCACAGCAACGCGCATTTTCTTGATCTTGTTGCTTTGCCTGTCGGAATTTTCCTGGGCACGACCCAAGTTCTTCTGATCCTCGTCGGCCTGGAATTGGATTTCCTTCATGCGGCGCTCATTCTTCTTGGCAAACTTCTGTGCCTCGCTGCTACGCTTGGCTTCGGTATCCAAGTCGCGCTCAAGCTCCTTGACCTGGACGCAAAATACATCAATATAAGTGAAGAATATAAATGCATGTAAGTAAGAACCTTGTACTCACAACAACATACCAAAAGCATTGACTTTTTTTTTCTTTTTTTCTTCTTTTCTTTTTGACTGGATAGTTACAACCATCTGAGTGTTGATAAACAAAGACTTACCCTCTGTTCGAGTTTCTTGATTTGGTTTTTGAGAGCCTTTCCACCAGCGGCCTCGAGTTCTTCAATCTTCAATTGCAGCTCGTTCTGGATGCGCTCAGCTGACATGCGTGCGCGCTCAGCAGCACCAGCAGCATCTTGGGCCGAAAGAAGCTCAGCTTGTACTCGAAGAAGCTATGAATCAAAAGACAAAGAATATGTTAGTATATAGGTTCACCATCTGTTTCCTTCGTAAAAAAAAAAGAAGAAGAAAAATTATATATCCGTAAGCCAATTCGAATTGTATTATTTGAGTATCATGTGAAATGTAATTAGCTTATTTATTGTGTCAAATAAAGTTCATTAACAATAAAAAAAATATAAAAAAAAGACATGAAAAACATTTGATGAATAGATTGTCCAATACCTCAGCTGCGGCTTTCTTGGCACGTTCATCTGCTGCCTTAGCCTCGTTCTCTGCGTCATCAAGCTCTTCCTGCATGGTATTGACCTGGCCATCGAGCTTACGTTTGGCTTGCTGCAGGTTGTTGACTTGGGTAGTGAGCTCGGAGACACGATCAACTGCCTCGGTTTTTTCTTGATCAGCTGCACGTCTTCCACGGTCAGCCTGAAAGTCAAATTACCGGTTTGTGAGATTATAATAGTTTGTGCTTTGTTATACAGATAGATCGGTCTGTGGATGTGAAAAGTCGTACCTGTTCAAGTTGGTTCCTCAAGTCCTCCAGCTCAGCGTTAAGTTCTGAAGCTTTGCGTTCAGCACGAGAAGCGGCATCACGAGCATCGTCACGTCCACGTTGTTCCTCTTCCACCATGACCTGTAAGTCCTTCACTTGTTGCTGATGTTTCTTGATGTTCTTCTGGAGCTCTTGGTTAGCCTAAGAACCAACAAAACAAAAATGTTAGTTGTTCAGCAGTCAACCACGAGGGAAAACACAATAAAAACAATTTCTTACCCGCATGAGATTCTCGCAGTTGTTCTCGAGTTCAATGCAGTCACTCTCGAACTTCTTCCTGAGACGAGCCTAAAATAATTAGGTAGAAATGTCTGTTAACAAATCATCATATTAGGAAATTTGACAGATTAAACGAAAACAACAACACGACATTTCACAATTTCCAAGACAGAATTACCTGCTCGTTCTTGGCCTTAACTTCAGCATCAAGAGATCCTTGGAGGGCATCAAGTTGGCGTTGTTGGTTCTTCCTGAGGTTATCAATTTCCTCATCCCTGTCAGCAATCTTGCGTTCGAATTCTTGCCTGAGTTGGGTTAATTCGAGCTGTACCTTCAGGACCTTGCCTTCCTCAGCTTCCAAAGCACCTTCAGCTTCCTAAGGATTTAACAAAAATTAGTTGTGTCAGGTTTCGACAGAATAAGCATGTCAATACCTTGAACGTTTTCTCTCCTCCCCAGTCCCCTTCTCCTCCCCTCCCCTTTCCCTTTCCCGAAAGGGCCGGCTACGCAGGCTAGTTTTCAAACAGCTAATGTACTTACCTCAACGGCGGTCTGCAGCTCGTCCTTCTCCATCTCAAGGCGTTTCTTCAATTTTCCAAGTTCAACAACGCTCTTGCCTCCCTCACCAAGCTGGTCACTCAAATCGGAAACCTCGCCTAAAGCATGAAAAATACCATCATGTCATTAGAATTACTGGTCACCTCTTCAGCTCGGCCCTTTGCTAACTCCACATAAATGCTGCAGATTTATCTATTCAGGTAGCTTTTTTTATACTTTGAAAACCGACCCTTAGAAACAAACCTTGCAGGGCCTTGTTCTCTCGTTTGAGTGACTCAAGGAGCTCACTGAGTTCGTCATTTGTGCCCCTGAGCCTGTACATCTGAAGAAGAAAGATATGATATTTAATTGAGCAATAAATAAAACTTGTCATATTTAATGACACAAAAACTTTCAAACCTCAGTGGAAAAGTTTCTGGCTTCTTTCTGAGAGATATCCAAGTCATTCTGGACTTCGTCGAGTTTTGATTTCCATTCATTGATTTCTTGGTCGATTTTCTTCTGCTTCTTCTCCAATGCTGAGTTGGTGGTTTGGGACTGTGTGCAAACAAGAATTATAAAACAAACTTAGATGCCTAATCAACAGTGTAGAGCCAGCTGTGCCATGCAATGCAAACGCAGATTTCACACTCACTTTCTCTAAGTCAATGAGAGCATCTTCAAGTTCTCCGTTGAGCCTGTTCTTAGTCTTCTCAGAACTTGCAGCTTTGGTAAGAGCAACACTCAAGGCTTCCTCGGTCTCTTGGAGCTTGGCAACCATTTTTCGCCTGCACATTAAACAGCAACGGTTATTACATGTTGTATTCTTATATTTCGTTGTCAAACATATGATTTTCGTTGCTAAATCTTCTTACTTGGCATCTTCTAGTTCTTCAAGTTTTGCTATGCCTTCTTGTTCGAACTTGGTCTTCCATGATTGAAGTTCTGCATTTGCACGAGAAAGTTGTTTTTGCATATCAGCTTTACCGTCTTCAAGTTCTTCAAAGTTTTCTTGTAGAGTGTCGTAGTCAGCCTCGAGATTCTTGAGTCGACTTGTGGCATCTGATTTAGCCTGAGAAAGACAAAGCCTACTTGTGACTACGTGCAAAATAACCATGAGATGAAAAAACTACTTTCTACTTACACGCATTTCATCTTCCAACTGCTTCTTAAATTCTTCGATCTGTTGTTCAAGATTCTTCTTATTCTTGGAAAGTTGGGAGTTCTTAGCTTCATGTTCTTCGACAATTCTGTTCAATTCAGCATTCTCTTGCGTGAAGCGTCCTCTGATGACTTCTAGTTCACTGATTGTCTTCTTGAAATCGTCGTTCTAAAGTCGAAAAATAAATGCTGCTTAGATTTGCTGACTGTAAATAGCTGAAAGAGGACAATGTCTCGTAATACATCCATAAACATTAGTGGTACAATGAAGCACTTCAGTATTAGGAAGCATTTCGTGAGTTTGTATGGTTTCTCTCTTCTCTCAGTCTAAACTTTGCTTCATTGCATTAAGAATATCTACGTACATACCTGTGATCGAGATTCGCTGAGTTGATCGCTAAGGGAGCGGTTATTCTTCTCTGATTGTTGCTGAAAAGAAAAGCAATCATAGTATTAAATTCCACACTTTAAATATAACATAAAGTGAATGCAACTTTTGGAAAAAAAAAAAATGAATTCAACAAAAAAAAAGTTACCTTTTGTTTTTGCAAAGTTTCGACAGTAACAGAGAGGTCGTCTCCTTCATTCTGTAGCGAAGATTTCTCTTTCTCCAACCTAGAGAAGAAAGCAGATTTAGTCAATGCTAGAAAAACACTGTTCTAAAATAAAATTGCTAAAGCACACGCGCGAAGCGTTTCTTTACTATGTCTCTATGTTATGCTCTTACGGTCACATTGGAGTTGTCACGTACTCCAGAGTGTTTTCATGTCACACAAGCGTTTTGACATTATCAATAACGAAATGACCGGTGACCCATCGCATTTTATATCCAGTATCAAATTCAAAGGAATTTCGGTAAGGACACCGAATAGGGTCACAGTGAACCAGAGAACTCATTTCAAAAGATAACACGAAATACAAATAGAAAATAAACAGCTCAACAAAGAATGTTTGGATGAAAATTTCAAAATTTAGCTAGACTTGAGATTAAAAAAATAGGATCTGAATATTTAAAACATATCAATGATGGGCCGAGTAGTTTGACAACATTCACAAACTTTATCTGGATAACATCAAATTGCGTACAAAATGGTACAAAATAGTACAAAAATTATGAGGAAACTAGTTAAGGATTTATGTCAATTCGTATCAAAAAGTACTGAATTATGTATCAGTCGACTTGAGAGAACCACTGTAAACGATACACATCTATCATCGAAATACTTCTCGCGAAGTTGGATGTCCCATGAACTCCAAACTCCAAAACTAAACAATTCTGCCCAAGAGAAAAGAATGTTACGAACTTTTTCAGAGAGTTCCATGACCGGGAGCACTTTTCTCTCGGATGATTTATAAGATAAAGATTAGGTGCAATTGGAAACATTATCTTTAGTCTCTCAAATCCTCAAAACAAACAAATTACCGCGAAAATCAAATCATCACTTGAGACACTGAAAAATACATTTGCGCCAAAACGATTCAAACTGTGAACAATGACAAAACAAAAGAAGTTCCCAGTGTGGCCCTAAGTCAATGAATTAAGCTAATAAATGGTTTGCCACACGCAATTATTGTTCCAACTGAGTCGCAGAAGTCGACGTGTGCGTGTATCGAGGGGTCAAGCGTGACTGAGTGATTGGAATAGATACAATACCCACGGCTGTACTGCCTGACATTTCGTAACTCTGCCAAAAAACTCAAATTTACATCCTTGAATTCACTTTTCAGTGGACTTACTTCGACTTGGTTTTCTTAACGGCGTCGAGTTCTTCTTGTAATTCTTGCAAAGCTTGGTTCTGTTTGGAGCGCAAACTGTTGATAGACTGTTCGTTGGATAACGATTGTTCTTCCAAGTCTTTGCGGAGCTTCACAATGTCTTGTTCTCGTTTTTTGTTAAGGTCCATCTGCAAATGGACCAAAAGTGGTCATCAAACACTGCGGCTATTGCAACTTCAGTGGCTGAGAATCATAGCATGCATGGTGTGGGGTTTGACCTAGAAGCTCGCAGCTCGACTTGTAAACACTCGAACGATTCACTTAAGTACGAATAAAAAATTTCGCTTAAAAAGTACAAATTATCAGTTTATTGAGTTCTGGCTACTTCTCTGATAGTCCCCTCCTATTCTGAGGCTGCGCCGTGGAGGAATAACGCGTGGTTTTGTTGGAATATTGAACAGCTCCTGTAGACTTGGAGATGACTACAAGACTAAGGATCCGCCCTGGGCATTCCTCTGAATTATCTGCACACTGTAATCGATTATTTCACTCAAAACCGTTGCAATTCCTTACTAGTCTTGATATCGTCGACTCGTAGTCTTCGCTATCACTATCCCAGGTCATCGTCAAAACTTTGAAGTTAGAAGCTCGAGCAGCTTTGCTATGGTTCAGTGACAAATACTACTACGAACACTGCAAAGGATTCTGGTTTACTACAACTCCCATGGTGCTTTGCGTGAGACATGCAATATGAAGCCGGGAGTGTCTCTGAATGGATGGTATGTTGCATTGCATGAATGCCATTCATGCTCCAAGCAAACACTTCGAAATACTGTACCTGTGCTGTCGTGGCACCGCCAGCTTCGTCCAGTCTGTCATTCAAGTCGTCCAGTTCTTGTTCGAGTTCTTGTCGTGCACGTTCAGACTACAGAGAAAGAAAACCTCAACAAAGTTAGATTGGAGAGTAATCAAAGTATAAATTCCATACTGAAAAATTGAATATTAAATTATTTTTTTTTTACAAATATATATGTAAAGTTAGATCTAGAGTTATTTGCAATGGCTCCAGGCTGCTGTCATCCATGTTCACTTTAGCCATGATAGATTATGTTTCTAGTTCACGACCTGTCTCCCTAAAAATTGTACGGAACTTGACTGTCGACTTCTACATATCAACGACTCAATTACAACCGGTTGTTCAATTTCATTTTTTGGAGATAAACTAATAAATAATTAATAAAAGAACTATCTTAATGCAGTTTGGGTCATTAATCAATTAATTAAAGAAATTGCGAAGTTATTTTAGTTGACATAAACATGCTAAGTCTGTCCACATTTAATCGGGTTCAAGCAAATATAAAGCTGCTCTAAACTGTGGCAAATATTTCAAACACTACTGACATAGTTTGGTCAAATCAGTCTAGCAACTACCACCTTTCGATAACCAAACATCTTTGAATCAATCCTGTAAGTTCTTGACAATTATTCGAAATATTTCAAAGACTGATAAGTGCGTGCTTCTTTGCCTATAAAATCAATGTTTATCTAAGATTCAGTTTGATATTCATATCATAGAAAATGACCTCTAAAGTTAATGTTTGACTTGTTCGTAACTTTTATGATCAACTGGAATCTGAAAAAAGCTTTTGTGGTGGTTGAACATCAATGAAACTAGTCTTCTGTGCAATGTGGGATAGTTTATTTACCTTGCTGCGGTTATTTCGTTCCTGTTCGAGTTCTTCCTCGAGTTCTTCGATGCGAGTCTGTGGAATAAAACGAACAAAAATCAAAACCTCTCCATAGATATCAATATACAAGGCTTTCATAAATGATCTAGGTTATGTTTAAGATATACTAGCATTAACTCTACCCAACTTAATATTGTGAAAAAGCTGATAGACTCTGTACACGCTTGGTAGATACGTGTCTACCACACAAGCTGGGTAGGTAATTTTAGATTTCCACATTGTTATATTAACCAGGAAAAATACGAATACATGATGTAGTATGGAATAGAACCATATTGGAAAATTCAGTAGAAAAACTCGGAAAGGCTCATGATCATTCTTGGAGCAGAACTAATACACTAAAAGTTATCAAAACATAGTTGTACTTAGACGTCAAATATCACACATTAGGTGTAAAGATTATACGTACTGATGCTGCGTAGGGAGAATGTCGTATCCCATTCGACATCATCTTGACAAACCACTGTCACAATTTCGATTCAATTCCCTCAGAGCTGAGAACCGTTTACGGAAAGCTCGACTTATGCAGATCAGCGTACCGTACGACAGAAGTAAGCAAGAGGCTAGCCGAGGTGTGGCGCGACCAAATCACAATAACAACATGTTATTTGCTCAAACAATTAAGCAAAGAACGCAGCAAAAATGCATTCATTATCACAATTCTTATCAAGAACAGTCATCTTGAAGAAGCATTTGCTATCTTTAGGATTTAAAGGCAGCAAATTAATGTCGTTTTGAAGAAATGTTGAGAGATTGAAGCAGTGTTTAAGGGGAAAAGGTTATGCATAAGCTCTCCAAAAATAGCGTGTAGAATGAATGGCTTTTTGATGGGATTCAAGACAATTTCCATTGTGCAAGTGTCAAAAAGCTACAAACGCTTTTCAGCACCGAAAATGAAACAAAACTGACAGGCATAGTTCCGTCACGGTGAATTGTTTCCTATATTTTTGATCCATTTTCCTTTCACATCTGGAATAATATCTACTATCAGAGCTATAAAAAGCACTACGGGAAATTATTAAAATTCTTTAAATTGCGACTACGTCAGATGACGTACGCCATCGGCGCCATTTTGGTGAGGTCCGAGATTTTGAGAAAATAAGAAAATATTATCTTTCAAGTTAATTGTACAATTTACTTCCTGCAAACAATCAACTTAGATGGAACCATGTAGCTCAATTGTTTAGCGACAATTATCAGGAAAGTTACTTAATTTTATATATGCAAATGCATGGTAAACCACCAAGAACATCATGTTATGCATGCTGAGCACTAATATACATTTTGAAAAACATCAATTTCATTGACTGTGGTTTGTCGCATCGACGTGGTGGCATAGCAATATCTAAGACGACATTATGACGTCAAATGGAAGGGAGTGGGGACCGACTGACAACTGAAATGGACCACAAGTGGAAGACTTTATGTCGGTTAAGTGTTGTGTTACAACGGAATGGTTCGGTGAGATACACAGGTATAAAACGATTTACAGTGCGACGGATCTCAAGACTATAGTATGGTGACGGCTGAATTTCTCAACAGTACTGCTACACCAACCAAGGCCACCCAAACAAATTTTGAATCAAATTTTCTAATCACATTTGTGACGCTTAATAACAGAATGATGTCGAATACTAAAATTTAAACTGTTTCTTGTTCACTCTTGATCATATACATACACATATAAAGTAAAATATATGCTTTTAAAGCGAAAATTTGTGCAGATTCTATTGTTTAAATACTCAATTGTGATTGGATAATTTGTATGAAAATTTGTTTGGGTGGCCTTGGTTGGTGTAGTCACACTGTAATGATTACAATAAACTGAAGGTATAGAAAGAACTAGTAGATGAGTTTGAACCACAGGGTTTAGTACGTATTCCTACCTCTAGTTGTTTGATTTTCTTCCTCAGCTGATCGATAAGTGTCGACTGGTCATCGATTTTTACGTTTAATTGAGAAATATTCTGTTCGCGTCTGCGGGAGGAAAGAAAAGTGAAGAAAGACTCAGTCGTCGAACTGTGATTCCAGTGACCAAAGGGTTTACCACGGTCTCTGTGGTACGGTAACAGCATTTTGGGGTCCATGGCGGATGAATAATAACAACGCCAAGCGCAGAATTTAATTTATCATTCGAATTCCTATCAAGGTTTGTTAACAACTTCCAAGTACTGCATACATAACTTCAGACAAAACGTCACTGAACAGTGGACAGAAGTTATAAGTATTTCCAAAGCACGCAGTCAAGTGGTTTATGCTAAGTACGCCGAACAGCCAATTAAAATGCGCGTTGTGCAGAAAAATGGACGTTAACGATAATATAAAGCAATATCAGTTTGACTTACTTCTTGAGGTCATCCTCTACTTTTTGTTTCTCCGCCTGGACTTCTGCAAGATTGTCTTGAGTCATCTACAAATAAAGTTCGCAAATTACGAAACTCTCAACGCACTTGAAGCTCGTAAGGTGACACTAGACAAGACAACGAAGAGTGGGAGCCGAAAAGGAGGGCATTGGTGCAAAGTCAATGAGGCGAGAGCAGGCCAGAGGGTTCCATTTGAAGCGTGCTATTTAAGTAGACATCTCATGAGCTTTCGAGGACTTGAATGAAGAGGATATCCTTACCTTGAGATCTCCCTCTACTTTTCGCTTTACTTTCTCAACATCGGCTCGGAGTTTCTTTTCTCTTTCCCAAGACATTTGTGTCTGTTATGAAAGCAAAAGCACGAGTTTAGTACACAATTCGTACAAAAGCTCGTAGTTATCATGTTCGTTCAGATATGCAGTGTACTGCATGGTCAAGGTCAAGGTGTACCAACAAATTATTATTTCCGTTGATTTTCTGACAAGAAAAGTAGCTGTCTTGACTAAAACCGACCCCAAGAAGTATTCCGATGGGCTAATTTAAGCTTCTTTATCTCTTTCTCGATTGTCTCTCACTTTTTGGCGAATGGGCAGTCGTAGGAGGATCGGGGGGGGGGGGGGGGGGGGGGGGGAGAGTTGTCATTTGCATTATATGTATGTATGTATTTGGACAGTCACACCTTATTTACTATATAGTATTGATTTTTATTTTATTTTGTACATAGATTGTTTTTTGCTCTTAGTTTATCCTTTTATCATGTAAAGCGCATTGAAACGTTGTTATATGCGCTATTTAAGAACGATTTATTATTATTATTAGTAGTAGTAGTAGTAGTATTAGTATTGAACAGTCCAAGTAACAATCCAAGCGATTATTTCAAATTTTGTAAATAAGGATTTTTTAATCTATTTTTTATCTCTTATTTGTAATTTGTTTTGATTATTATTATTAATTATTATTATTAAAAAATTAGTATTAGTATTAGTATTATTATTAGTATTATTATTACTATTATTATTATAGACTGCAAATGAACCGTGAATTAGTATACTACATTTAGTCACGAAGGTTTAGACAAGATATCTACCTCGTCGAGTTGTTGTTCTAATTTCGTTTTAACTTTGTTTAGATGATTGACTTTGTTTTGTTCTTCCTGTAGTTGATCTTCAAGTTCCTGTGGAAAAAGTAAATCGTATGAGCTGAGCTAAATAATTCGACATTGTAGAGGGGGAGGGGGAGGCGAGGAGGAGGATGAAGAAGAGGAGGAGGAGGAGGAAGAGGAGGAGGAGGAGGAGGAGGAGGAGGAGGAAGAGGAGGAGGAAGAGGATAAGAAAAAGGAGGAGTGGAAACTGAAATAAAACGTTGGACATGTTGCTTACCGCGCATTGTTCTTCTGACTGCTTCTTGGCCTTAGAAACCTTTGCAATAGCTTCATCCTGCTGTTGTAATTCTTCGTTGAGCTGTTCGATATTTTTGTCCTTTTGCTTGCCTTCTTCCTCGGCCTGACAATCATTGAATTCACTCCGTTATTATTAAAACCTAATACGAATTAGCTTCATCTATAAGCTAAATTTTCATGCAATGGTTCACTATCTCAAACAGAAAGCACTGCACCTTTTTAAGAGCAGCATCAAGTTCTTCAACGTCTGTTTTCAACTCGGCGATCTCAGAATCTAGTTTGTGCTTCACGGAAGACAACTCAGAGCTGGCCTCTTCCTCGTCTTCAAGCTGTTCTAACATTTCTTTCATTTGAGCTTCTAATTCGCTTTTCTTAGCTTCCAAGGCCGCAGCTCTCTCCTCGGCGTCGGCGGAAGCGTCTTGTTCCCTCTGGAAGTCTTGGAAGAGTAGGTTCTTCTCCTCGACAAGTTTGGTGTATTTCTCCTCGAGTTCTTTCCTCAATGCTTCCTCTTTCTGGGCTTTCTCTTCTATTTCTTTCAATTGTTCCATCTTCTGTTTCATCTCATCGTCGGCACGTGCAACTTGGAGCAGAGGTTTCACTTTGGTGTACAATTTCCACCAGTTCCAGTTTCGCAGGTACAGATACTTTCGGACGTTTCTCTGAATGACCGAAACTCCAATTCTGATAAAAAGAGAGAAAGTTAGTAAGGATTTGTACATGAACAATATGCATCGTCTTAACATTCGTAAAACAACTTACAAAATAATATAACCTCAATTTACCTCTGATCACACATCTTGCGATACTCCTTGCGCATAAGGTACCCTTTGCAGTAAGCTTGGAACATAGAGATAATCTTGGCAAGTCTCTCATCACGCATATCCTCAAGCTGACCTAGTACACCAGCACGGAAGAACACTTTGGTTGTACCAATCCTGTACTCGTTCTCTTCTAATGTCAAGGCGCCCAGCAGTTTTTCGCATGCTTTTCGTCCATCCATGAATTGACCGGAGACAGCAGTGGGGGCTAGAATCTGGTATCTTCAATGAGGAAAAATGGGTTATCACGCACTTAGATACGAAGGACTATAGTTATTGACAAAATACCTTTGTTTGAATTCTTGGAAGGGGATTCTGTTGGGGAAGCCCTTTCGGCAGATACGAATTCCCTCAAGTACACCGTTACATCTCAGTTGGTGGAGGACGAGATTTGTGTCAATGACTCCAGCTTTCTTCAATTCGTTGGGGATGATACAGCGAACGAAGTGGGGCGATGTGGAGTACAGCGTGTCCATCAATTTGTTCAGTTGTTCCTTTAAGGCAAGAAAAATAGAAAGACTTTAATACAGAAAAGAGAAATGTTTCAAAATGAAACTTGATCCAAGAGAATCCTACCTTGTGTTTCCCACTGACGGTCATGAAGGACCCACCCTTTCCTCTGTGGCCTGTAAAATAATTAGAAATGTTACAATGTAAGAGGAGGAAGTCGAGAATTTGTATCGCAGCAAAATAACTGTAATTCTGTCAGAACTAGTCATACATAACATCAGTCCTATTAAATATTACCTTCAGTTGCATATTCCTTCCA
This sequence comes from Actinostola sp. cb2023, assembly GCA_033675265.1. Classification (NCBI taxonomy): domain Eukaryota; kingdom Metazoa; phylum Cnidaria; class Anthozoa; order Actiniaria; family Actinostolidae; genus Actinostola; species Actinostola sp. cb2023. The sequence goes on from JAUJYZ010001125.1 coordinate 49,213, forward strand.
CAAGAGCGCAATGAAAGGGTCACTAGACTTGGCAAAAATACTGGCAACGGCCTCGTTAATGGGATCCTTGTTCTTGTCAAGCCAGTTGTCAATGTTGTAACCAACGCTGCCAGCATAGTGGTGGATCTCAAAGTGGTAGTTGATCTGCTTTTTGCCACTGATCTTTGGTTTTCCAAACTTAACAGATTTGCCATCGTGAGTGGCCATAAGTTTGGACAGGAGTGTTTGGTCAGTTGCTTTCGGGACAATGCACTCTTCCTCAAGGATGGCGAAGACACCGCTTCCCTGAATGACAGACAAGACGATATATTACACTTGTTTACATACAGGTTTTGGTTGCCATGGTAACAACTGCATCTTACTATACTATACCTTGGCGAAAATAAGGTCAATAGTTGGAAGCAAGTCAAGACCAAAGTCAATGAACTCCCAATGGATCCCCTCTCTCTTGTATTCCTCCTGCTCCAAAACAAACATGTGGTGGTTGAAGAACTGCTGCAGCTTTTCATTGGTCACGTTAATACAAAGCTGTTCAAAGGAGTTGAGCTGGAAGATCTCAAAGCCGGCGATATCTAGTACACCAATGAAGAAGGCACGTCGATCCTTTGTCGAAAGTGTTTGGTTTGCCTTCTCGACAATCCAAAAGAACATACGCTCGTACAAACTCTTCGTCAAAGCACCAATGGAGTAGGCGACCTGACAAAAGACAAAAAAGAATAAACTAAAGGTATTTGACTCGATGTGATCGAGTACTTAGTTATGTGTTGACGGTACGCACCTGTTGGAGGTTACGTCCCTGGTTGACGTATTCACGGCCGACTTTGATTCTTGGTTTGAGGATGTTCTTGACGAAGTCAGCTCCAGCCAGTTTGAGCAGGAAGGAGACCTTATCAAGATCTACAAAAAGAAAAGATATGTTTGTGAAATCGTTTTTTCAAGGAAAGGTCGTGCACGAATGCATGCCGAAATTATGTTCGTAGTGAAAATTAAATGCATCACAGATGTTCATTAACTATTGAACTTTAGTTCTTGACTGTTTTACACTTTCATGCTCGAGTATCGTCAATATAGAAGAGAAAATTTACATAAATCAATTTAATTAGCCGAGTCACGCAACAAGTGACGAAACACTGTTTTAGTCACGCTACGATGTCTATATTTCAGGTTCAGGTTCAGTTAAATCTGTTCAAGGTTTTAGCACTATTCTCTGAAATAGTTCCGTAATCGGTAGATCTTTAGCTAAAATCTAAGGATTTATAATTTTTGGTACTCGTTGATCAATCATCGATTTTAGTAGCACCGGCTCTAACCTTGCCGTTTATACCGATGAAGTAGCATCTAATAAATGTAAAATTAGTATTTGAATTTGCCATAACTATCAATGAAAACAAACAAAATGGCGTCCTGTTTTTAAATTTTGTTCATGATATATATAAATAACGCCCCTGTTCATTTCAATAGTGCTCGAAAATAAAGTAGCCCGAGTGAACTCTGGTATATGTAGAGCGTCTATAGTTGATCCTTGTTTTCAAACCAGAGGCGTTTTTTTCCTGAACTTCGTTTGTAGATCAGTCCACACTGACTATTAACCTTTAGGGTCGGAAACTTCAGCTTGTTCTTCTCGTGGCCTTTGTTTGAATTTGGCATTTCCCCAATGCAGACATGAAGCACAAATCTTATACATGCTCTTTTTCTCTTCATCGGAGAATCCAAGAGTGTCCGCGGCAAGCTATGAAAGAAATGAGATGATAGAGATGTAATCAGAAATTATAAAACTGTTTCCTTTCTCATGCACTTTCTTTTTCATTTCTGTGCATGGATATATTACGTTCTTTCGTTCTGTTGTTAAAAATACTCACCCCAGTACCGATGAATTCCTCCACATCATCAATCCCCTCAGCAATTTCTGTTCCCTTCATAAGGAAAGCATAGTCATCTTTGCGGTTGCTATCCAGGAGAAGATCAGCTGTGGATAAATAAAAAACACGAATAAATACAAACATTTTAAATGTATGACGTCATACAATATGCGCTCAAAGGCTGATGGGAATATTCATGAAAAGGCGGCCCTAGGTACAACTCCCTCTTTATGCACTATACTTTACAAACAAAGACCAATAGAATGGTTGCCTCCATACCGAGAAGTTCTTTAGATCCTCCTTTGAGAAGCTGATAGAAGATGTGGTAGTTTCTCTCTATTTCTTGCTGATAGATCACACGAGATTTCTCAAGCAAATCTGTAGAAAGGAGCAAAAACCAATAACGTTTGTACTCCAAATTATTACATAATTGGACTGATATTATTACCACTAACGAAAATAGAATGCGTAGAAAACGTTGCCACTCAAAAACGATTGATATAGTTTTGGTATTACTGACTTACATTGTTCGATGTCAGCACCAGCCAGTTTTCCTTGGGGTCCAAAATGACAGCGGATGAACTTACCCTGTAAATGAGCCAGAAAACTGTTAAACAAATGCATAACTTCTGGAACACACTATGTATAGTATGGATGCAAAATATACTGATGAAACTTTGTATTTTCAATTCCTTCTAGATCAGGGGTGGATCCAAGATTTTTTGAGAGGGGTGGTCCAAACGTATACTTCGCAAAAAACTGTGGCAAAACTAGATTCTGGGATAAAACATAATTGAACCTCAGGTATGATATTAACAACTGTATTGTAAAATAGTGTAAAATAAATAAACCAGTATGAACCTCTCGCTAGATCCACCACTGTAGAAACTGTAAAGTTCCAAAAGTAACGACCCCCAAAAGTAGCAACCCCCGAAAATAACAGTAAAATTGGATGGCTCCTAGTAAATCCCGAAAGTAGCGACACCCGAAAGTAGCAACCCCAATACAGTTTTTTTTTTAATCATCGCTAATCACTAAAGCAATGTACATTTATTATAATACAAATTTAGTGAGCTAGTTTTTGTCACAGTGGTAATTAATGTAATACACACAAATAAATCCTGTTTTAGCAAAAATTGTGGATATACTAATTTGCATGCAAAAGATAAGTAAGTAGCGACCTCCCGAAAGTAGCGACCCCCCGTAAGTGCAGCGACCCCCCGTAAGTAGCGACCCCCCGAAAGTAGCAACCCCCAAAGGCTGCTAATTCCGAAAGTAACGAGGGTCATTACTTTCAGAACTTAACGGTAGTATGATACTTACAAATCTAGAGGAATTGTTGTTCCTGATAGTCTTGGCATTTCCATAAGCCTCAAGGATAGGGTTAGTTTGGATGACCTGCTGTTCAAGTGAAGTTTCTCCTCCCTAGATGAAACATTTTGTAAAAAAAAGATGCTATGAAATCCTTCAAATTATTACGATGAGATCAATCTTGTTTTTATATTTATTTGTTTGTTTGTTTATTTATTTCCACGGCTCAAACTAAATACAAGTGTAAAAAAGGTTACAGGTATATTTACATGTGTAATACTTATTCATACTTTTTTTTCCTCCTCTTTGGTATGGGACATACCACCGGACACATGGGCCAAGTACTGGATTACTTTCTTGGTGTTCTCAGTCTTTCCTGCTCCTGATTCGCCTCTGTTTAAACAAAAAGTAAAATTAAGAATATTCTCTTAATATTTTGTTTAGTTTTAGAGTAACAGGGACACATTTCTAAGTAGCAGGGACCCCAAATAATGCAGTAGATCAGCCATTTCATAGCATTTGCAGTGAATTAGCTGAGACAAACATTAGTACATGTAAAGCATTTTAAAGGTCCCATTGTCCCAGCTCTAGATAACAAAAACTCTGTTAATCTAAATTTGAGCTCTTAGAATTTACAGCTAAGTTTGATTCTGAAAAGAAATGGAAAAAAACAGAAGACCCATTTTTATTTTATACAGTTGTAGTTAAAATGTATTAATTGTCCTTCTTTTGAAAAAATGCATTATCAAAGAACAAGTCGGTTATGAGCAAGTACATGGTTTTGTTGTGTCGTTCAATAAAAACTCTTTGACCAAACAACGGACTCCTGCATGGTACTTTTACAGTTACAGTGTATGTAATAAACAGACCTTAACTTTCGCATGTAAATAGTATTAGTGGTTTATCAAGGTTTTGACCCTGTTAGTTTCTTTTAGAAAAGTTATATATAAAGGTATCATAGCGTAATAAATTATATGAATATTACTCAATGTCTGCCACACCCTTGTCATCTATTGTATTGTTTTTTTGTTTTTTTTGTAGCCTACATGATAGGCTGCAGTTTTCTAGGGGAAAGGAGAGAGGAAGGAGAGAATTTCAAAAGATGTTGTATGGCAGTCCCACTATGTTTTCTGTTTCAATTATATGTTAAACTATTTTTTATTTCAACTGTTTTTAGGATACTTACGTGATCAACATAGACTGGTTCTCACGATCTTGCAACATGTTCTGGTAAGCATTGTCACAGATAGAGAAGATGTGAGGAGGCATCTCATTCTTTCGCTTTCCCCTGTATGCAAACACAACTTTTTCTGTGTAGATTGGGAGACGACGGTAGGGGTTGATAGCCACACAAAACAGTCCAGAGTAGGTCTGAAGCAAAAGTCAAAATCAAGTTAATTCATAAAGAAGCGATAACCCCACATTAGAACACACTCAACCACTACAGAAAAATCTGAGCCCCAGGTGGGAAACGAACCTACGACCTGCCGATTTTCGATTTTCCACTGAGCTACTGGACACTCTTATGATTATCTGAGGGTTGAGTGTATAATGTATAATTCACCATTCCAAGTTAATTCACCAATGAATATAACCCGTAAATATTATCTTAATCCCCCATGGTGATTATATATATCTCAAGAACAATCTTCAAGTGGGGAGTTTGAATTTTAAAATAAAATCGTGATAATGTCATACATGTACATAAATTAATTTTAAACTAATTAAAGGATACTAATTGGATATTCAATTTATATAAAAAATCATATGAATAATAAATTAAAAATTCATTGACTCTTGTTCTGTGATAGTGTAAAAAGAATAATCCTTCGCCCTAAACATTAAATACTTCAAAGAGCATCTTATTGGCAACAAAAATGTATATATATATTATTATGAGCTATTGGGCATTTAACAGATGTTGATGCAATTCATGATAATGGAAAAAAAAAAATCCAAAATAAACAATTATTTCTGTCACATTTATGTATTTTAGACACATCTCCTGGCATACTTTACTGTTAGGAAAGTTTGAAAGGATTTGCAGTTGACACAAAACTTAATTACACGTCTTTGACCTGATCACATCAACCTTGTGTGTTTGTTGAGAAAGGATGTTAATCCTTGTAGACAGCTGTTGTACAAACTGTGTGTAAGAAAACTTCAAACCCGTTAAACCTAAGAGACATGTAATCTCTAAAGCTTATGCTTTATTTCTCTAGTGTCAAATAGTAAGCAAAGCTTCTATAGTGCATGAGAGTAGACAAGCCAGATTCTTAGAGGCCGGAATGTGGAAGAACCATCCCGCGGGTCTGCTCTGAAAATATCACTCAAATCACCAAGTTATTTTTATATAAACCTTCAAAAACATAACTTAATAACTGTATATTGGAATAAATTGATTGTCAAAGATGTCGATTTGTATGCTGAATTTACATCGGTAAAAGTTGAACGCCAGGTAAAATAATCTATTGTACGACTTCATAGTAATGAACCTAAGCACCATATAAGGTGAAAATATTTTAAAAGCCGGTCCGAGGTGACCGAACAGGGCTGAGTGGGTCAATTTAGTCATGAAATGCTGTCGGTCCTCGCAGATAACATTTACGTTCATTCAAAAGATTCTATCCAGAAGAACTCGGTTTAGCTTCTAAAAAATTCGATAATTGGGTACTTGAACGCTGTAGCCAAATAGGTTATGATTGGAAGTAGTATAGGGACAGCTTATCCAACAGCTGTATGGAGAACTCAGGGGATGTAGAACAGTTATAGTTTATCATCGATAACAACAATTTCTTAAATAAAACCTTTGATAAAAATGAATAAATTTGTACATCAAATACAATAACCATTGGGAGCTCCAATAGAATGATCTTTTTGTTGGGTTTAGGTTGGTAATGGCCTAATCAATGTTGTCATTTGTGAGTCACTTCAGCCAATGAACTAAGCAATATGTGTACCAGTAGATGAGTTATACTAAAAAGTGAAACTCTATCAAATCAATATATGCAAGCCGATTGATAACCAGAAACTAAATCTCCCTTAATCCATACCAGAGTTTGATTGAGATTCTTTGGTAACAATAGCTACTACTAAAGGACGCGAGATACCGATCGATATGCCCGGTCTTCTGTATGAAATTGCACGGTATTACACTAACTGCATTTCGGTAGTACTAGAGTAGTAATTGAACAAGCAGAGAATCAGTTGAGGGTACGCAAGGTGATTAGATGACATCGTTCCGATGCAATGAACACCAATTATGGATGCACTTAAGCGTAAAATAGCGAATTTAAACTCATTACGTGTATTGTAGAATGGCCCTGTAGCAAAACGCCAAAACCAGATTAGCCGTAACGTTGACATTTCGAAGTTTTTTTGTGTGAAGATATTTGGAGAAAAGTCACTCGTGGATGAGAGCGCATCTGAATATTCTTCTGTGGGTCATTCGTTTGAATATTGATATCCGAAACACAAACACAAAACAGAATTCTTTAAAGTGAAGGCATGCATGAATACAATTATGTATGGCAGTATTGATCTATACAAACATCCAAGAGGTCCCACGGTCTGTTTTGTTACGAGCCCATACATCGCTCTCTCTGTTTCCAAGACATACCCGATCACAACAATACGCCTTGCAGAATGTTGCTATTATAAGTTTAATCGTGCTAGCGAGTGGTGGTTCTACTCACATAAATAAGTCCACTAAAGTATCTCTGCTTCAAGTTATGAATAACACTGGCTTCGTTAAGGTATGTCAAGTTTGCCATGTCCTCTGACTTCTCGTATTTCGGTGGATTCATCTGTTCAGTGTTATCCTTTTTAACCTGCTCTTCCTACGGGAAAAACGGGAGCAAAATGGTTCAGCTCGACATTCGGAACGAATTTCCAAGAAGCAAGGGAGCATGCAGCTTGGAGAGCACTGTAACACTCCATTGAATGTACACCCGGTAGTATAAACATGTACACCGCTACAACTGGTCTCGAGTAAGACACAGCTGTTGAAGGCTATAACCAGATATAAATGTACTAGAGTGATATAAACATTGCACTTACTTTGCCATCGTTAGTCTCAACGGTCAACATATCTCCCTTGGTACTTTTTATTTCGGCAGCTTTGTAACCCTCCTTGGGATCAGCTATCCAAACCCATTTCTTGGCTTCGAACTCCTTGTTCGCGGCCATCATAGCTTTTTTATCAATTCGTAGCATGGCAACGGGATCATTCTCATCGAATTCCATGGTGCTGTTCAACTAGAAACACTAGACTTCGGAGTAAGATGTGTTAAGAAGAAAAGCCGGAGAAGTATTCACACCGAGTTGCTTGCAGACTAGTCAGCCACTATGTGTCCTGCAGAAGTGCTTGCTACTCTGTGCTGCGTCAATTAGTAAGGGTACTAAGCCACTCCCATCGGAGTCCATACATGACAGACACAACGATAAACTATTTGAGTGTAACGTCACAAGGCCGTGATTGGTCAGTTGGATCAGTTAGGCCTTTGTTCTTGACATCGATGGATTTATTTTGTCACGGTAGATCAAGCATTTTTTGTATGGCTTTTAGACGTGAATGCCAAACAGTCACTGTCGTACCACACCTATGGCTAAGATAACCAATGGAGCGTCCGATTACTGATCAGATTTGAATCTTTCATCTTAATACCTCGTAAGTCAAATAAAAGTTGAGATAGAAAATCCCTTCGCAGGTAAAATATCACTGGAAATAAAATTCAAACGCACCTAAGGAATTTCAAGTATGGAATACGACTCGAAGGAAAATTCATGTTATTTTTTGTAACCCTTGCTCTACGACTTATCAACGAACAATTCCATCATGGGTTACCTGCGTCTGTAAATGAAAGGAGTCATGTGTTTGTTATTGCTCGTACTTCCGATTAAAAACACCAGCGAGGTTTAGAGTCAATGTTTGCTAATACTTCATTCATCAGTTTCTCGTGAGTCTGTTTTGCATATGGTATGTTTGAAGAGTTTTATTGGTAACAGAACTCACAAGACCAACTTGAGTAACAGAGTGATCATTCATCCATGAACATTGCATCTAATCGATCACCCCGGCCGCTTTGTAACTGACGTCGAGTCAAGGGTCAACTTTGACACCGGGAAATAAGAGCAGAACGGTGGACGCTGTGTTGCGAATCCCACTTATCCGTAGGACTACAGGCGCTGCGTGCAAAAGGGTAAACTAAACACAGCTTTGGATTTCCATGATGGAATCAACAACGAAGAGAACAGAACAATTCGACTACTTCGCGCGCACAGTATTTGTGTGTCACGCAACGTTTTGCAAGGTGACAGCTCCGATGCGTCCTTTTGCCTGTTCTAAGCGATCGATGTAAATTTCCACTCAACAATTCCACACCTGGTATACAATCTGGTGTGGAACTCGCAAATAATCGTTTAGTGTGCGGTTTGAGCTGTGATATTAAGTTTCAGGGTTTTAACTTAGATACTGTGATTTAAACTTGATACCATGAACATAAAAGTGTCGACATTACACCTGCTAGGTTATTAACACCACGAGAGGAAAACAACAGGGGCTCATTTAAAACACTAACTTCTGACCCTTGCGCATTTCATGCAGCGATTTCAAATTTGTATTGGATTTTTGAGTCAATAACTTCAATAGACATCAACATGAAATTAAAACAACACGACATTACTGATTACTGGGGTGTAATTTTGACCATAAATGGATCGATCTATATATAGGAATGTACTTCTAATTTCTACGATAAAACTTTTAATTCTTATAATAAATTTATTCCAGTATGACATCCACTATCGAATCAACTGCGAATACCTAAGTCAGCCCATGCGTGTTGTACTTAACTGAGAAAGAATAATCACTTCGATGCATTTAAAAGATCTTACGAAATAGCATATCTCTTGCAGATTATTTAACAACAGTTAGCAAAAACGAGAGTTCAAGATCAATGATTTGAAAGTGGAACAGATCCTGTATAATCTACAGTCGGCCAGTATGGCCCTAATTTGTATGTGTTATCAAAACCTGTTGTATATTCAGGCCCGCCAATACCTCTTATGGCTATATCCACCTACCGGGACGTAAAGATAAGGTGGAATGGTTAGAAATGGCAAAGAATGATAATTTGATCAAGTAGATGTTTTATCCTCGACTATCACCAGGGCGTGGCTGTTCAGAAAAACACACCGCATCAGACTGGCACGTGGTACTCTTTCTGTGTGCATTATTGGCTTTGTATGGTTTTATCATAATCTCAAATACGTGAATTGAGCGTTCTCTTGCTGGTTTTATGGAGTAATAATAGTCAAAATACTAGTCCAGCAAAACAGGGCATTTCAGTCTCAAACCGAGGCTGCATTTATTCTTAGTCGACCATGACCATGTTATTTCTCTTTTTCTCAACACTCAACCCGCCTATGTTAGTTTATACTATTACAATTTGCGGATTCAATGTGTATTTTGACAGTAGTTCGTACTTGCATTGTTAGCACCCGGGGTTAGCATTATCGCCTTCGTAAAAGAGAATCATTTTGGAACTCTTGTATTTCAGTAGTTGAACTGAGATTTAGTGTTCAAACCTGACAGTTCCAGTGTACCACTGACTTAGATCAGTTCTTTGGACCAGAATAAAAGGAAACGTAGAGATTTCAGAGGTCTGCAACAATTCGATTACAAAGTTTCGCGCAGTGATTCTCGAACTGCTTTGCTTGCATGTAGTACCAAATAATTCACTCATGATCATAAGTCTATTGTATCCCCAGGGGTACTCAGGGGTATCAGTGACGGGGAGGTGCGAAGGCTTTTTTGGGGTTTGAAATTCGCGGCTTGGGACTTTTTTTGGGTTTTCATTTTTCTGGTGGACTTTTTTTGATATAAAGATTTTGTCAAGGACTTTTTTTGAGGTTGATAAAAATGATATCCTACCGTTCTCGATTTTATGCGGAGAAAAAATGGAAAAAAAACTTTTTTGGGGGTCTTGTTTTTGCGTAATGGACTTTTTTTGGGTTAAAATGTTTGGCCTCATTCGCACCTCCCCGTCACTGATACCCCTGAGTACCCCCCCTGGGATTGTATCTACAGTTGAACTGAACACTCCCGCGGAGGGAACTGAGATCACACTGGTAATCCGATCCACAAAAGGCCACAGATTCTCCCAGATTTTTCAACAACAATTTCAGTCAATAACCCTTCATCCTTACGTGACTGGTAACGCATGAACGTTAACACCCAATTCACACCAACGATCAGACGCTACGTAACGCGTCAGTAGGTTGACTAGACAAAAGGACCGCAAAGCGCTCAGCAGCCTGATACCGTTATATATTGCTCTGATCAGTTTTAGATTGATTTCATTCCTTAAACTTTTGCTATTTGCGTGGATGCCCCGCGCTGAAGGGTCAGGTTCTCTACTAAGAGGATCTGATCTCTAGTTTGCCTTAGGCGGGAATTCAAACACCAATTAGATACTGAGTGAAAGATGACTTTAAAAAAATTATTTTAATTAAAAATTTATTTGATGTCAAACGGTTGAAATCATACTTTGAGTCATTGCAACTACAAACATACCATAATACTATCGAGTAAGTAGCACTAGTCAGTGCGGAAGATAGGGTCATCATCTTGCCTGCGTAGCGGCTCTCTTTTTCTCTTGGTCTGCGGTCCCCTTCTCCCCCTCCCAAGGGCCGCTACGCAGGCTAGGCCATCATACAACACTAACAAAGACGAAAACTGTAGTTTTAAAAGATACTGGCAAACATAACCAGTTGTAACCAAAGGTATAATTGTTACAGTGTTCCATTTCGATGAATGATTTCTTGTTGATTAATTAATCTTCCAAATATCAGTAGTATTTAAAAACAATGCTCGAGGCTAAGTAATAGATATATTAGACTAAACTGGTCATATGATAGGATGAAAGATGGATTCCTCTGACAATCAATCGCCTGATTCACTGCTGGATGTCAGCTGACGCAAATCATTACGTGCAGCACTGAATCCACATAGCTTTTCATGGGTTCTAGTGAAAATGCCCTCTTTCTAATTTTTGTCATCCTCGGGGTTTACAACATCTCAAATGCATATTACAATCCTGATGCTGTTTCGTGATGTTTTCGGTCCCTCTTCTGGGGCGTTGTCATATGCGCATCGGTTTGAGTTTGTTGCGTGATGGGGGGGGGGGGGGGGGGGTATAATTGGTGTCGGCTTGCTACCATTGTCGTCTAATTTGCTTCACTGATTCTCATTGAATGAATGAATGAATGAATAAACCTTTATTTAAACAGGGTTGTCCCTTTCAGTGTATATAATACACTGTTATCAATAGGAGCCTTTCGTCACGTGATGTCACTCAGTTTTACTTAACAGTTATCATAAAATCTCCATCTATTAAGCGAGCGGCCAACCACTAATTAAAAAGTGGCCACTTGTAATTTCCCCGAGGGTGGCCACTCAGGGGTTCGACTGTAGTAACGGCAGCTGATTTTAAACCCGTGAAATAGATATTAGTCTATAGTTGACATAAGTATACCCTAATTCCATTGTATTCTTTGGCCTTCTATGACCTCTTTCCAAATCATGTTCGGTATTCACCGTTTAGTTTAAAGTATATTGGTGTTCTTCACAGCCACCAATGTCACCACTGGATCGGCCTGGAAGGCTCAGCATTAATCGTTTGCCAACTCGCTTATTTCATTTATCTTTTTGTGTTGTTCGGAGGAGTGTTTTAGGTGTATAGGGATGAGTAAAGAGGTGCATATGCATCACCTGACTCACAGTGTAATAATAATTACTTATAATCAGAATTACTTAGGTACTGATCAACCTTGTCCGTCAAAGCTGTACCCTGGTTCCAGAGGCTTTGTCAACTCTATAATACGATGTAAAGCCTCTGGAACCAGGGTATCAAAGCTGAAAAGTCAAGAAAATCTTGAACGAGCCCTGCACTATAGTACAATATTCAGTATTCAATATTCAATATTCGATGTAAAGCCTCTGGAACCAGGGTATATCAAAGCTGAAAAGTCAAGAAAATCTTGAACGAGCCCTGCACTATAGTACAATATTCAGTAGCGGAGGCATCCAGGTGTACAAATAACGCCGAATCTTTTTCATCGCGTGCTTCGTTCCAAGTCTTCCGCTCCAGAGTTGAAAAAATTGAGGGAAGTGGATCGAGGCGGAGGAGACTGGTTGAGTAGTCGGCAAATGCCGTCTGTTGGAATCTCGCGTCGTGGTGCCACTAGAAGCCCTCGTCAAAACTAATTGCATCGTCGTTGAAGACAACATTCGTCTGTGATAAACCCTGTGATTGACTGCTTTGGTTGAGCACTCGAGATTATTGAAGTGTGCACTTGAGATAGGCACAATCTATGTCCAGCAACAGCGATGAGTCATAATTAAACTCAGTTTTACGAACACGAACGTGTCGATCATCGTTGCTCAGATATAATAAAAAACATCAAACCCTTCATACAAAACGATCGTTTGTTCTCGAATCTTCGATCAGTGCATCTATTTCTCTTGGTAAACGCAAATCGTGTATCGTGCCTTCTTTGTGACAGGCATTGAAGGATTCCTGTGGCCTTTGTGATGGAATGCGTGTACTCGGCACCAACATTTGTCAACACTTTTGTTCATTTATGTCATCGAAGCGTTTTTTGAAAAACACTCGACTCTCTTTTAGCGTTCTCTTACTTTGGTCTTCGAGATCTTTCCACCAATGTAGGTCGTCGGTAATATTTCTTCTATTAGCTTTTAATAACAAAAACTACAGGCTATCAGTTACTTAGCTTAACCGCTTGTCACCCCGACCCAAAAAAGAAATTTTAAGACGCGATGCTAAGATTAGTGTGGCTTTTCAAAGGTTTAGCCGAACTGCGGCGTGATCTGTCTAAAAATGTCTCTAAGTTTGGATCAAAACCTAATGTACAATAAAGATGTTGCGTGGAAGATCTTACAAAACGGTTGGTTTTGAACAAATTTTAAGGTAGAGCTTTAGTAATAGATCGCGTTTTCGATCGTTCCGCTTTTCCTGGTTGGTTGTAAAGGTCAGGATTGCGCAACACAATCGCATGCATCAGTATTCAGATCCACAGATATTTCAAATAAGGGATGATCTAGGCTCGATTTCCAGCCGTTTTAGGGGTACGGTTACGAAATCCTGGACCCCTAAAACGGCTGGAAACCGAGCCTAGATCATCCCTTATTTTCCATTGAATAAAACCTGATAAAACTGAATTCAAATTAGAGCCTGGATAAAGTGAAATCTAAGAAAAGCGCACAGTAATAGACAGTGAGGTTTAGGGTTCGTTTTATGGTACAAGCATGCATCCATTTTCCATCGTGCAGACCATTCTAACTAACATCTTCCAAAATAATTTTAGATTTTTAATTTTTTCTGTTGTGGCAGTGAATGAATGAATGAATGAATGAATAAACTATTTTTCAGTACCTGAAAAATATTGCAAATTGTATTTAAGGGAACCATCAACAACAATACTGGCTGACTACTTTGTTGCGACAGAAGTATCAATAAGCGTCTGTTTTTATCAATAAAACATTAAAAAAACAAAAACATTTTCAGTGGTTTATGACGTCATCGGCTTTTGTGTGACGTCATCGCGCGCACGTAGGAAAATGGGCTATATCCATATATGGAATGATTACCGTTACTTTTGAAGGAATTTCTGGCCGATTTTTAAAATCTTGTTTTGATAATAAATATCGCACGTCACAGATGTCGGAGGTCGACTACAAAGGCATCCCAGACACGGAGAGGCTCCCCCTCTGAGTGCATGATCAGGACTGACACTAATTTGAAAATAAACCGCAAATTCTTCAGAGGGGAAGCTAAGAATGGCATCCGTGACAGATAACAAACACTCGAACAAATCGAGAATAGCTGTGCCTTCCAAAAACCCCTTTGGTGACAGTTGACCGAGATCAGATATAGAAACACAAGGGCCTTTCTCAGCCCTCTCGACTAAAAATGTTTCTCACTTTTTTGAGCATTTTTCATACCGGCGCGTGTCTCGTGGTATGAAAGGGTTGATTAGTAAGGTATGAGGTGATTCCTCGCCTGTCAACCGTTTCGATACACGGTCGATGTGATATAACCTTTACTTGGCTATGAGAGTGCGTAATGTGATCTTTGCGCGCACTAGGGAGTACAACAATGATTGCGGGCGCATATTTGACTAGGTTGGAAATCGAGCCTAATATTTGACACGGCATTTTTGGTCTTTTTTCAGGTAGCCTGTTTATATTTGGTGTATTAGTTCTGTTTATTCGCACCAATTCTGTGGGTACCGTGTTGTATAATAATTGGATTCTTTTAGAACCATTCATTGAAATGCCTTTACATTTTTGTAACTACGACGCGCCATTACTGAGTTCCAGTTTTCGTCGCCATTTATGACTGACTGCATGTGGGTGCATAACAGGTTGTCAGTCCCGTTCATGTTTCATATCTCGGAGAAGCAGTTGGAGACTATATCTCCGATCAAGTTCGCTCCTCCACACATGTCAATAGACCTTTTTATCGATACGGCGGCCATTTTGGATTCTATTGTTTTGGCTAAAACATTATGGGATGCTCAGGGTGCAAATGACCCAAAAACTCCCAAAAACTGTAAATGTGGAGTCGCGTCAATATATATATATTTTTTCACTCTAACCATAGTGTTGTATGGCTTACTATCTACATGTGTTGTGTATTGTTGTATAATTTTGTACAAATTCATTTTGCTTTAAATTAGGTTTTCGTAGTTTTTCATGGCCAAATGGTTACTAGCTTGCACCCTGGGCATCCCATAATTCAAGATGGCCGCCGTATCGGTAAAAAGGTCTATTTACTAGAGGTTCAACAAAGCTTTTCAAAGACGAGACGAGTAAAGCCAATCAAACAAATATTTATACTGAACGACAGCAGAACAACTTTAATGTTAAAACCGGAAACAGCTGCTTACTTAAAATCACTTTGTATACTTGGTAAACTATGTCGATTTACAAAGTTTCACTGAAAAATTAATTTTCGTCTGAGATATTTTAAAAGTTAGAGATTGCTGGACTCGTATCAATGTTATTCAATGGCTGGCCGCAGGTATCGTCTGGTTTACCTAGAACTTTCTGTATTTACAAATTCTTACAATTGTTGGTTTGCAATCAATCTCTGGAGATTTAAAGTACAAAGACGCAGCGGTCATGTTGGTGGTACAAACAAGAGCAGCTAATGAGGAATGCTTTGTTATCGGGAACCAACATGGCCGCCATGACGTCACGTGCAACCATGTTGGTGGTACAAACAAGAGCAGCTAATGAGGAATGCTTTGTTATCGGGAACCAACATGGCCGCCATGACGTCACGTGCAACCATGTTGGTGGTACAAACAAGAGAAGCTAATGAGGAATGCTTTGTTATCAGGATCCAACATGGCCGCCATGACGTCACGTGCAAACCAGCAATGAGGGCTTCAGCTGCACCATACAATTGGGCAACTGTCTATAAAAGAATACTTATAAATATATCTAATCTACCAATAAAGATTTATGAAGCGACAAATGACAGGCACAACTAAAGCTTAAAACGCTCGGTATCAAAAGTTTAAGACGCTACGCGTTCTTGTGAAAATACTTCTGGTTGGGCTAGAAAATGACCTGATGGGAGTCGTGGCAGGTTGTCTGAAAATTCTTGTATTTGAGTGCTAGACGCTTCCCATTTCTATGTTCATCAGAATGAAATAATAATAATAATAATAATAATAATAGTAATAATAATAATAATAATAAATAAATAACTTTATTTCAAGAGGGTGACACGTGACAGCTTACGCCGATGACCCTGTGACCCTCTATGGTAGGTCAGGCCACACACATCGGGAACTTCCTGCCCTACTCTTAGTCGAACAGTGGTGTGGGATCTTTTACGTCCTTCCGGTGCAATGTAGTGGAGTGTGGAGAGACGGGACCGCCATTTTACGTGGTCATCCGAGCCACACGAAGGTCTAACCATTTGTAGATGTAATTACAAAGGCAGCACCTTCTCCTCAATTATAGTGAGACCCTGAGTAATGGTCCGACCGGGACTCGAACCACGAACCTCCCGCACAATAGACCGGTACTCAACCAACTGAACCAACAGGGCGGCGTTTCAGAATAAACTTAAAACGGTCAGAATAAACTTAATACGGTCGACCAGGCGTCCTTAGAATCACAGTTGATGATAATATCATCATGATTACAAATAACCAGAAGAATAGTCTGTCGAGTACCATAGCAAGGTGCCGCCATTGCTCTTTGTTCTTCTCAATCATCCTTCGATGCTTAACATCCTCCGCTAACACCATGACACTTTGTATTGTGCTTTCGCTCAGCTTCCCCAGCGGGTTTTCTATGTTTTGACATGAACATTGCGAAATAGCATTCGTTTCTGTAAGTTCTATCTCGTCGTTGCTGTCGTGGCTAGCGTCCAGGCCGTTGCCGATAAGACGCCGTTTGCCGTCGCCAAGTCGACGCTCGAGATCTTTTTTCATGACTGACATTCTCTTAAAATTTTTCTTAGAAGAAATGTCGTATCTGTCTTCAGAAATTGGTTTCTGCACTCCCAACATCTTACTCAACCATCCCAAGATGAAATGCTGTACCCACTTAGGAACAGGAACTAGCGCAATCCCTGAACTCATGTGATGAATGTGTAGAACGTAGCACGTTGCTATCAGAGATAAAGCTACTTCGACCATCACGGTGATGTAAAAGATTCCAAGAACAGGAACATTTTCCGAGTTTCTGGGTAAATTTTGAGCAGCGAGCTGGAGGAAGACCGCCATAGCAAGAAGGACGGTGATATTGAGGGTGATCCTCTCTCCCGACTCCGGTGGCACAAAGAATCCAAGCAGTACCATCCCAGTAATGATCATACACGGAACAATCAGATTAAACATGTAAAACAATGGCTTCCTTCTAAAGACGAACTCGATAGTCACGTCTGAGAAAGGATGCTTACAGCAAGCATAATACTCCACATTTCTAGTCCGACTCGCTCCGATCAGGTCCCACTCGGCACTCTTGACGTATTGTTTCGAGTGTAATGGAGCATTATCGACGAAAATGTCCAGATCAACCGTCTCGAATGTCCAGGAACCGAACTTCATGAAACACGCCTGTTGGTCAAATGGGAAGAATGTGACGTCAATTTGACATGTACTTCGGAACGAGGCCGGGCTGTACCATGTTTGGCCGCCATTGTATTTCATGATAACACGTGTTTTATATTTCTCAAGGCCACCGCTGAACTCACTGTCTGCACTGTGGACGGAATAATAATATACATTAGTATATATACCACACAAGTGAATAGTACTTTTCGCGCACTCTGATTGGCTACTCAATCTCGGAATATCCTTGGCTATTCATCTTCGAGCAAAACAAGATGGCGTCGCGATTCGCGAGCGTGTCTCTTTCTTCTTGAAAATAAATTTTAATATATTTGGCTGGCTATGCATTTGTGTGGTATACACCTATTCCAATAAACGTTGATCACGGATAATCTGAAGTGGTTAATCTGGGACCATGAGGAATTATGGGAGACTAAGAGTTAATGACTAAACTATGCAAAATTCCTTCGTCCTCTCAGGCGTGGAGTTGAACATACTAGTTAAGCATCGAAGACGGAATGGACGACGACGACGTCAGATAAACAATAGGCTAATTACAACATTCAATAACTTCTTGTTGGAATGTTTGAAATGAGCTCGATTTGGTCTCGACTCCAGTCGTTCAGTGCTAAGCTACGACGTGAAATGCCAATGTTTGACGACGCAAAGAGAACGAGAACGTCAGTTCGTTATTTTTGCAAATATTTTTTTACAGTCAACCGGACCACAAAAGGACGAAGTCATTCATGAAAGGCGGCGCAAATCTAGTGAAAACACGGAATATGAATACAGAAGCGACCGATACACCTAGAATGTCTGCAACTTCATTTGCCGAGTAACCGACATCCACTCTTAACCAGATAATTCGAATACGCAAGTCTTTGTTCAAAGGCTCTGGCATAATTCTGCACTCTAATGTTGCGCCCGTGACGATCGAAGATTTTAACTAGAAGTTTACACCCATAATTCCTCACGGTCCCAGATTAACCATTTCAGATCATCCGTGATCAACGTTTATTGGAATAGGTGTATACTAAAACAATTATTGTGCAGTGTGCGATATTTTATAATAATAGTAATATACACTAGTGATGTCATTATAAACGGCATCGGAAAACTAATTGTCAACTAAAATCAGTCACCAATTGTGCAGTGTGCGATATTTTATAATAATAACTACATAACTACTAGCGTGAACTCGGGCTTCTTAATAAAGCTGTTTTGATAGATTTTAAATGTGAAACCTAATAGCTTATTTGTATCATCATACAGAAGTAGTTTTAGCCTATTACTTGCACAATTTAAAGCAGAATTTCCACGCTCAGAACTGGTCAGTAAATGGCAAAAATACAATCGAAAACATCCTTAGATATTAGGGAACTATTTCAGAAAATAGTGCAGAAAACAGCGTTTGGTCACTCATTGCGTGACTGAGTAGAGCATGCATACGTAATTAAATTAACTTCAACAATGACACTCCTAGCTGACAGCCGGCGAAGCATATTTCGATTACCTTGCAAGAAACGATTTCACAAACTCATCAATAAAATTACGAGTTCTTACTAAGCCACAGACATGTGTACTGTTAGAAATACACTTTCAGACAGAATTGCAAGGCCAAAAAATATTCTCTAGGATATTTGCATATTTAACTTGAAGCAGTATTAATGACAACTCGACTGGCTCGAGCAAGGGAGCACGGCAGAATCCTTTTTGAATGCTGGTGATTTGATTTATCGTTTTTAAAATACGTACGTACGTCCGCCATCTTGAATTTCGTTGATAAGCTGCTGACCACAACTTCTGTATACTAAAATTGGAACGATACAGAGAAGATCAGCATGGCCCCGTGATTTAGTACCGTGCCGTCAGCGGTAAACACGCATGCGCTATGGTGACCACTTGCAGATTTGGCTTAGAAACATGACGACGAAAAAGAAGAACCGCCTGCATTTTTAGACTCGGGACTCGAGTAATAATATACACTAGTGATGTCATTATAAACGGGATCGGAAAACTAATGGGCTTCTACCACCTGTCACGTGACTTTAAATTTTCACCGAAGAGAAACGAAAATATCATAACTGGAAAGGGCATGTTAAAGTTAGTAAAAGTGGAATGTTTGAAGGGAAATACGTAAATAGGGCAATAGTTACAGGCATTCAAACTTTGCCTTTTTTGTATGGAAATATGAATGTTGGAAGGCAACAGCTTGCCTTCCAAGCGAAAACCCATACAAATCCTTGTCAAAGCGGGAAACTTTGAAAGCCGTTAACTTTTTTCTTATTTGCTTGATTCTTTTCAAATTTTCAACTTTGACTAATTTTAGTATGCTCTTTCAAGTTATGGTATTTTCGTTTGTCTTCGGTGAAAATTTAAAAAGTCAGGTGGCAGGTGGTAGAGGCCCATTGTCAACTAAAATCACCAATTGTGCAGTGTGCGATATTTTATAATAATAATATACACTAGTGATGTCATTATAAACGGGATCGGAAAACTAATTGTCAACTTTTTGTGTCGCTGGTGAAAACCAGACTTAACATTCCAATCAGTTACTTACAATTATACATTTAACAATTATTCGGCGAAGGCGAAGTGATTATCGTCTCATAATCACTGGTCGCTCGACCAATCACAGCGCGCGAAACTCTATATTCAAGTCTAAAATGATACTAAAACGTATTATTATGTTCAGTAGTCACCTGTTGTAGAGAACGATATCAGGAATCCATATTTTGCTTGGTTCTATACGCACTCTTTCTATGCCAGCATATTTAGCAGGATCCCATCTTAACAAGTAGTTGTACCAATGCTGAACAGACAAAATAATAAATCCCTTCATTTAGATCGTATATTAAAAATTCACATTGCAGTTCAGTACTGAATTGTGTAACTATATTTATAAGAAAAATAAAATTAGTGTTACCTAATTTAATAATGATAATAACCCGGCTATAGTAATATAAATTGATAAAATGATTCAAAGTTGGAAAAATGGGAAATATTTCTATTGCTGGTTTGCACGTGACGTCATGGCGGCCATGTTGGTTCCCGATAACAAAGTATTCCTCATTAGCTTCTCTTGTTTGTTCAACCAACATGGCCGCTGCGTCTTTGTACTTGAAATCTCCAGGGATTGATTGCAAACCAGCTAGCAATCTAGTTAACACCTGGGAGTCATACACTCGCGACTGGAGATACGTACTATGTAATGACATATGGTTTGCACTCTACACTCGCGACTACTACGAATGATGATATAATTTCCAAAGCGATTAGTTTTAAGTTGAGGTACAGCCAAAAGTTCGTTTCTCTGTATACAGCTATTTCAAAAAAGGTTGGTGAAGGTTTTGTTGCATCTTGCATACCAAGCCCGAAATGCACTATGGGCGATGTGAATGGACTCAGAGAAAGGTCACAACAATGTGGACTCTGGGAATTTTCCCAAACTTTTATTTTATTTTATATTTTATTACGTTTATTTTAACAGGGACATGTCCAATTTAGCCAGGCTAGTTTAAATAGAGCCCTGTCTTCGCAATATGGAGCCGGCATATTTTCTTCTGTATGTGCATGCTGACATTATTTACATATGATCCACAATACATTTCGAGCTTGGTATGCAAGATGCAAGATGCAACAAAACCTTCACCAACCTTTTTTGAAATAGCTGTATTTCCGATAAGAGCCACATGACTGGTAAATGAATGAATGAATGAATGAATAAACTATATTTCACGAGGGTAAAAACACACGACAATTGTTAACCTGGCCCTCCAACAACAACAAAATCATTGGTTAGATAGACTGTAAATTTATTCGGAAGCTTTCAATTGCGTTCTGTTTAATACTGCCAAATCCATACATGTCACTAGATCTTTTCAGCGCAATGTTTTCCAACTTGATTTGGAATGATTCATCTGGATTCATTCTATTCTTACCTGTCGAACCCAGACGTTGGTTGTGATTATTTGATTCTTGTCATCCTGGGGACAAAATTAATAATGATAATTTTTTTTTGGGGGGGGGAGGGACAAGTATCTAACTACTACAGACACGTTTCCTATACTACCATACACCAATACAAACGCATTGAAACTTCGAAGAGAGAAATATTTTATGCAATTTTATGCTTTTTCTCGAGGCGTGGAAATGTACGAACTCCCTTCACTACATTAATCATCCTTCAACATTGTAAATGTGTCTAACATAACTTCTCACCACATTAACTAGCTAAACTAGCTCCAAACCAGAACGAACTCCCTTCGCTACATTAATCTTCCTTCAACATTGTAAATGTGTCTAACATAACTTCTCACCACATTGACTAGCTGAACTAGCTCCAAACCAGAACGAACTCCCTTCGCTACATTAATCTTCCTTCAACATTGTAAATGTGTCTAACATAATGACTTCTCACCACATTGACTAGCTGAACTAGCTCCAAACCAGAACGAACTCCCTTCGCTACATTAATCTTCCTTCAACATTGTAAATGTGTCTAACATAACTTCTCACCACATTGACTAGCTGAACTAGCTCCAAACCAGAACGAACTCCCTTCGCTACATTAATCTTCCTTCAACATTGTAAATGTGTCTAACATAACTTCTCACCACATTGACTAGCTGAACTAGCTCCAAACCAAACGAACTCCCTTCGCTACATTAATCTTCCTTCAACATTGTAAATGTGTCTAACATAACTTCTCACCACATTGACTAGCTGAACTAGCTCCAAACCAAACGAACTCCCTTCGCTACATTAATCTTCCTTCAACATGGTAAATTTGTCCAACATAACTTCTCACCACATTGACTAGCTGAACTAGCTCCAAACCAAAACGAACTCTGCTCAAATTTCTGTGAGCGTCTGCCGCAGGTACTGGATAAGCGTCTCTGTTGTAATCATGGATTAAGTCGTTCAATAGTCTTTCTTCATGCGATAAAGTCTTTCCTACAGATTGAATAAAACATTGTACAAGAAATGTTACTATTTGGGCACTTTTTGCCTTCATTAATTGCTGTGCAAAACTGACAACGCGTACTTTCATTGGTTGCTGCACGAGCTGATAACGTACTGTTGCGCGGAAAACTTTTCGCGCGCGTGTTATAGAGGTAACCAACTTTGTTGGGCGTGCAGTTGAATGCACGAAAAAACCTAGCAGGTCTACATTTACATTTTTGTACCCTGAACGCATACGACGCTACAAGATAATAGCATTTTTGACTAAGAAA
This sequence comes from Actinostola sp. cb2023, assembly GCA_033675265.1. Lineage (NCBI taxonomy): Eukaryota > Metazoa > Cnidaria > Anthozoa > Actiniaria > Actinostolidae > Actinostola > Actinostola sp. cb2023. Next base: position 71,777 of record JAUJYZ010001125.1, read on the forward strand.
AAGGGTTCAGTTTTTTTTAATATGAAGCAAGTAGTCCAAGGACTCAGCAAAGACCAATACAACGTATATTTTTTTGGTGACAATATTTCGGCTAGCCAGACTAGCCTTCTTCAGGTTATGGAGAGATTTACAAATGGTAAATACAAATATATAGCTATTACACAATGAGATGAAACAGAAGATGATAAATGACGTAAAAACATTACAACATAGATTAAAGGATAATAAACTACAGTTCGTCACGCTTATTGAGATGAGTTGAGGTTAGACTCACGGTGAGATGTATTGAATTTTAACAATATATATGATCATGATGTGTTGCTAATCTTTCCTTTAGTCACCAATAACCTTTACCGGCTCCAATTTGGCAACGTCACCTTTTCCGTACTGAATATGTTTTCGGCAGTATATTTCAAGAGTTTCTGTGGGCGACAGTTTGCTATCCTGTGTTCTATTCTATAGCTGTATCAGAGTGTTAACGACAATATTCTAAATAAATGAACCATGCAGCTAAAGCCATCATGAATTCCATGGGGCAGTTATTTTGATTCAGTTGCCGTATTCACGGAATAAAATAAAGTTACAATTATTCTCTTACCTCGAGCAGAAGCCAACATGAAGACCACGAGAACAATGGCGGGAACGAGTGGAGTTTTCAGATTCATCCTAACACGTCTTTTTGTAATCTAAACTGTAAAATTAAGAAGAAGAAAAACTATCCTTGCATGTGTTTTACTATTCTGTATGTGTGTTTTGTTTGTTTGTTTTGTTTATATTGTAAAAGCATCGAGACTCCCGTTAGGTGCGTTTTAAGAAATATATATTATTATTATTATTATTATTATAATCTCCAGCAAGAGAACCAGTACGACCTTTCACAATCAATCAAAGAAACGATGCTCACTCATTCAAAATTCATTTGTTATAACATTCACCATAGCTTGTAGCAAACAACGCCATTGTAAGCATTATGAACCCTATCGTCAACATCTTTAGTTTTCTATATTTTTTTGAGGACCGTATCTTCAATAACTGTAATTGGTTAATGCGTTTTTCCCCTCGGTAAATAAAGTTTATTGTATTGTATTGTATTGCATATTGTATGGTTTCTTATGCTGGAGAGAATAGATCTAGGAATTGTTTTTACTTATTTCAGGTTTTTAATTGGATATGATCAACCTCGAGTTTGTTTTCAGTATTCAATTTAGCTAACATTCAGTATATGAACCTGTTTATGGTCTTTAGCTCTTGTCAAACAACATAATATAAATTATGGCGCGATTTGATTGGAAGCTAGGTGTGCGTTTAATTTTGATAGATACCACAGCTAGCGTTATAGATGCACAGTTGGGCTGAAAATCACTAAAAACAACAGTTTCTGTTTCTCGTAAATACATTTTCCTGGTGTCTAAGCCGGCTAGCTAATGGAAAATATATTTCAAGAATTTTTTAGACGATGAACTCGAACAAGAGTTAAATGAAGTCGCTGAAAAAGAAGAGAAAAAGCTTTGTAAAACTAGATGAAAGTGAGTTACAAACTGATCGGTAATGGAAAGCTACGCAAAAACGACAAAAAGTAACCCGAAATTTGTCGTGAAAACATTTGATGGTATTAAAGTACCTTTGGACTTTAACACCTAATTACAGTTTCATTCATTCATATTCCATTCAGGTACAGATCAAAACATGAAACAACAGTTTGTTTTATCTAAGATTGGTGCAAATAACGAGATGTAACAACAAGGTTACAAGAGATGACTGACCTTCAACTGGATAATAACTTGAGCCGTGACTTCAGTGCTGATCCAGAGAAGACCTCAGGCGTGCGTTATTTCTGTCTAGAACCTAGAAATGCATCATCTATTTGTTAAATGATGTCTTCGTAAGACACCTAGCGCTAAGCTAATCGTGTGAATTGTTCAATAAGTGTAATAATACCTACCTACACCAATGGTAAATATAATGCCATTACCGTTGGTAAACAGGAAAACCAATTCTCCACGGGATCTTAAACGAGCACTGAGATAAGCAAGGAAATTGAACTAAAATACTACTTTCTCACAACATCGAGAATCTAATTTCCGTATTCGAAAATAGAACATACAAGATGTCAAAAACACTACAGTTACTGGTGTCAAGATGCAAATTGTTTTGAAGAATCTACCCGTGGTGCTTTGCGAACCTGTTTACGACGTCCATTGGTGTAGTCTTTGGGTGAAGCAGGTGATATATAGGCATTGCTTTGATGAATATTGATTACAGTGACCCAAGCACCGTCGGTCACACAGAAACAGTGCTAATGTTTGTTCCGATAGAAATCAGTTTCGCTGTATGACGTCACTCGCCCCAGTCATCTGCCATGAAAATGGGACCTGAAATTTCGCCGTTTTTGGATCTCCACAAACTAAGGGTTGATCGAGATCAAAACTTTTCGCGGAAAAATGAGTGGTGGGGGTAGGGTACGTTCGATCCCTGAAAATAAGCCTTTTCCCTCCGGCGACAAATCATAAAGTAAGTGACAGTAGAAGAAATCATAGCACATCATATTGTCTTGATGTGAATAAATAAGACACTGAGACGTGTATTGAACACGTAAATCGCTTGAAATTTGACTCTAGTTATCGATGATACTATTAGTAGAGATTGGGCTGCCTGTGATTTGCTGAACAATTCACAGCCTTTTTTCCACACCTTGTAAGCCGTTATCTACGTACTGCATGACTCTCCGCCATCTTTATCAGACTTGTTAAAGCGACATTAACAGATTAATTAGCTGAAAATTATCTATTATTGTGAAGAACTGCACTTAACAAACTGAAGACTCGGATCTCCTGCTGTGAAGCCTTTTCAAAACTAACTAAAAAGTTGCATGAATGTCTAGTGTATCGTGTCCAATTCCATGCTCATTGTTACACTGTTTTGATACATTTTTTGACTAATGTAAACCGGCCTTTCAATTCCGCTTGCCTTAATAAGTGTTTTCCATTTTAACAGATTAAGTCTTTGTTTAACGTTTTTCTATACCATGGATGCGTTGAGAAGAAAGAAAAGACGTTATACTCAAGCAATGGTTACAATGAGACAAGTGGAAAGCTATCACTGAAATCCTATGAAACTCAGTCCTCACATAACTAGCTAGACAAAAACAGCCATCGCCGTCACATTTTCTGTGTAAAAAGTTATCTTCATTGACGTTATTTTTATTGAGTTTAATGAATCGATGTTTTGATAGCTTATTGACAAATAAAGTAAACCAACAACACGCAGTGATTCCTTCAAGAAAACAAATATCAAAACGAAGTTTTTTTATTTCACTTCGTCAGTCAAGTCACCTTCGATGAACTTCAAGTCTACACTGATTAAAATTAATTCCTGTTATGAAAATTATATGCATTGAAATATAAGAATTTAATCATATAGGTTTACCTTTTTGTTGTTAGTAATAGTTTAAGAACCCTTCACTGGAAACACTCTGATATTCCCACGGCTTAGTTAACAGATTTGAAGAACACTAATGTCTCAGAGTGGAATGCCCTGAAGGTGACGGGGGGCGGTTAGAATAATGACCCTGTGATGCTTGATAGGGTTGAGAGATAATGTAGGTGGCAAAAGACAAGGTTTTTCAATTAATTAGTTCGAGGATTTCATTAGAGACGAGTCACATCCCCATATTGGCCGCACACTTTTTTGAGAAGCACTTCAAGGCGTGTCATACTACTCTAAACTACATGTAGTATGAAGGTCTAGACAATATTTATGACTGTTAGGGTTGTTGGGCTCAAATCTCGTGCCAAATTATAATAATAATAGGAAAGACAACTCTCATAGCATTCATTGAAGGACCTTCCTGACTGTCGGCAGTGGCTTTACGTCGGCTGTGCTTTGCGCTTCATCAAAGCTTAATATGTAGTTGGAAATGAAATGAATTTCACCGGGCGGCGGCATTTACTGCTCACTGTACAGGCTTTAATAAGATTGAGCAAGGAATATATGTCATCTTTTGAACAAGTGTTCCACGAGGCTTACGGCGGTTGGAATGACTGCAGTTCTTCAGAGATAAAAAAGTAATATATTGCGCATAAGTTGTTGTTGTTATTCGGTTTGTGAAAAAGTTTTGCGGCAAAATGTTTATTTGAAGAAACTGATTCGGTGTCCCTTCTCTTGTTGCTCATGTAAGTACTATAGTATATTATATCATCTAATTTTATATTACATACATTCTTTCAGTAAATACTATTTAACTATGTATGTTGCGCAAGCCATTTGCTGATGAAAGTTAAGATTTTCAATAATCTTTTTAAAATTAATTTTCGTTCTGATAAATATACCGCAATAAATGGTCAGACAGACCTTCACTTTAATACAGAAATAAACCAATCAAACTGAACTAATCTCATTATAGAAGACAGAATTTGAAAGAAAAAATATGTGCCTTGGCGGGAAATGACCCTGGAAGAGAAATAGCCTGGGACCCTACGGTTAGTTATCACATTGACATACATTTGTTTCTAACCGGACCACAAAAAGACGATATCATTCATCAAAGAGAGCGCAAATTTAGTGAAAAACACGAAAAAAGAAAAAAATATGAAAACAATAGACAACAAAACACTTTATTTGAACTTCGTCATCCTCACGTCCCCGTCCTCGATGCTGAAAGTCCCTACACCGACGCACAGTCGGTCGACTTTTCGTTCGGTGCGCCTTGAAGGATTACTAGAAAATATTCTTCAACACTGATTGCATTTGCAAACTGATCTTTTCCACGAGCAATATTCACAGTCTCGCAGCTTTGAAGACAATCATGCAGGATTTCGTACTGTGGAACGAAGACGAGTGGAGCCTGGGAATGAGGTTATGACGTCATAACTAACTTTTTCCCCCACAGGTCTGCATTTTATTTGAAGTGATTTTACATTTCAGTTACTGAGGTATCTTTTCAAAGTCTCGAGTAGGCGGTGATCGATCACGTGGTACTATTACATAACCATCAAATTATTATGCGACCAAAAAAATCATCGTATCTCAAATTGGAAGTCAACAACCAATCAGTACACAGCATACATAAACAGGATGACGTGCGACGCTAAATAAAGAATTACGACATCTTTGCCTTTCACCTTGGAATTTCCGCAAAAAGTTACCCATTTGGAAATATTGAAATAGCATCAGCTGGAATTTCTTCGAAAGACCTCCCAAATGGTCAATAATTGAACGAATTACTATTTCAAGGTGATTGGAAAACATGTTCGCTCTAGTGTGGTTGCAGGAGAGTCAGTGGTCCCATTACTTGCAACTATGTTTCATATGTGGGTTTATACCGCTCTACACCATAATAAAGGTTCCTTTCTGTTTAGATGTCATTATTAAAATGATGTGTTTTGACATGGTGTGTACATACAAAACATCTTTACCACCGCAGGCTACTAACAAATACTGCAAGCTAATAACTTTTGCTTTGCAAACTGATGTGAAAACAAAAACAAAACAAAATTGATTTGCCATCAGTCGACAGGCTGAGTTTTCCTATGTTCCAGTTAGCCTTTTCGATCGATCCATAGCTGATTTATATCGAGTCATCATTAGTATTTCATGTGATTACCAAATGTAAGGATTCTAAGTCTTTATATGAATAAATACTGATTCTTTTTTCATTCTGTGTTTTCAAAGTTATATACAATTTGGACGATTAAAAATTTTTTTTTTTTTTTCACAATCGTCGATGTATGGTGAAAACCACTGGAACGCCTTCGCTGTAAAACATTAAACTGAGGACTTCAGTTTTATTTGACACTTTTTAAACGCTTTGGCTTTATGAAATGCCTATGGTTTAATATTGTAATTAAATAATCTAGTGCAACAAAACCAAACAGAATCAGTGTGACTCAGGTAACTCTGCAGTGAGTTAACATCTGCATGGCCGATAAAGTTGATTGCTCTACACATTTGTCCCCCAAAAGTCCAAAATGTTTTTTACCACAGACCAATTGGCTTCTCACTTAGACAGTTTCGTCGACTACAGACGTGTTTTGGTAGTCTGTTTGACGGTGTTAAAGTTATCATTCCGGCAAGGCGACTAGATTTTGAGGAAAAACTATGTGAATCAAATAAATATCATTGGAAAACTTTTTTTTAATTTTGGGTATAGTTTTCGGCACGAAAAAGTTTGACTTGGAAAACTGATCCGTCAATTGGTTAAGTAGTGTAAATGACATTTTCACACAAATAAAGACAGCTTAGCACTGCCGAAACACAATAAATGTAACGTGAATTTATGAAACCGAAGGGATTTCAAATTAAAAGTGCGCCATGTCGTTCACCCACCTTATCGACGAGTCGTCAGTGTAGCGGGTAATACTGAACGAAAAACTAATAACAAGTTTTGTAAACCTAGAATCCATTTAGCTGTTAAAGTGTGTTCTTCACCACAGGCGACCGTACTACGAAAAGACGATATCCCGGCCAAGAAAGCAATAATCCAATAAACTTAAACAACAATAATATTTAAAACAATATTAAACTTTGATGACAGTGAACCCATGACACGTATTTATTCTTGCTTCCCCACGCGAATTGGAAAAACGGATTTCGTCCTCTTGTCTTGTTTTGCAGATATTTTTAGCAGTTTCTATTGTGAAGATGAAAACGTGAACAAGATATTTTTTCGGCCAAATCGTGCGGCAACGCAGTGGTGGCAGGCGCGTGCCACCTGCAGCTCCTACTGTGATGTAATCTATTCCTGAATCAAATCAATTAAGTAGCTAATTTGTTTGACATAAGCAAAGACAAACGGACGAATTGAAGATATTTGTAATATTTCCCAAAATGAAATTAGAGTGCGCCACGGTCGATTGATAACTGACGAAAGTAGTCCAGGACTGTCCCCCGGGGACTGTCCAAGCAATAAATGGAATGAATCGTACATCATTGAGGGTTGAAAAGGTCTATATTAAAACACGAAACTAGTTCCCGAAAGATAATCAACAAAAACCGAGATTATTTCTGCGAAATTTCACTATTTTTCTCCAGTCTTGGCTACAAAAGCAAGCGGTCTGAGTATAAGACTTGTAATAGCATGGTTTAAGTGAATACTGATTTGGGGTGCCTCCATTCAAAATTCATCTACCGAACTTCGATTAATTCAGTCTAAACATTTGTCACAACAAAATAAACCGATGTCATCAATTTTAGATCGGTGGTTTGTGACGAAGAAACTAGATGTCTTAAAAAAACCTTGTTTAAAATGATGTAACCATTTCTATCATTTAAAAGTGTTTGGTAGCTATGAGGAAGTAGTATACATTGGGTGATGAAATTGTTGTGCTTAAATCTGATTGTTTTCCGTGCTCACCCCTCTGTGATAATGTACCTGTCACGGAATATACAGGCCTGTGGAGTCCTAGTAATTAGTAATTACGGTACACCTAAACCTTCTAATGAAATTTGTATCAGTGTACATCCAGTACCAAGACATGAATATATTGATACCATATTACTGCTGATTGGTTAGTGTTTGTCAATATTTAGCAGTGAGAATATCACACAGATTGCACGGTACACACATTTCTGCACAGACATTTGCGTGCTAGACCGTGAATCCAAACGTGAAAGCACAGGGATTCCAAAGACTAAAAATACCGTTAGATGATGAAGAAAACCACGTGATTGCAAATTTATTGATTTTATATTATTTAGAGACATTTTCTTTCATATTTTAGATTTTAAAGAAAAACACAACAACAACAAACAGAATGTCTTTCTTTTTATTTTGAGATTCATACAAATAAGCTAATTATTCCTTTACTAGAATCTCATGAGCTGGCCAGTGTACTGCTACTTTATTTTAGATACAAGCTAAAAAGTGCGGCAAGGAAAGATGGAAAACTTAAGACCAGGCTAGGAATATGACCGTACAGAATCATGGGAGAACTTAGATAATACTAGAGCATGCTGGGAAACAAGACCATGGAGCATGATGGGATTGAAACACGACTAAACGGTTCGGAACGTTCGAAAAAAACAAGGACTCGAAAAATGAAAAAGACTAAACTCCGTAAAGTTATCTGGGAAACCTTTTCCTACTGAGAGCGCTGGACAAGGTCTTCATGTAGCTGCACAAATTGTCCTGGCCTATTGTTTTCTATGTAAAAACAATACATAGAACTTTGTCATGCCTCTTATTGTTAACGTTAAATATATTTTATGTAATTGCTAAAATACAACGATAATCTAGTAAGGATAGTCTTTCCCAGTCTCCTTCGCTCAAAGGTCCTGCACTACAACTGTCTGGCTCTTCCCATAAAATCTAACTACACAAATATACATGTTAAACACCTCACTAACATATTATAATAATAATAATAATAATAATAATAATAATAATAATAATAATAATAATATAATATAATAATAATAATAATAATAACAATAATAATAATAATAATAATAATAATAATAATAATAATAATATAATAATAATAATAATAATAATATAATAATAATAATAATAATAATAATAATAATATAATAATAATAATTACTTGATAAAGAAACTATGATGAGCATAGACAGAACAAATGTTCGGAAAAATCAGACGCCTCGAGCGGGATTCGAGTTAATAATAATAATAATATCAACAATTTAACTAATTCTTAATTGTTTTAAAATAACACGACAAATCAATTGCTTCTACATGTAATTCATGTATTTTCTATCCACATTACAGTCATCTATTTTACAGGTAATAATACAATTATTGCGATGAAGGCATACAGTAATAATCAGTATTAATTAACGTTTTCTTTTACTAATCGAGGGTTTATCAATTCGGAGTTCCCACATTCTTTTGTCTCCATGACCGTTGCCAAGGCAACGTTACGGTTGTCATGGATACTGCCGTTGCCATCATAGAGAGGTCAAAACTCATTCGAGTTCTTGTTCCAGGAGGAGAGACCAAGTATCAGGATCGAAGAGCTTTAGAATTCTATACTCCAAGACCTCGAATCCAGAGGTGCCATCGTTACGTCACGGTCTACGGAGGATTATCGTGAGGGAGGATATAAGAATGGTTGTGAAGTAAAGCCAGAAGAACATGCGGTCCATTACCATGGCGAAGTATTTCCACTCCTCTTGATACCGTTCAATCTTTTCTCTTTCTCGGATGCTGTTCGATAGTACGCTGATCTCCTCGGCTAAGCTTGGTTCTCCCGGACGGCGTTTCCACCCCGGAGAGCCAACTGGAGAGCTCTCCCCTGGAAAACGGTTCTCCACAAATTTGTTGATATCCTGGCTGTGTGTGTGGTTGCGCTCGGAGCTGTTCTCGTACAAAACCCCACGTGCGTGTGCACACCGACTACAATGGCAGTTAGCAGACGGTGCGAAGTTCATGTCAGCGTACTCGTAAGCGAGCGATACGGAATATCCTCCCTTCTTGCGCGTATCTACAAATCTCTTCTCCGTGCGCACTGCAGGTTGAGGCTCGCGATTCTGTCGGAACGAACGCCGCACACACAGTACGTAGCCGAGCCAGTCGAGAACGATGATTTTTGCCCACACCGGGAACTTGTTGTGCTGAATTCCCGGTTCCACGATAGTGGATGTTCAAGACAAAGCATGTTAGCATTAGCGATATAGAAATCTCGGTCATGATGGCAATGTAGAACGTTCCAAGCAACGGGATCGTCTCTGAATTTCTCGGTAGACTCTCTCCGACCAGCTGCAAGAACACAGCCATTGCCAGTAAGATGGTTATGCTCAGAGTAATTCGCTCACCAGACTCGGGTGGCAGGAAGAATCCCAGAAGAATCATGGACAGGATGATCATACAAGGCACAACTAAGTTAAACAGGTAGAACAGAGGTTTTCTTTTGATTGTGATGAATGATGTAATATCCACTAACGCGTTTTCGCAGCACGGGTACTTCTTGGCTTGGCGTATCTTGTACGCATCGTTCAGATCCCATTCCGCGCTTTCAATATACATGGACGTCATTGAGGCGTTTTCAGGCGTCATATCCAGATCATTGATCTAAATAAATACGAACGCGTCTTAAGAAATTATAAGTTATAATAAGTTATAGAACATTAGAAAAACATACACCGAATGCGAAAATGGCTGCCAATTATTTTGGACTGACTAGCCTCGTGTCCATGATGCTGCACAAAAGTGATTTCACATGGACACGAGGTTAATCAGTCCAAAAACAATGACTATTTAAAATTGGGTGACATTTTTGCATTCGGTGTGTTAACTCCTTCCCAATTAAGTAAACACTTCTCGGTATACCGTCATGCATCGCTCCATTTTCAAAATGGCGGACGCTCAAGCTCCTTGTGGGCCTGGGGCTAATCGACAAAGTCACTCCGCGTAGCCTTGGCACGAGACTAGTCAAACATCATTATGGATTATGGAACAACTCGTGTGTGAGAAATACAATGTCAAACTATACTTCCCGGGAGACCTTGTCTGTCAAATACCCACCCTTTGTCAAACCTCACCCCCACCCCTCTCGGGCGCTGTAGTGTTTTCATTATAGAAAGGAATGTGGTATCTTTTAGTGCAGCGGTTGATCAAGACGCTAGAACTGACATAGTGTTTTGTTACCTCGTACGTCCAGGAGCCAAACTTCAGTGAACATGTTTGAATATCAAATGGAAAGAATGTGACGTCAATCTTACAAGTGCTTGTGAACGAGGCAGGGCTGTACCACTTGTTAGTACCATCGTGGTTTACAATCACAGGGGTTTTGTACTTCTCAGTTCCACCACTAAATTCATTTCCTGCACTGTAGACAGAGAATATTAAACGTTCACATAAATGCTGCCTGCATAGTTTTGGGTATTGCTTGATTTCAATAGACGTCATTTCCGGTCTCGTGAGGAATTTTCATCAACTAGATTAATTCTAGTTTGCACACTTTGCTGGATCTAAATGTATTTGCTAACTTGTTTTTGCGCCACAGTCGAGAAAATACAATTTGTTTTAAAGAAAATAAATAGTTATTGTTTGTGTGGCGCATATTACAATGCCATCCATCTCTCCCCTATCCCCCCCCCCTCCCCCCACTCTATCCCTTACTATGCAGAACATAGGAACTACCTGTTGTACAGTACAATGTCTGGGATCCAAACTTTACTTGCATGGAGTCTCACTTGCTTAATTCCATTGAATTTTTCAGGATCCCATGTAAGGAGCTGATTTTCCCATTTCTGCGGAAACAATGCTTTGGGTTACCTTGGTTACTGTCAATGTTCGTCAAGTACTTTAGGCGGTGGCCATGAACCTCAAAAGGGTTACCTTGGTTACTGTGTGTGGCCATGCACCTGACATAATCTCAAAAGTTTTTAATTCCTTCTGCCTCCACACACACTTAGTCCAGACTTCCCTGGTAAGTTCCATAATCGTTTTATATTTGATAGTTATAATTCTTTCGCTTATCTTTTTTTATTTTTTATTATTATTTTTATTATTATTTTTATTTTTATTTTTATTTTTATTTATTTTTTTCGCTTATCTTATTTTACGATATTTAAATGACTGATCGCGTACATTGATATCATATGACCGCCACCTTTTAGTGAAAACTCATAAGCGGCTTTCTATCATGAGATAAGTATCTAACAGTTGCCGTACCTGCCGAACCCAAACGTTGGTAGTAATCATCTGATGTCGATCATTCTGCGAAAACAAAGAAAACACGTCAAAATAACATCAATTAATTTGATATGATAATGTGGTAACTTTTGTCTTTGAATTTCTCAATCAGTTTTAAAAGTCTTCGAGGGCAAACTTTATGTGTATATAAAGTCAATGTCATTTAAACGTTGTCCAGCTAAAAAGAGATTAACACTACAATAATTGTCACGTGTCTCATTCTATATTCGTTTTGCGCGCGTGGAATTTTAATTTCAAAAGCATAAATCACCTCTGCCTGTGAACATTCTGTTCTCACACTGTTTAGCTGGACAACGTTAATGACATTGACTGTATACAGTCATTTCAGAAAACGTTGTCGCTGACCGGCCTCGCCGACTACGCGACTAGACCAAACGGGAGTATGGGTAGAAATCACTGAAGCGGTTTTAAATCTGCATATCTGATTAGCCATGCCTCGAGCTTACAGTGAAGACCTGTGCTAGCGAGCGGTTTGGGTGATTTAGTGGTCTTTAAACGACTGAACATTGTCACAGCACGGAACATCCTTGACCGAAAACGAGTCACTGGCACCCACTCTTATTTTCCTTGCGTAAAACATGAAGGCTTATAACATAGCATTGATATAACGCGCGCTCTGATTGGCTAATTAGCGTGCGCGAGCGTGCATCCATAACTCAATGGACGCACGCTCACGTCATCGCCATAGCGCGCGCTCTGAAATCAATTGGAAAATTAAATTGCTTTATTTGAATTTGCAGTAACTACGCCTCGTGCGACTCTTACGCTTCCCTCGTGCTTAGCAGCCTCCCGCGTGCATCCATAACTCGATGGACGCACGCTGATCGTTGACCATTCCTTCAATACATACATTCATTCGAGTATTACTCTCCATTATGGTAATGAGAAAATAAATTTCCAGAGCGAATAACTTTTTGATTCAGTGATGTAAATCAGTAATGACTATACTTACAACATTGACAAGCTGGACGAGCTCCATTCCAAACGTGACATTTATGGTGCTATTAGGGTTCATTACGGGACGCGCTTCTTGTCGATATCTCTCTAGAATGACACCAATAACCTCTTCCTCTGGACTTGCTTTCTTGGCAGCTGGAGAAAGAACAGATGTGGTCGACATTAAGCGACGCATTTGAAACTTGCTTAAACCCAGAAGTTTCTCAATGGGAACGGCAAAAAAAAAAAGGGAGAAGGAAAAACCCAACAAATAGCCGCTAGATCGCCGAGGATGCTGTTAATCTAGCAGCATAAACTAGTAATCTACCGGCGGCTGATCCGATCCGTGAGACCTTCATGAAGACTTTGCATGAAGGCGTGCTGCACTATGAGACATCGAGAGGTGCAGCTAAACTGATAAGGAGCCCCTATACAAGGGGCGTTCTACACTTCCTGCTGCTCCTTCCCTCGACTCCTGTTGAAAACACCTGCTAGCTAGGTGTGCGGAACTGAGATGTTGCACCTCAAGCACATTGAGCATTGTTGAACTTCCTTGTTACACAATCATGAATACTTGCCTGCAGGTGAGTGATCTCCACCGAACACTGAACTAGGAACAAGTACTTGTAAATCCTGTACGTAACGTACGAGAGCTTCAAAGTATCCATAAAGACACTCGTAACTTACAAGTACTTGTAAATCCTGTACGTAACGTACGAGAGCTTCAAAGTATCCATAAAGTCACTCGTAACTTACAAGTACTTGTAAATCCTGTACGTAATGTACGAGAGCTTCAAAGTATCCATAAAGTCACTCGTAACTTACAAGTACTTGTAAATCCTGTACGTAACGTACGAGAGCTTCAAAGTATCCATAAAGTCACTCGTAACTTACAAGTACTTGTAAATCCTGTACGTAACGTACGAGAGCTTCAAAGTATCCATAAAGTTAAACACCCACTTTCCGTCTTATGCTTTTCTTTTACAACTCAGATGACGACTCGGTGTCCTTGTCGATTCTTTCCAGGTGAAAAGTAAGTGTTGAAAGCAAGATCAAGCAGCTCTTTATTTCTTCGTACGATTTTTGCCCGAGTCACTAGTTTGGACACCGTGTAGTAGAAGAAATTCACGTAAAACCGGTATTTTCTTAGTTGAAAAATACTCCTTTGTCACGAAACGTCGACTATCTACTTCTTCAATCTCCTCAAAAAATGTCCCAGTTCCTCTAATCTTTCACTTTTCCAATTTGACACCGTCATGTACGACTTTAAACAGGAGCCATTTTGTCGCAAAGCCGGCGGAATTGATCGAAGTTGCCCGAAATTGGCTCGCTTCCGTGTTATTCCACAGGGTACCCAGAAATACGTCATTAACCGCGAAATGGGCCATTGCATGAACGTTGTCAGGTTGAAGTCATGAAAGCTATGACCAAAGGAATTCTGGGAAATTGAAATTATTGAATAATATCGTTTAGTCAACAATCTCGATAATTATCGCATTTCAGAAGATTTAACGTGGTTCATTCCCATCCATCCTTGCGGTCTTAGCTTCAATGATTTATGATTTTCAACCCAACAACGACTATGCAATTAGGTTCAAACTGCATGTCGGCCAACAATTTGTCGCTTTTAGTCGACGTTAATCGAACTCGAATTTGACCAGAAACAAATTCTTGGTTCCTCGAAATACCGACAAAAATGTCCGCGTTGCATAGTTTTATTCAATGCAAGAGTTGAAGCCAGTTTAAACGAGATCGAAATATGCGCTTTCTACAAGGTGAACTTATTAACTAAAGGGACGATAGATATCAAAAACAATAACCAGCGACCAATGGAAGAGCCCATCTTGTGTATTTCAGTGATACATGTAATATATTTGAGATATGCATCAATTTCTTCTAACCACAAAATAGAAGCGTTTACCCTCTAGCCAGGGCACTGTAAGAGCTTTTAAAGTGGTTTATCTCAGATATAATATTGAGCATGGAAAAAGAGTTCATATTTCAGGGATTTGATTAGTAGAAATACCCGGGAAACAGAAGCTCGGTTGTCGAACCTCAAAATAGACCCATTCATGATGTACAACGCAGTAATTCTGCAACGAGCCAATGTTCAAAACGTCAACAATTTCTTAAACAGATACTGTACTACGTAACGCTGATATTCTCAGTTGCAAATACACTTGGCTTTTGTTCAACTTACCCTGAACTAGACACCACTCATTAAAGATAGAAGCGATCAGGCAAACAATTCCAACGAATTGCCAGTTGGACATCTTGACAAAACCTAAAACACGAAGAAAAGAACCATTCAATTGATGCGAGCCGGGGTAAAAAAATGTATCTTATCAAGAGATGACGTCACACTATGGCATCCCGCTACGACAGAAGGCCAAACAAACTCGTTTTACATGTTTGAAAGCCGGTTAAGAAGTGTCGTGGGAGAATTTGAGTGAATGAATTTCAGAAATTACAGTCATTAGCCACTTATATTTGGATGGTTTAGACTGACAACGACGAAGCATTCTCTACCATTCTGAGAAAGTCAATTGAGGGATCACTTTGGGTCAATTTTGAATTTTGTATGGGTTTTCTTGAATGAATGAATAATAACATAGCTTAATGTGTTAGAATTACATATTCAATTGCTATTATTTAATGTGGAAGTAGATACTTAGAAACAATGGTCAAAAGGCTTTGTGGCAAATGACTTCTTCATTTTGCTATTATCACCTCTGTGCGTTTTCTTTTCAATTTTTCTCTGCATTGCGTGAAATGAAGAAAGTGAAACGAGGAAAGACGAGCAAAGAAATTAGCGTAATCAGATATAAAATGAAAAGAAAGAACTAGAAACGCATGGAAGGGACTGATTCAATAAATAAAGTAAACCCAAACTACTTCCGAACTGAAGTAACGATCCTGATACTCTCAATTATCGTTGATGCACGTTAATAAAATAACCTCTCGACAACTAAAACACTTGAATTAAGCTCTGAGTCGTTATATTATGTATTATGGTGTCTTCTATTCTTACCGTTCCTTACAATCCTATTAATATTTCAACGCTATTTGAGCCTAAATCTGTGTCCCTTTGTCCTTCGTAAGACGCTGATGAATTATTGAATCGTTACAATCATGTACGATGTTAGTTCACAAATGTAACACTAATGACAGTCATTAGATGTTTCTCAAATCAATTAGTGCGAAAAAAGTAGACTAAGTCAGAATTACAGCAAGTAAGCTAAATAACCCTTGTTTACGTCGATGCGTATGGAAAGCAGCGCCGCCATTACTATGACGTCATCTCGCTAGAAGAGCAACCCCATTACTCAGGGGCGTAGCGTACAATTTAAAATACTTAAAATCTATATATTATAAGAAACATAAAAATATTTAAAAAAATTGAAATCAAAGACAAAATCTTAACAGCTGACTCAGTTTAAACTTGCTGGAAACTACTCACAGAAGTAAAGGCAGGAAATGCTATTTTGGAGAACCTATACCTCCGAGTCTCTAGATTTCTAAATTTTCAGAGGTGCATGCCCCCTTACCCCCCTACAAGCTCACGCCTTCGGCGTTCGTTGCTATGTGCGTACATTGGGGAAAAAGCACGCTACGCCCCTGTTACTGATAACAATCCTTGAATAGTATTTATTTTGTTTACATTATGAGCATTAGTCACTGCCAAAAATATCCTAAAATGTATTTGCTTGGTAGTTCCACGATGATTTTCATTTCGACCAATCACAGCCCGTGTTGCTTATCGATTATCGCCGCTGGAGCCCAGGCCACTTTTAGTCACCATTTCACGCTCGGATGGTAACACATTCTAAGATTGACCCTATTCCAGAATAGGAATACACGGAATAAACACTTGGATGCTTTTATTTCAGCACATTTAAAATTGCGAACTGTTCCTTGTAACTTTATTATGATACAACAAGGAATCGTTTCATTTTAGAGTGGACAGTAGCTGCGCGACAGCGATTTAGGGATGTTATTCCGTGTATTCCTATTCTGGAATATGGTCAATCGAACGCACCCTGAGCATATTTAACCGGCCAAGAAATTGCATCGCTGTAATTATAAATGCTAATATATTATACCACATAAACTAGTCTTTTGACACCTAAATACGCATCTTACGCGCTTTTGGTCTAATTTAGGAAAGGGCGCTATATAAAATTAAAATTATGATATTATTATCTAAGATTCTTGATCAGTTTTCTGAAAATCTAAATGTTATTACAGCTAGTTAGATTTTTATTGATTGTAAAGAGCATTGTCATCTTGTCATGGAAAATGCGCTATAGAAATTAATAAATTATTCTTAAATTATTACGTATCGGTAATAATACGAGTGTTAATTATCAAATTGAACGAGAAATCGCATGACTACCAATTAATAATATTCATGAAAAAAAACATTTGCACTGCAACAACTGCACTGCTCTTAGCCAATCAGAATCGAGAATTGTTTTCATGAATATTATTTTAATAACATTACTAGTTGTCCTCATCAAATCACTATAACAAAGGTCTCAACGAGACGACTCACCGGATAAGCAAGTCAAGAAAATACAGTTGATTGACATGGATCAGTTACACGAGGCACAGAGTGCGCAAAGCAGACTGTAGGATTTTCAAACAATAGACCATTGTTATACATTTTCTTATGCAAATGAGCAAAGTGATAGCATAGACGGCTGCTTGTATAGTGAATATTCCAACAACCATTGGCTAACTGTGGATTTCGGTGAAAACTCATAAAATTCAGCTGAATAAAATATTCCTTGAGACGATTGATCGAATAGACCTTTTACCGATACGGCGGCCATTTTGGATTCTATTGTTTTAGCTAATACATTATGGACTTAGAGCGAAGAAAAAGTGAATATAGATTTGAGAGACGAAACTGAAACGAATATTAAATGGGAGAAAGAGAATGGGAGAAGAGAATCATAGAAGAGAATGGGAGAAGAGAATGGGAGAAAAGAGCGTTTAAGACATTGTCGAATCCAATGTAAAAACAAGCGACATTTATAGTTCGTAATGTATGTTTCATGACTTTATAATCAACGCGATTTTACAATGAATATTTAATGAATACAGATGCCGAAATTATTGTGAGGTGTTCAAGAAATTACGCCGAAACATATTTACCACACACTACATCATCAAAACACTAGAAGATTCTTCCCCTCGGAAAAAGACCGCGATCAGAAATCCTCTAATAAGCTCTAATGATCGTCAAGATCAATGAGTGTCAGGAACCGGTATATATATATCGATAAAAAGGTCGTAGTTTAGGGGAATATTCATATTGAATTCACGATTATTCATACTTACCCGACCTTGATCTATATGTGGGCAGCCTTCGTTCGAATTACACAGTCGAGTACTTGCTATTTCTTATTTAATAACTAATTTAAAGCGAATGACTGCGCTATTACCACCAAGATGGTATCTTGGTGCAATGTGCGATAGTTACTAGGCAAAATGATGTCTATCAGTGTCTAAAAGAATCGACGCTAGGGCACTCAGCCTACCATCTACTTTGCATTTCTCATTGTGGCAGTCGTGAACACGCATGAGAATCAGTTTGACTTCATTGAGGGAGAAGAAAAGAAGACCACCTCATCAGTTGTAGCCGGCTTATTGTACTACTGTCAACATTCGCACCAAAAGCCTTGTGTTGAATGAGTTCACTTGCTGAAAGTGAAACAAAGATCAACGGTTCCTTGAAGTGAAATCGTTGATGCTTTAACTAGTGAATAATTTATCCCGATCGCCAGAACATGTTGAGCGTTAGTACTAGCAGGATTCAGTAGAATTCCATTCATCGAATGTAATATTTGTGATATTTATACGGCAGTCATTCATAACTCACGGCCACCACAACTCAACACACTACCTCAAGTAATTTCAAAATATACCTACCTTCTTGCAGCGCTGTAGAAGCACACAATAGATGAAAGCGGGTTCAAAAAGGTACCGTCTCCCAGCTCATTAGCAACTCGTTTGATTATGGACAGTGTTTTACATCTCAAAATCAGTTGAAACAATTACACCCAGTTGCTGACAAATCGAGATTTTGCCATTACGCGGTTAAACTAATCGATTGATAGTAAGTTCTGCGCTAAACGTCTTTCAATTAATCTCGAACCTATCAAACATAAATGACGTTTTGGATTGGTGGTCTTGCTCCTACCAATCCAGTTTACCGGTGTCCTTTTCTCTGTGCTACAAATCTAGGTATTATCATTTCATCCCTCTGAATTAGTGAATGAGCGACCCTCTCTGTAAGTCAGCTATATTCGGTTAGTACAATGTCAGATATTGTAAACGAAGGGACGGACGTGATTTACTAATCATGTCATATTTTTATTGACTGGTATCTCGATACCACTAGATAGTAATCATCACGCCATCTTTAGCCTCGGGTAGCTCTTTGAGTGCTACTATACTGCGCGATACAGTGTAGAGGGGGCAATATCATTTCCTTTATTATACCGGCTTTCTTGTGTTTTCTCCTTCTAGATTTAATAGTTCTCTTTAGTCTAGTCGTTCTTTTAACTTATTTATTGACTTTATTTCCCTCTTTCTTGCCCTTCCTTTCATTATTTATTTCTCCCGTCATTCTTTCTTACTGCTTCTTATTCTTTTAATATTCATTTCTCTCTTCCTTCCTTCCTTCCTTCCTTCCTTCCTTCCTTCCATCCTTCCTTCCTTCCTTCCATCCTTCCTTCCTTCCTTCCATTCATCCTTTCTCCCTTCCTTCCTTTCTTCCTTCCTTTCTTCCTTTCCTCCCTTCCTTTCTTCCTACCTTCCTTTCTTCCTTTCTTCCTTTCCTCCCTTCTTTCTTCCTACCCTCCTTCCTTCCATCCATCCTTCCTTCCTTCCTTCCTTCCTTCCTTCCTTCCTTCCTTCCTTCCTTCCTTCCTTCCTTCCTTCCTTCCTTCCTTCCTTCCTTCCTTCCTTCCTTCCTTCCTTCCTTCCTTCCTTCCTTCCTTCCTTCCTTCCTTCCTTCCTTCCTTCTTTCTTTCTTTCTTTCTTTCTTTTTCTTTCTTTCTTTCTTTCTTTCTTATATCCTTCTCTCCTTTCTTATATTCCCTCGCTCCTTTGTTCTTGAGTATCTTACTATTGCTCGTCACCTCTCCAGGAAGGTTGAGGGGTGGGAGGGGTGGAGGTTTACCAGACCTTTGAACCCTAACCTTGAATTACCAAAGTTGCTGCCCTGCCTAGTTCAGTGTAATTTCTCTTTATATCACTTATACACCTCCCTCCCCCTCCCCGGATAAATACATACAGTCTATCTTATCTATCTTTTGGTGAGATTTATTATGTATAAAACACTTTCAGTAATGTTACGAGTCGTAAAAGGCTTTGTGGTTTTGATTGACACATCAGGCCGATCAACTCACCAAAGTCGGCAAAGAAACAAGTTCAAGAAACTAAATAAAGTCGAAAAGTTATCAAATTCACAATGACTGTGCTAATATTCTTCTTAGGATCGAAGGCGCTTGCTTTGGGCACTTTCCATTTGACCAACCGCTGACCGCTCTATCTCCTGAATTTATGACTCAAACAGCCGCCATTTTGAACATGGAAAAGACACGCAAAAGGTACTTGAACTGGCAGACGGTCTTTCCTGAACGAACAGACGATCTGCTTGGCACTCAGTATCATGTTCCTTTCGTAAAATTCTGCACTCGGTCAATTCCTTATTTGGTAAAGAAACTCCATATATGGTATGTGGTCAATTCCTTATTTGGTAAAGAAACTCCATATATGGTATGTGGTCGTTCTTGTTATTTTTAGCGTACAAGAAGTCTTTTCCCTCCGCTAGGCTCAAATTATCATAATAATATTATTATTATATCTCGGATGCTCGAGAAATGGCGAGGAATTCGATCCTATTCCTCTCGCGTCCAAGATTATAATAATATTCTTCTTAGAATCGAGGGAACTGACTTGCTTTGAGCGATTCCCATTTGACCAGCCGCTGACCGCTCTATCCGTTGATTTTAATAATATAACTCAAGCACCTGTCATCTTGAATACGGAAAAGACGGCTTAATGACAAGCCTCGATTTTCAGGTCATTGCTCCCTCCCCCATTCCTGCCACCTTAACCCTACTCGGGAACTATTCTGATAGATTCTGATTCTGATACAACTCAAGCCCTAGGCCTCCTTTTGTGTTAAAAAGCTGCGGTTCTAGAAAGCAGAAACCAATTACATCAGAAGTGATCACATTTTAGATATCGGTTCTTCTCCGGTGCATGTAAAGGGTTTTAACATCAGATAAGACCTAAACCATAACCTCGTGAACAAATGAATTATACATTTCAATGATTAAATTGAATAATTTCTATATATTTTGATACCCGAATATCACCCGAATATCATTCTTAGATCAATAATAATAATTACAAAAATCCCGAAGATTCGTTCGGAATTTTGACTTTCCGAAGAAATTACGACGTCCAATCGGTGTTGTTTCGACTTTTGTCGGCATGCAAATCCCATATGTCTTAAATCTACTAATTATTTAACTTCATGATATTAGCTTCAACATACAATTTCGCCGCCACAATCGAAAAGTTCTTTGATTCTTCACAGCCGCAAGCCAATTTAAAAGCCGAAAAAAACTCTGCCCGCGATACCTTCAAATAAGTATGTAACAAAGTTATTCGCTGCAGCTGAATGGTAATTGAACATGCGGCCCAATTCTGAGAGAACTAAGCGTGATGACACAGATATCATATGAGTGACACGGTTCCTCATTTAGTCCCAATGCGAAATCTATTTCTCAGCTGAGCTTTCGTTAGAACTGTCATTAAACGGTATATGTTACCTATTGTGAATGAATGAAAACCTTTATTTAACATGCAGGGTAGTCCCTTCAGTAAGAAAGCCTACTGCTATCAATGGGTACTCACCGTGCGAGCTATCAGCGCGTGAACGAGTTTGTGATGAGCGTGAACGTGTTCGTGATGATCGTGAACGTGTTCGTGATGAGCGTGATTCTGTTTCGCGATGAGCGTGAACGGGTTCGAAATAGTCTTGATGAGCGCAAACCTTTACTGCGTGAACGGGTTCGTGAAAAACGTGAAATTGTTTATGGTGTTTAATCGTTAACGACTGTAATATAAACGTAGTTCTTCTGTTGGTCGTGTATTTGCGTTGCACTCATTTGCGCAAAGGCTTTCAATTAAGTGGCAATCACACATCCTGGCTAACGAAGTATATCACTGCTTATCGATTGGTATCATTGACAGATTATTCATCAATATCGTAACCATTTCCGTTATTGTACTCCTAAATAGCCCGACAAAGGGAATTAACATTGGCATTGAACAACGATAGTCTGCCGAATTGTTATTAACTTACGCTGACACGAGTACTAAAAATACAGCAGTGTCTATGAACCTTGTCAGAAAATGAACCCAAAACTACGCAATACGACCGAAAGGAAGCATGGGTAAAAAGGGCGTTTGACGTCTCTGTTAATACTGCTAATGTGTGTTTGCAACGACGCTTGCTGAAACACGTTTTCTTTGTTGAGAAAACAACCAACCAACCAACTAATTAACATTACCCATGATACATGTCGGTCTTGCCGCGCGTTGTTTTGAGCGCTTTAACCGACAACATGTTTTGAACAGCTGTATAATCGTATTACGTACTCAACGTTTTATGTACGCTAAATACCGCTATTTCCAACAGTGAATTGATGATTATTAATTGAAATCGTACAATTAATGTGGACGAAACAAGTAGAAGGAGGAGATTTGAAACTGTATTTGTTATAGCATAAAGTTTGGTGAACTTTAACTTTGAATTTCTCCAATAATTTTATTAATGGTTTTAGAAAAAGTGCTTCCTCGAAATCGGTTTAAAAAACCTTGATCGTCTGCGCCTCGTTTTATTTCACTGACTGCTTCAAACCTCTCTTATACGACCACCCTTATCATGTAGTCGCTTACTAAGAGCTCAGCTAGTAGGGGTTTGGCTATGGACTCCTTTGGACGGGAAAGACTGCTTACATTAAAAATAGCAGCAAGAAATAAACACATTTGATATCAATTGACCTTATTTAAGAATAGGAATGTATTCTGGAATATTCACGTAATAGCTATTCCACCCGCACTACAATACTGAGGATTATATTTCTATATTATGCTGTAACAGTGCGTTCGATTGAACTTATTCCGGAATATAGTGACGCTATTGCATGGTTTCCTTGCTACCTTATGTGTACAAGTATGTGAAATCAATCGCAAGCTGTCTATATGCAGCAGCACCAGGGAGATCACAGTTGGTGTGACTCATAGTAGCATCTGGGACCTTTGCGTTTTCTTATACATTTATATGTCAATGATTTACCACACCGTCTCAAAAAACTGTAACTCAATATTATATGCTGACCACACCCTTCTGTATTACTCTCATTGCTCGGCCTATATATGACTAGATAACCTAAATATACTCAACCTCAACTATGTGAAATCAGTCGAAATGTTTAGTATTTGGCAGCAATAATGGATGTCCTCTCTAACGTGAAAACTCATTCAAATATAATAATTTAGGTGTAACATTAAATAAAGACCTACTAACATCATATAATACACCATCCTCGGGAACCCAGGGGTATATTCTGTCGCTCGTTACTCGCTCCCAGAGAAATACTTATCCTACCACACAATCTGGGAGGATAAGAACAATATGTATTACTGACTCTAATTAACGCTCTTCGAGTCCAGCAAAATAAAGCAGCTAAAATCATCGAGTATTTGTCACAATACGAATGCAGCATATGCACGTAGGATGCGATCTAACTTGTAGACGTAGATTGTGATCCATTCTCGAATATATGCTGGCAAGATTGCACATTGTGAAGCACTTTTACAAACTAAAGCAAATGCAGAACGAAAATTTTAAAAAAAAGAAGAAACGATTACAATTTTTTAAAGGCATATTTGTTGTCTGTCATAAAAACCCCCCCAAAAAAAATTCGGGAAAAAAATCCTTTTTGAGTCGTCCACAAAGATATCAACAAAGCTGATATATTTAAAGACACTAGTGTGTGTGATATGTCCATTCCAATCCACGCAAACAGTTTTTAAACGTCCACGACAGTAAAGGATCTGGTTATAATTGAGAACGTTTTCCTTTGAATATCCAGTAGATCGATTTATTGGACTGAATCTGCATGTACATATCCACTCAATAACTATTTATACAAAGCTCCACAACGTACGGGAAGTAATGATTTTCAAACAATATGTTTTCAAATATAATATGATCTTTGCTGTTCAATTCACAACTTATTTATAACGAGATCTAGAAGTCAACGATAGGCCGTCTATTTAACCTCAGTAATCCTGGATATAACGATTCACAAAGCAAAATTGAATTATAAATAATTGTGAGTACTGGAACTGATGCGTTCTATAGCATCATTCAATCACGCTCGGCAATCCTCGTTTTTTAAGACTTTACGCAGTAATGACACTAGTACCTGTTTCCTCTAAAACATCGAACTGACGAAAATCTTACCTTCAACGGTGTATATAGTATCTCCTGCAAGCGTGTTTATAAGAGAGGCTGGCAATAGACATACAGGAATCGAGATCCCTCCTCTGATGCCTTTGTCATTCTAATCAGCCAACTGAGAGTGGTTTGAGAAAGCTGGAGGAGCCGAGCGAGATCTGATGGTCATTTCTATGAATGATGAATATCAGGGATTTGATAACCCGACTGACTTGGGTGAAACCTTTAGACCTCACAGCAATCGATGTTCTGTTTCAATTTCTACAGGTTTTTCTGTTTTTCATTTACTCTGATGAAAGTGATAAAGACCGCAACGCCTATGTTCTTCAACTTAGAAGCATCTTTGTTTTGTTGGTCGTTCGTAACCATGGCAACACTGCATACCAGTGGTTATAATAAAGTCTGCAGCTATCACGAATTTTTATACGAGAAAACTATGTTTTAAATACTATGAAGCTAGAAAAGTGTCTCAGAGTTTACGATATGGATGGGCGGAAAAGGAAAGGTTTGTTTAGGCAATACCTGTTGACACTAAGTATGGAGAATCTCACGCTGAGAACCTAATGAGATGACAGCACACAGTCAACAATATTAACAAAATCTCATAACCATGCATAGGCCAGTCTTCCAATCCAAAATCAACCTTCAAAACTGGTACAATCATATATACAATATCCATCACTCTGAGCACAGTTGGCTCTGATACTGAATGCTGCCAAATAATGACCAACTCTGCCCTCCATTGGTGGTTTATACACCAGGGAAAATATAAACGTTTCAGAAAATTGTTCATTGATTTTGTTTTGCTGGATATTTTTGCCAATTAACGTAATATATCTCACCATACACGTACAGGATATTGGATGGCTCAGTAGGGGGGGGGTTGGAACCAACGAGCTGGGGTACTGTATATTGAACTGTAGTACACACATAGTCATGATAGTCCCCCCCCTGATGAGATAACGAGTATGATATCACAAATACCCATCTTGATTCACACATAGAATTAATATTAAAAGTTTTATATTTGAGAAAATTAAACGGCACCGACACCATTGAGAGAGGGAGATACTGCTACATGTCAGTCCTGGTTTGCGGGTCACGTCATGGCGGCCATGTTGGTTCCCGATAACAAAGCATTACTCATTAGCTTCTCTTATTTGTACCACCAACATGGTCGCTGCGTCGTTGTATACGCACTTTAAATCTCCAGGAGGGATTGATTGCAAACAGCAATTTCAGCAGATCTAGAAAAGAAACTTTACTATTCCTCGAGCCGGGGCCTCAAGTCAATTTATACTCGATTATTATTATGTTATGTGAAACTGATCGCTGAATCAGGTCAGTAATATAGCCGGGGACTAGCGGTTAAACTAGTAACTGAGAATCTACTGAAAAGTACTGATTAAATTTAGGGATGAAGTTTAGCCGTTATATTGCGTGTACTTCTACAACCCATCCATATCACTAACTTAAGTTATGAAATATTCTTGATATTGTATCTATTTTCCACAAAGAAAGCTGGTTTCGTGACTGACGTTCAATTGCGTCTTTCAAATTAGAAATTTCTAGATTTTTCTTTTTGACAAATTTGCATTTTCACTCAGTTTTGGAGTGTTGAATGGTTTTCCTGGGGATTGAGTTTTAATTAGAAGTTTGAGTCGAATTGATTTACCCAAAATGATCCACTGAATGAAAGAGTCTGTAAATGACGGCTCCCTCTGAGCTGCTGGGTTAACTTCTTGCTGTCATTCCTCGTTTGGGCGCCATTAGTCGATAACCACAATGCGTCGATTAAGTCAATAAAATATTACAACGAAGAGAGTTCACTTACTTGTCAGTGTTCTTTAATACCTCCGGCTAATCTCAACAGTAGAGCGTGCGTGATTCTCTTCCCTTGTCGAATGATTCTTGTTTCATGACTCTATTCCCATTGAGTTTCATTGTATACACGTAATAACAGCATAACAGAGGTATCAGCGATGAGAATAGTACAGACGGATTAAAAACGAAAAAACGAAGCTTGTTATGATTAACCAACAGTTCTCCCAGGAATAAATTGAAGTAATAGTGGCTTGGCACTAACCAATGGTGTGCTCCCACAACAAATTGAATAGCGATAATTAAGAGGCCAAGTCCTCAAACCGTATCAATCCTATTAAACACAGAGGTTTGACCACTATGTGCCGGCCCTACTCACATACTGTCGTACTAGTTAGGGCGTAATGGCGCTGCTATGGCACCTTGGAATATGTGTTTTAAAAAACCCGCATCAAGTGGAAATGGATGTAGCTGTATTTATAACGAAATAAACGAAAAAGGACAATTCGAAGAGAACTTAATATCCTGGATAAAAAATATTATTCAAGGGCACGGTGTAAGAACCTCACCTACAAAACAAAAAAACAAAAAAAAAGAACCTCACCTACTAACACGCTGTTCAGAATAACCATAACAATTTGTATGGATTTATTGATCCACCAATCCAGTAGTCAGAGGGTTTCAGGGGCGTAGCGTGCTTTTTTTCCCAATGTACGCACAGAGCAACGAGCGCCTAAGGCGTGAGTTTCTAGGGGGCATGCCCTCCCTGGAAATTTAGAAATCTAGAGTTTTGGAAATACCATTTTCTTCGTTTTCCAGCGGACTTTCTCGCTACATAAATACATAGTAAAATGCATCTATCACTCAGTTTTTTTGGGATTTATGTAAAGGATTTATATAAAGCTTATATACTGTTACCGATCAGGTCTATTAGCGATATAACAACTCGATAGGCGAAGCCGTTTTTTTGGTATTTATTTTGTTTGAGAGACTGTTCACTGGGGCTGCTACATGTTTTCTCCGGGATTTTCACTGGTCGAGAGACGACTACGTCGCTGCAGATAACTTTGACGAGCGGCGAACGCGAGAGTATGCTCCCCGAAATTTTTGAAATATAGGGTCTCTGACTGAATAGCATTTCCTGCCTTCTGAGAGTAGTTTCCAGCGGGAAGTTTACACTGAGTCAGCTGTTAAGATTTGGTCTTAGATTTCATTTTTTTTAAATATTTTTATGCTTCTTATAATATTTGTATTTTAAGGATTTTAAATTGTACGCACGTGCACGCTACGCCCCTGGGTTTAGAGATCTTTAGAACTTGGAACGAAGTGAGTTGATACACGCAGTGAAGAGAAAAATCAGTTACGTCAGTTGTGAGGTTGCAAAGGAGACTAGACTTATGCAGGAATGATAGGAATTATGTACAGTTTTATTTTTCGTTTATTTTCTTCGACTGTCACGAACCGCTAATTTATGCTGACTGTTTTATTACAATCATGTTTTATGTTCATCATTCGGGTTTCCTGTGGCTACAATATATACAAGTCATAATGAGGGTTTATCATGTAATTTCAAAACTCATAGGACAAAAATATGATTATCATAGCTGGAAAGAGCTTGTTGAAATTAGTAAAAATGTGAAGTTTGGAAAAGATCGCTTCACAAATTGCGAAGATATGAATTTTCAAAAATCGAAATGTTGTATGGAAACCTTTGTTGGAGACAAGAGTTGCCTCCAAGCGTAAATTTCCAAAGGTTTTCATATAAATTTCGATTTTTGAAAATTCATATCTTCGCAATTTGTGAAGCGATCTTTTCCAAACCGACTTCATATTTGTACTAATTTCAACTTCCAGCTATGATAATCATTTTTTGTCCTATGAGTTTTGAAATTACATGATAAACCCTCATTGTTGAGACATTTTTCATGTTGTACGATGACGTAGGCCTTCTGAATAAAAATTTGATCAATGATAGAATAAATTCCGTACGTGCTGAAACTTAGTTGCAATACATTATTTCTTAAATGTTTGGTGAAATGTCTTCAAAAACCCCTCTCCCCCTTTCAATGTTGAAGCTGAATCATGCCTACTCTAAACAACATTGTATGGGGGGGGGGGGGGGGGGGCATTATTGCTCTAAACAACATTGTATGATGGGGGTGGGGGGGGAGGGGAAGATATTCGCACCCATAATAACTTGTAAGAAAAACACATGTTTTTTGAACCACATGAAAAAGTGTCTCAACTAATTTTGACGCCCATTGTAGAGAGGAGAGGAGATTGGGAAGGAGGTAACGAGAGACCAGACCCCCACCCCCACAGGCTTGCCGTAAATTCCATGCCTCACGACTACAACGCGTCCCAAAACAACTTACCCCCTCCCCCTCACACACACACACAATCTTAATTTCTGCCAGCCCCCGCTGTAGTAATAAATGAAATGAAAGTGTTCTTTTGTTTAATATTCGAGTGATTATGGAGAGAGACCCACCATGGTTTTATTTTGTCGGTATCACGATTATCAAAATTCCACTTTATTTAACAATCTAGTAAATTGATGTTTTTACAAAAATTCTTGTCGTTTAATTTAAGACCCTTTTTGTGGTAAAGCGCATATATTGAAGTAGCCATAAATACATTAAAATAGTAACTTTTAACTACTGATGTTTTGTAACAAACGAGATGAACTAGTTACTTAATTGCAACGCGTTTGCTGAAAGGATTCACTATCTGCATGAGATTACACAACGCAATGTTTAGGCTTAAAAGACATTCTTTCTGCATTGCTTTTCTAATTTTTTTTTTTTTCGTTCTTAAAAAAAAAAAGAAAAATAGAAATGTTTGTCCATGTAGAAAGAAAGCTCAAAGCGTTCATTACATTACTAATATCCTCAAAAATGAAATTCATCCGTCGCGAACTCGTTTCTTAGGACGTACTACTTTCTTTTAGCTGCCACTTGTCACTGGAAGATCATTGATAACGCCGCATCTTGTCGTTTATAAGTCAAATTAGTGTTTATGATATAGTTGTCCGGCTCTCTTGCAAGGGTTATAATCCTACCTTACAAACCAAGTCAGGTTTCTACCGCCTCTACATTCCTACCCAAGATACTGAGTATGTTTTTATCACGTAAACTGCTGCTAGCGAATTGTATAGCAATGTAGCTCGCCTTAGTATTACACTATCGGCGATACGGTAACCATGGTTGTAGGGAAAACAGGGCCTGAATCGAACACACCAGTGAGAATCAGAACCCGACATTTGACTAAAGGAATTGTAGAGTCAGCGGTTTTGTTCTCAGAACGGTTGTCAAGAGTAGTCTTCACCAAGTGATTGACGTATCCGCTCTTTGAAGACGGCCGAAGTTGATATCACGATAGATACAACAAAAATCCACAGAAACAAGCGGTCCATTACCATAGCAACGTGCTTCCATTTCCGATTTCGTCGTTCAGTTTGTCGTCTCATATCACGATTCCTGGCCAGCACGCCAAGGTCTTTGCTAGACTGGTATTTGCTGGACAAACTTCGACATCGCATAAAAGTAGTCAGCGGTAATCCCTCATTGTAGGCAATTTTTGTGTGATACTTTCGAACAGCGGGCTTTGCGCCTTGCGCATGCCCATTCATAGTTGTAACAGTTACGTCACTTCCGCTGTTCGGCTTATGGTTCGTGTTTAAGCTAAAGCTCATTTTCTCGATGTCTTGGTGGTCCCAGATTTCGAATTCATTGGGCGGTCGACGAACGCACAGCACAGCTGCCAGCCAATGGAGAACCACCACGTCGACCCACGTGGGTATCTGGGGACCCGTTATTGGTCCCAGGTTCCTGTGATGAAGATTCAGAACAAAACAAGTCGCAACCAACGAGAGAGCAATCTCTGTCATGATGGTAATGTAGAAGCGTCCTAATAAGGGCGTGGTGTCAGCATTTCGAGGTAAAGACTTCGCCATAAGCTGCAAGAACACTGCCATTGCTAATAGTACAGTGATGTTTAACGTTATACGCTCACGGGATTCCGGTGGAAGACAAAAGCCCAAGAGAATCACGCTCATGAATATCATGCACGGTGTAATCAAATTAAACGCATAGAAAAGTGGTTTGCGTCGAATCATCACTTCAATCACGATAAAAGATAAGGGTTTCTCGCAGCACGTGTAGTTCGCTGTTTGTCGTTGTTTCCAGGCTGAGATTAGCTCCCATTCGGTACTTACGATGTACTTATCAGAGAAAATCGCTTTCGCCGAGGGTACGACGTCCACCTCTGTCTCCATGAATGTCCAAGAACCGAACTTCATTGTACACTTTTGTTCATCGAAGGGAAAATAAGTGGTGTCGATTCTACATGTTGTGATGTACAACGCGGGGCTGAACCAAGCAACCGAGCCGTCATTGCTGATGATCACACGAGTCTTGAACTTCTCCACACCACTGCTGGAGTCGCTATCAGCACTGAGAGGGGAAACATTATACAGTCATTTTCATATGAGTGGGAAAGTTACGGTACCGTGCCGTGTCGTATTGAAAGAGTTTGATTGAACGAGATGCATCTGCACGCTTTTTGATTGGTTCAGAAAGGAAGCCATTTGAGTGTCACGGTACCGTAGGTTTCCCACTCATACGAAAACAACACTATTCTTAACCGGAACTGTGTGCATCTGGCCTCAGTTGTTCAAAGAGTGAATAGCGCTATCCGTTGGATAAATCCTTATCCAGTGGATAAATTTATTGGGTGGCAGCATCAACTCTTATCCACTGGTTAAGTATTTATCCAACGAATAGCACTCTACACTCTTTGAACAACCGGGACCTGAAGTTATCAGACTTTACCAGAAAAATGTCATCAAGTCGAAAGTGTTTTCCTTCTAAACACACAAGTATCCCATAATTCGGGTGTTTCTTGGTGCTACAGTCTGCATTGTATTCTTGGTTAGGTTTCTTTGTATGCAGGGTATTGTTTTGGTTCAAGTTCATTCTTCTCGTTCTTTGTGTTCATTGTCTAACGTCATCTGGTGTTCTGCAACACCAAGAAACCGGCCTCCCATAATTCAGCCACAGGCAATCTAACATTGCTGGAGTATAAAAATGCTACCAAAAATGCTACTTCTCATTTCTTAATTTTTGTTTTCACTTCTGTTTTTTTACTTCTTTTACTTTTTTGGGATAAATATAGTCACTCCCCTGTCCCCCATTTTGTTGACGCAAAAGAGGGGTTCCATACTACTTACCTGTTATATAGAACAATATCAGGTGTCCATACTGCTTTCGGTTCGAGTCTGATGGTTTTTACGCCTTTGTATTCCGAAGAGTTCCAATAAAGAATATCATTCTTCCATCGCTTAAAAAGTAGAACATTCAACATTAGAGCGAATCGATATTCGAATCAATCTAGAATGAAATGGAACATGCACAATTACCTGCCTTATCCAAACGTTCGCTTTAAATGTCTGATAGCGAATATCCTACAAAGATATTTATCATGAGATAAGCGTCACCCATTCATTCATTCGTTTAATATGAAGTATAGGTTAAATTGAATAAACCATAGTCTTAATCGAAAACCATGGAAGCACAGACCATAAGGAATTATAAGCAATGATACAGCATGATAACCGCCGTTCGGTTGGCTCAGTTGGTTGAGCACTGGTCTATTGTGCGGGAGGTTCGTGGTTCGAGTCCCGGCCGGACCATTACTCAGGGTCTTAAAATAATTGAGGAGAAGGTGCTGCTTTTGTAATTACATCTACAAATGGTTAGACCTTCACGTGGCTCGGATGACCACGTAAATTGGCGGCCCCGTCTCTCCATTACAATACACCGGAGGGACATAAAAGAATCCACACCACTGTTCGACTAAGAGTAGGGCACGAAGTTCCTGGCGTGTGTGGCCTGACTTTTTTTTTTATTTAGTTTTTTAGTTTTTTTTAAATAAAGTTTATTATTAAGTTTATTATTATTATTATTATTAAAAGTTTATTACTAAGTCCCTGAGGGCCACATGTTAGAAAACTGTATTTGGTTAATGTGTATTTTCCCTCAATAAAAATAAAGTTATCGAACCTACAATCACAGGCGGACAGAACCCTGGAAATTCCACAGAGATCTTGTGATATATATATATATATAGTCATTGTCAAAAACGTTTTCCGCCAATATATATATATATAAATATCCGGGAGTTCATCGTTGGACAATAACCATCTCTTCTATTCTGCATATATATATAAATATCGATATAAAAGTCACGTGATTGGATACGTTGTCCTACAATAGGGGGATGAACCCGGCTTCTATTGGCCTTTTGAAAGATATAGGGGGATGAGCCCGGCTTCTATAGGCCCAGCTCAGTTGAGGAAGGTATAGGGGGATGAACCCGGCTTATATAAGCCTTGGTGAAGGCATAGGGGTATGAGCCCGACTTCTATAGACCTTGGTGAAGGTACAGGAGGATAAGCCCAGCTTCTATAGGCCTTGAAGAAGGTATAGGAGGATGAGCCCGGCTTCTATAGGCATTGGTAAAGGTAAAGGGGGATGAGCCCGGCTTCTATATGCCTTTTGAAAGGTATAGGGGGATGAGCCCGGCTTCGGCTATAGGCCTTGATGAAGATGCAGGGGGATGAGCCCGGCTTCTATAGGCCTTGATGAAGGTACAGGGGGATGAGCTCGGCTTATATAGGCCTTTTGAAAGGTATAGGGGGATGAGCCCGGCTTCTATAGGCCTTTTGAAAGGTATAGGGGATGAGCCCGGCTTCTATAGGCCTTGAGGAAGGTATAGGGGGATGAGCCCGGCTTCTATAGGCCTTGATGTAGGTATATGGGGTGGTGGCCCGGCTTATATTGGCCTTTTGAAAGGTAATAGGGGGTGAGCCCGGCTTCTATAGGCCTTGATGAAGGTACAGGAGGATGAGCCCTGCGATGTTACTCTTCTTATTTAATACTGATGGCTGACCTACCACATCAATGATCTGTACAAGCTCTAGACCAAACTCCACTGTTATAGTGGTTTTTCGATCTAGCACTGGTCTTGCGTTGTGATTGTGTCCAGTAAGTAGTGACCGGATAAGTTCTTGTTCTGGACTAGGATTAGCAGCTTCTGGAAAGAAGAAAATAGCTCATTGTTTCTACCCAGTATTTCTCCAAAGCTCGCCTCGTATGCAGACAAATACTTGTGTGGTATCCCTGTGGTAAGGAAGAGGAGGACTGAATCCAATTTTGGTGTTACTAATTCCAGTTTTCCTCTCCTTCAGTGGAATTGTCTACGGAATAAGCTAGTTCCCTACCTATTTTCTCATTTGACTATTTATATTATTTTCTAGTGAATTTTAGATCTATGAGTATATTGCAATTTGTTCACTATTATTGTAGTGGTGTCTGTGGTGTCTGTATTCATTCCATTTTCATTCATTCATTATATCTTTGTTTACTCTTTTATCCTAATTCTAGTACATATTCGTTATTGTACCATCAGACTTAGCTTGTAAATCGGATACAAAATCGTCTTCATTTGAATGAATTTTAACTTGAATTTTTTTCGGCCAAATTTACTGGACTTTACTGGCATGTCGAAAACTTATAATAGAACAATTATAGTAGAACAAGTCAGATACAATATTTGCGACCGTTCTCTATGAGAATTACACTGTCGAGCCGCAGTACGTATATGGCTACTCACAGACTCGTTTTCGTATTCTGTACTTTCTCATAGCACATAATGCTTTGTGCCTTGGGGGGTAATACAAAAGAAAATGGTGTTGCATAATTACATGGTTGACAGAAAGCTCCCATTTTCTTTTGTAAATACCCCCCAAGGCGCAAATCATTATGTGCTATGAGAAAGTAGAGAATGAGTGGGAAATCTACGATACCGTGACACTCAAATGGCTTCCTTTCTGAACCAATCAAAAAGCGTGCAGATGCATCTCATCCAATCAAACTCTTTCAATACGGCAAGGTACGGTACTGTAACTTTCCCACTCATACGAAAACGACTCTCTTGTATTCATTAATATTAATTATAATTATAATAATATAATTACTTAATATTATTATTATAAATGGTGTCAAACTATAAAATACCTCATGACTCATGCAATAACGAAATGGTTTTCCTTCAAATAATCTCTTAAAACAAGTGCCAATCATTGTCATTCGTAGTTATTCGTTGTAGAATTTTGATAACAGAAGCTGGAAACATCAGCCAATCACCATATATATGGAACTTCGTTACCAAATAAGGGATATTTGTTATATTAATTATTCCGATATTTTGTTTGGTGATATAATTTTTGAACATGTTAGCACGATTGACTATATATATATTATTATTATTATTATTATTATTATTATTATTATTATTATTATTATTATTATTATTATATTATACTGATATTCCCACACAGCCTAATAGTCAGCTTTCCTTAGAAGAACAATATAAAAAGAGAAAAATTTCAAAGACAAAATGAATAATAATATTAACAACTATTATTTACCGAAGGTGGCTCTCAAAACCACATAGTCCAAATAAAAACCTTTTAAAGCCACTAAATAAACGCCTGATTGCATAGCAGGCTACATTAGTGGGACTAAAGTACTTCACCATGAAGTGAAAGCTATTGTGGCTAAGAATCCCCGTGCCTTCTCCCCATGAATATACTCGTCCACTTGTATTACCATTTGACATGACTGATAACTTTGTAGAGTAAAATGTCTCTCTGAATTGACTACTGAATTAGTGATCGATCTTTCCGTTTAAAATGTGAAGTTATCGACGAACTCAATGGCGTATATAGATGATGCAAGCGATCTGTAGATTACGCCCGATCAGTTCCTTTTTGCTCACCAGACTTAGTCGTCGATGGATATAGTTATATCACTTACAGATGACAACTATCAGAAAAAAGGTTGCAAATGGCTTATGGACGGCCAAAAAAAAACATTTTTGGTACAAATGACTGGAGTGAGTGTAAACGGACTATGACACTCAGTACATACTGATGTACGCTTCTAATTGTGTTGGTAAATTTGTCGGTTCTTCGGTTCTTCAGGAGATGCCCTGCTATGCATCTTTCTTTATTCAATTTAGACTGTATTAAACGATAACAATTCTGCAAAATGATATCAAGTACTGGGAGTCGCCTCGCTTCGTTTGCTCACGCTCTCGTGGCGAATTAAAGTTTTCTTGGCTTTGAGTTTCGATGATGTTAAATATGTATAGCATTATCACCATTAGGTCAGTGACATGTTATCGCGCGTTAGAAATGACTACCGTTGATACTCTCACCAAACCTATACTTACCCGTTATGCTGACGATCTCGCGAAAAAAGACTAAAGCAAAACAAAGGCTTCTCCACATCATCTTTCCGTTCCAACACCATTCATCTCTGAAACGAACAAAATGGATTTAAATTCTGAGTGAGAGATTTTCCCAAGCGGCTTTAAATTACGTCTTGGTCTTTAAGATAACTCCCCTTTAAACTCCCATTTCTTTCTTGCCTCATGTTAACGGGTTACATGCAGAACTATCAGAGAAGTTCCCCAGGCACTTTCGTACCAATCTCCGCAATCTGAAATGATTTCGTTGAGCTCAAAATAGTCACAAATATTTGTAAAGACTCAATGTTTTTGTATTTGCTGGTCAATGATAAACACAGCCTCGCAAAGAGTGGACAATAGGTTCGTACTTTCATTCTCAAGTAAGACATGAATTAACGAAGCCTATGTAATTAAACATTAAACATGGGTATTACTTTTCAAATGTATAATTTGTGGTTTACATTAAGACGGCAAAACTGACCGTCATACTTCTGAATTATCCAACTCCAAGAGTATTAGAAAAACCTCCTACCCGACTGCATATTAAGAATGCTCCATATTCACTCTCACAAGTCTTAAGTAGAGCTTTTGTTCAATCATTCACTGGGTGACGATTAATAGAGTCAATAAAGCTACTAAGAACGCGTAATTGCAACTAACTTCAAGTGCTCTGATTGGTCACTTTTTGATTGACATATCTCTCAACGCAATCTGATTGGTTGAAGCAACTCTAACGTCAACCGTGCGCCAGCTGTTTTGACTTGTCGGGGAAGAAAATAATGATGAAATGTCCAACGGAGATGTGGTTTTCTTCAGCAAGTTGACGCTAGCCTCGTCTCAAATGGTCACCGCTACGATCATCCGTTCATCATACAACACTCTTTCGTGCTTTTAGCGGCGAAAGAGCGAAATAGCCACTTGCTGTACAGTGTGACAATAAAAACTTCAAGCGCATAAGATGTGAGATGATAGCGTAGTAATTGGCATCATGCTGATGTGTTCTTATATGCCATGCAAAATTAAATCTTTGCAGTTCATTCTGTTCAATATTTAAAGGCTTATAGCTGCCATTATAGTTCCCTATACGTCAGATAGTTACTGAATCGGCGATATTAGTCCAGCAAGGCTACGTTTATTGGTTAGTTTTCTAGCTTTCTATATTAGTTTATAAATCTAGTTTATATATATTTATCTGTTTATACAAATTTATCTATTTATATATGTTTATTCATTCATTCATTCATTCATTCATTTATTCATTTATTTATTACGTCGTTATTCGTAAATTCAATGTTGAAAATCTTGCATTCGAAATTAACGTTCATTGGAAACTGAACTAGAAGCGAGAACCCAAAACAACTACTTTTGTAAACCATAACAATGCACACACACACACAGTGATGGTCGAACGTTAGTCTCTCGCGGAAAACTCGTGGTCCAATTCACGGTGGAAAATTCTAGTAACTCTATCTATTGTGTTTTATTTGCGGTCATGTTGGTTACTTCCAACCAACATGGCCGCGCGTTTTGATGATGTAATTCTACCAGGAATGATTGAAAACCAAGATATAACTGGTGTTAGCATAAACCATCCAGTGGTCTATCGCAAATCCTGCAATCTGATTGGTTCGCTACTAGTAGTCTATCAGCTCATAGACCCCGAGTAGAGGTAAACAAACAAAATGGCGGCTTCGCGGTCGCGTGGAGTTTCTCGACGAATTATTGTCTGTTGCTTGTTTCTGTCATTTTCTACTGACCTACTGGATGGTTTATGCTAAAACAATTAGACTACGAGTTCGAGGTTTCTATGAGGATAGTCAACTCAGCGCTACGCGCCTCATTGACTATTGCTTCATAGAAACCTCGAACTCGTAGTCTAATTGTTGAATAGACAGACAGACAGACAGACAGACAGACATACAGGCAGGCAGACAGACAGACAGATAGATAGATCAGTGGATAGACGGATTGATAGATAGAGAGAGAGAGAGAGAGAGAGAGAGAGAGAGAGAGAGAGAGAGAGAGAGAGAGAGAGAGAGAGAGAGAGAGAGAGAGAGAGAGAGAGAGAGAGAGAGAGAGAGAGAGAGAGAGAGAGAGAGAGAGAGAGAGAGAGAGTAGAGAGAGAGAGAGAGAGATTATGATATAAAATTTATTTATTTATTTATTTATTTATTTATTTATTTATTTGTTTGTTTGTTTGTTTGTTTGTTTGTTTGTTTGTTTGTTTGTTTGTTTGTTTGTTTGTTTGTTTATTTATTTATTTATTTACCCGAAGAACTAATAATACAATACAGCAGCTAAACCTGAGCTAAACCTAATGAGAATATGACAGTAGTATCAACACTGTATCAATATATTTGATGATGATAATGATGATGATAAAGATGGCCGACTGGCGATGATCCCCTCCAATACATCAGTTAACATCCATATAACACGTTCATTTGAACCTTTTTTTCCTGAATATGCGCGCTTTGTATTCTATTCTTACGCGTAAGAAAGATCCGTCGATAAGAAACTACAACGCAATGATAGCACACAAGTCACAACAATGTGGCATGATTAGACCTCATGAATAGTTTAGTCATTTAATCGTCTGTGGTCGGTTAGGCACCGATGTTATCGGAAACTAAACAAAATCAACCGCATTTAATGAGATTGTGGTTTGGGCTCGGCTGAGTCTTGTCTAGGATCTAAACGACGCCTTTTACACGAGTCTTTCATAGTTTTTTCATTAAAATATAAAACGAATCCAATTTACTTGGTTTTAAAGAAATAGAAAACCAATTGTTTATCTTTTCGAAGTCCTAATAAGATAAACAGTTAAAATCAGTCTGTTTTAATTTAGTCACTCCATTTAGGTATTCAGTCCCACCAAACGGCATCGAAATTGTTTATAAATACTTCTAGTTTATGGTGACTTGGTTGTACTCTTACTTCAGAATATATGTCTCTTGCTCTTCATATGTAATCAGTATATTGTAAGATCATCAAGATCATGGTCCCCGTACTGAATCCACTGTTGCACGGTTTACGCACGGTTTACGCACGCTTCACGAATGTAATCTCGCAGTAAAGCCGCATCTACACGAACAAGATTTCCTTGACAAGTTTTCCTTGACAAGGAAAAATTGGCGATGTTTTTGTCGTCTACAGGAGCAAGTCTTCCTTGTCAAGGAAAACTTGCCTAGGAAAACTTGCTCGGGTAGATTCGGCTTAAAAGGAGTGCTTGCATGTGAAATGATATTGTAAACTGAAAGCACATTCCACCCACCAAAGCGAGAATAACAAAATGCAATCCTTAATTGTCAGAATTCACCGATACGCTTTTTTAAAACTCGTTTTATTTCGACAAAATTGAAATGCTGACCACAAAATGACTTTGACAGCACGACACGAAGTAAGCTCAAGCGAATTGTAAACATGTAAAATCACAAACGATTATAACGTAATTTGTTTTTGATCATTGTTCGCTATACTTTTCAAAAACCACAAGCTTTGACATAAAGATATGATGTGAGTAGTCATTGCAACTATTAATGGATGGAACAAAGAAATGCGGTTTATGTAATAACAAACCACTGAGCTAGTATAATTCTCATATACCCTGATGAAATGTAATACCACTCTGAATGCTATTAGAATGGCGCAATATTTTATCGAGAGCTATTTGTAGAGAATGAAGAATGAAATGGTTCCCACAATTGACCCGATGGAACATTTCAGAAACGATTGCAAAGAAAATACGGAATGTTTAGCCCCAAATTAACCTAAGTGAACGTAATATTTGGTGAAGAAAGTTGTCTAAAACCGACGAAGAATAATCAATGGTTAACCGATGTTTCGTCTGAGTGTAATTTAAAAACCTAACAAATTGGATTTACTTACAGGTTGTATTCATTCGAAAGACCGCGACGCCAATAAATGAAGTACAATTACGCTTGGTACGCGTAATGGTGGCGGACTATCGTTACATCGTTTATAACAATAGCTTTATAAGCTTGACTGTAAGAGTGTTTGCCGGTATCTCCAGTACACTGATGAAATTCTTACAGCTTTCCGTTAAAGGAGCGTTCATGAATGATGTTAGTCCAAGATATGACAAAGGTACATCGTACGCCTAGCAGCTAAACGTTAATGAGAACCGAGAAGACAAAGGCGCATGTACATCACTGTCAATGAACCAGACCCACCACTTTGATCCACTTTATGCCAATTGGTTGTCTATGTAATGGAATGATTAGAGTGTAATCAGTATCATAAACAAGATAAAATATCTTATTGTTAGTGGCCAGTAGGAGCTGGCATCCCTATGTGCATTGTATAAATATTAGCTACTTCTACAGAACCATTTGAATGCGGTTCTTTTCGTGGCATCAGTAGTGCGTTTTGCGCTCTCGGATCGTGGGTTTACTGCGTGTTTGTTTAAACCACTGCACGTGGCCATTACATCACACGGAGAAGATCGTCCGTCTCCTAGTTATTTATGAATTATGCTTTTCTAATTTTTTTTTTCCAAGAACTTTTCCCTGTTATTTTTCCACATTTAGAGACTATACACCGCTTGAGTATTCCACCAACTGCTTGTTCATATTATTGTCATATGATATGATTGGAAGCAGAGGGTTTTAAACAAATTAATGTGTGTGTGAGTTTTGCGGCTCTGAAACCAAAATATACTCTTTCAAGCGGAAATGAAAGACGTCGCGCTTCTTGTGCGAGCAATTAGTTTGCACTGTCGTCCTGCAGATTCCATCAACTCGATTGACTTCGAACTCCATGGGTGTTATTTTCATTATCGATCAACTACGTGGTCAGAACACAACGTTTGTTTAGTCTCATGTTTAGTCCACTGACATAATAAGTCTTGTTGGAAGACGCATTTCCCCTTACTGCGTTTTAGCCATGCATCCGCACGTGAAAAAACTTGGCGATCGTCGAAAACGAACTTTTCGGAAGTGGATCAGTTTTTATAGAAAACGCCGTCTTATCTTCGTGTGGACAGCGGTGTGTCCTTTCCGAAAAACGCGACACTGAAGTTGGTATTTTGAGGCAAATTTCCTGCTTGAATTTTGGCCTTCGCGATGCATGATTTCTGATGGCCATTTCAACTTTCACAGCGAAGATATCATCTACAATGTAAAGCGTATCAAGCGTTACAAAGAATCAACGTTTTCGTGTTTGGACCCTGTTTGGCAGACTACTAAAAATTAACAATTCCGCAAAAGTTAAATTCTCGTGTGGACTTCTTTCGTATTCAAACGCAGCATGAGTATATGTCGGTGTAGACGGGGCCTCAGAGATAGAGATATACCAGGGTGCGAAGCAATAAAGCCTGTTTGGCACTGCCGACCTAAGCACAAGCACAAGCACACCACAAGGATTCAGTAAACAATTTCCATTTAAATTTCTTGCACACAATGTTCTTATGTTAAGAAGCTTGACGAGAGAGCGGCGGGTGACAGCTGATGAGACGTCTGAAAATGAAATGATAAAACGGCTCCTGTTTTCATTAAAGTACATGTTGAA
Source organism: Actinostola sp. cb2023 (assembly GCA_033675265.1). Taxonomy (NCBI): domain Eukaryota; kingdom Metazoa; phylum Cnidaria; class Anthozoa; order Actiniaria; family Actinostolidae; genus Actinostola; species Actinostola sp. cb2023. The sequence continues at coordinate 112,606 of JAUJYZ010001125.1, forward strand.
TGTAACTGAGAAATATCGATAGTAATTACAGGAATACCAGGGGTTAAAGTCTCTTTCTATAGTTGCAAAGTGAGCAATAGTATAGGAGGATGATATGCTTTTACTTACATGTTTTTTCTCTCTGCACTCTCTCTGGAGTTTTCTTGTTAATTACTGCACTTCTTCATCGAGATAGCGCACACACACAAAGTTGGACTTGTATCGATAATTCATGTTGTCCTAATTATAGAAATGAATGAATGGACGAATGAACGAACGAACTCGGAATGAACGAACGAATGAACGGATGAATAAACGAACGAACGAATTAACGAACGAACGAATGAATGAATGAACGAACGAACGAACAAATTAACGAACTGACGAACGAATTAACGAACGAACGAATGAATAATAAATGAATGGTGCTAAATAAAATTGTTGTTGTTGTTGAATGAATGAATGAATGAATGAATGATTGCAATTGATTGATGCCGAATGAAATAGAGTGTATTATTATTAGGCATGAGTCAAGTCAATTATCAAACACTTCATTTGGTGGGCTCCTTGGTGGTTATATATAATCACATTTTTTCTAAGATTGTTTACAAGTTGAAGGACCTATCAGCATCCTTCGAGCAACAACCGAACCATACAATGCTTATTAGGCTTGGCCATGGAAATGAAGTATTCAGTGAAGCGTGCAGAGAAAAAAGCCGTCGCAATGAGCGCACTTGAACCCCTGCAGCAGTTTTGAGTACAGTAGAATAGGAATTACTCTGTTGGGCGTCTTTGGCCTCATTTTGTCAATTCATTACGGAGAATTAAAAATGTACTCTTTTATTTATTGCATGGTCAATGCACTTATAGACTATAATTATCACTATAGTGGTATACTGTGGATTCTGCCTTCCATCCATCATTGTGCATGCCCTGCATGACAGGCTCATTGAATTGGGGTTGTTCCTACTTCAACGGATCTCCGCGTGGTCCAATGGACATTACAATGGAATTTAGACAAATAAACATCATTATTTTTAAGTGTTCTAGGTTGAGGGGTCCCCTCTACCAACTATACATTTACATTACATTACATTACATTACATTACATTACATTACATTACATTACATTACATTACATTACATTACATTACATTACATTACATTACATTACATTACATTTACATTACATTACAATGATTACATTACATTACAATGATTACGTTACATTAATATATTTACATTACATTGCATTGCATTACATTTACATTACATTTACATTGCATTGCATTACATTACATTTACATTACATTACATTACAATGATTACATTACATTACATTTACATTACATTACATTACATTTACATTACATTACATTACATTACATTACATTACATTTCATTACATTACAATGATTACATTACATTTACATTTACATTACCTTACATTACATTACATTACATTACATTTACATTACATTACAATGATTACATTACATTACAATGATTACGTTACATTAATATATTTACATTACATTGCATTGCATTACATTTACATTACATTTACATTGCATTGCATTACATTACATTTACATTACATTACATTACAATGATTACATTACATTACATTTACATTACCTTACATTACATTTACATTACATTACATTACATTACATTACATTACATTACATTGCATTTCATTACATTACAATGATTACATTACATTTACATTTACATTACCTTACATTACATTACATTTACATTACATTACAATGATTACATTTGCATTGCATTACATTTACATTGCATTACATTACATTACAATGATTACATTACAATGATTACATTACAATGATTACATTACATTACATTAATACATTTACATTGCATTGCATTACATTACATTACATCAGTTTACATTACATTACATCAGTTTACATTGCATTACATTTACATTACATTACAATGATTACATTACATTACATTTATATTACATTACATTACAATGATTACATTACATTTACATTACCTTACATTTACATTACATTATATTACAATGATTACATTACATTTACATTACATTTACATTACATTTACATTACATTACATTACATTATATTGCATTACATTACATTACAATGATTACATTACATTACAATACATTTACATTACATTACATTACAATGATTACATTACATTACATTAATACATTTACATTACATTGCATTACATTACATTTACATTACATTTACATTGCATTACAATACATTTACAATACATTACATTACATGACATTACAAGATTTTTACATTACATTACAATGATTACATTACATTACATTTACATTACATTACAATGATTACATTACATTTACATTACCCTACATTACATTTACATTATCTTACATTACATTACATTTACATTACATTACAATGATTACATTACATTTATATTACATTACATTACATTACAATTACATTATATTTGCATTGCATTACATTACATTTACATTGCATTACATTACAATGATTACATTACATTACAATGATTACATTACAATGATTACATTACATTACATTTACATTACATTACATTTGCATTGCATTACATTACATTTACAATACATTACATTACATTACATTACATTGCATTACATTACATTACAATGATTACATTACATTGCATTTACATTACATTTACATTACATTACAATGATTACATTACAATACATTGCATTTACATTACATTTACATTACATTACAATGATTACATTACATTACATTACATTTACATTACAATGATTACATTACATTACATTGCATTGCATTACATCACATTACAATGATTACATTACAATGATTACATTACATTACAATGATTACATTACATTAATACATTTACATTACATTGCATTGCATTGCATTTACATTACATTACATTTGCATTGCATTGCATTGCATTGCATTGCATTACATTACATTACATTTACATTACATTACAATTATTACAGTACATTACATTTACATTACATTACAATGATTACATTACATTACATTTACAGTACCTTACATTACATTTGCATTGCATTGCATTGCATTACATTTACATTACATTTACATTACATTTACATTACATTTACATTACATTTACATTACATTTACATTACATTTACATTACATTTACATTACATTTACATTACATTACATTTACATTACATTTACATTACATTTACATTACATTTACATTACATTTACATTACATTTACATTACATTTACATTACATTTACATTACATTTACATTACATTTACATTACATTTACATTACATTTACATTACATTTACATTACATTTACATTACATTTACATTACATTTACATTACATTTACATTACATTACATTACATTACATTTACATTACATTTACATTACATTTACATTACATTTACATTACATTTACATTACATTTACATTACATTTACATTACATTTACATTACATTTACATTACATTTACATTACATTTACATTACATTTACATTACATTTACATTACATTTACATTACATTTACATTTACATTTACATTTACATTTACATTTACATTTACATTTACATTGCATTGCATTACATTACATTACAATGATTACATTACATTGCATTTACATTACATTACAATGATTACATTACATTACCTTACATTACCTTACATTACATTACATGGAACTATGGTCTAAGAGTATAGCTGAACATATGGCTTAGGGGCCAACTATCCTCTCCCCAACTGACCATTTTAAAATTTGGTTATTTAGGATAAGCTACGTTAGTCGATTCGACGTGTCAGCAGATCGGACAGTGTCTCGGTAAAATCGCGTCCTCAAAACTGAACACAAAATTCAACAGTCAGTTAATTATACTATACGAGTTTGTCCTTAAAGACAAACAACAACTCTTGATACAGTTAGTTTTGTTTGAAAGCAATCAACTAGAAACAGCGTTTTCGTACATCAATCATTTTGTACAATGATTTGTTTATGTCTGCCAGTTTTGTAGCTTGTTTGTTTGTACTTCTGTATCTAACTATTTCTACAAACAGCATTCTCTAGCTTTTCTCAAAAACTTTCCTGTTGTTGTTTTGACAACCAACGTCGAAGATAAATTAGACGTTTCGCTCGTGTGGGTACCAATTGACATGCTTGCTACGCACGAATCAACTTTGCCAAAACTGAAGGAACATTTTCACACTAATTCTCATGTCAACAGCAAAATCCATTGGAAAACTATTATTTCTGAAAGATTTTGGAATTGCTCAATCAATTATATTATTATATTCTAACGTAGTAAGAAACTAGGAATAATCGAGTACTCACACAGATCAGAGTCAAGGAACTGATTTATGTAAATATTAGGTTCTTCCCAGCTGACTGACTTGGCACTTCACAAAGATATCCAATCAGAAGCCGTTATTCTATCACGTGTGGTTTCGCGCTCTAGTGGTTTTGTTTCTCATGCAAATGTTCTCGAGTGAAAAGTTTGATAAGTTGCTACTTAGACATTAACAAGTAAAAGCAGTTCTTTTTAGATCGAAGAAGACCTTACAATGGCAACGAAGTTGTCCCGTACTTGAATTGTAATGCAAATTTATCAGTCGGAGGAAAGTTAAAATACAGAACGTAAAATACAGAACGTGGACGGTGTATGAAACTTCGCAGGACTTGACTACTCAAACTCTTTGAAAAGGTCAATAATCCACTGGTTTGTTGCTTCTCTGCGTCAGAAGATATTGGACATTCGAGTCTGCACATGTTGCGTTTTCTTCAACAGTAAGAACCGGGAGGAAAAAGCCAAACTAAACGAAGATCTGACAATGTAATTGTAAACTCAAGTATGGGCGGTGTGCGGTCGTTGTATTAAAACAAGAATTGGAAGCCAAAATGCCGAAGTTCAACGGATTACTGTTTCTCTACATCTGTGTACGGTTGTGTATGGCTGCAAATGGAGGTAAGTTTTCTCGCAAAAACGTGGGGTTTGGAGTTGTAATATTTATTAAAGCGTGACTAGACGAACATCGTATTTGACCTCGGGAGAAGCGTTGGACATTTACTTTTACATCTGGGTAATTTCTAAATTGTGGGCAATTTTCCATCGAAAGGATATAAGAACCACTTAAACATTTGCTGAGATATCACATTTTCAAGTATTATTTGCGAGATTTCGATGTTCTGAAAATATATCGACGAGGAATCCGTACATGTATGTTCAACTTTCTTGCTTATACTGTATACAGAATCCATCATGTAAGATGTTGACAGATAAAGTCAATGTTTTGAACGAGCTAAAACTACCAAAGGAACTTTGAACATTATTTTCTCGCGCACGAACCAGCCAAGAAAACCTATCAAGTGTTTTTAGTGTTTTACATTTCCAAGCTACGCGCGAGACCAGAAGCTACCAAAGTGTTGTGAGGCGAATTTATCTTGCTAGGTATTTTGTGGTCACGCCGGCCCACAATTTAATAGATTCTAAACCACACTAACCCTAAAATAAATGCACAAAGTCGAGTATTTAGTCATCGTTATCGTAGGATTGAGAAAACTGGTTTGAACATTTGTGTTAATGTCGTAGGCCGAGCTTTTGTTTTCCAACAAAGGAGTAATCCGTCTTTCTTCTTGGGCTCGCTTCCCCGGATCTACCACTGAGAGCGAAGGATTTAGAGGATTTATACCTCTACAAAACTTGTCATTTATTTTAATTGTACTCAAATATAACTCAGAGGAACAGTGAACTTTATTTTTGTCAAATGAAAACAATTTTTAGTTACTCATAGAGATATAAACGATGAAGGAAGTTGTTGTTGTCATAAGAATCTGATACCGTCACTTCTAAACTGCGCCAAGCCGTGGAGTCAAATTTCTCCTCTTACAACAATCACACTTTCCCTTTCTGACAACATTTCGCTTCTCTCTGATAAATGCGTGGCATTTGTAATTTTTCGCTATGCTCAAATTATCCTGGAAAGTATGTAGTGCCTTCATTATTATGCCTACGAGAAAAATGTTAATTCGATGAGTAATTTTTTGGCCTCTAATAACCACACGTCTCCATGACACCACATAATGGCGTTGAATGAGTCATGCTCTATTATTGATAGAGCTGGCATGTCTGTGTCTGGAAAAATAGTATCAACTCTCCAATCTTGAATGTCGCAAATGAAGGAAATTTAGCATGTTTATATATACGCCGTTATATATATGTGGATTCATGTGGCTAAAAATGTACAGTAACATTGTACTTATATGATGTACAGTTTCTGAACTCCGTGATTTATGAGATTCCCGTGTTATAATAGATTTATTCCGATGAATGTTTTTTCACCGCTTCCAAACTTGACTATAAATTTTCATACAATTTGGCATTGATAATATACGAATACGTTTATACGTTGTAATTTTTGTTGCGCCTGCTGAATATGGCTTAATTTCTCTACTAATTAGCTTAATGAGCTTTATTTTGGTCCAAAACTGACAATTAACATTGAATGTTAAATATTACGGTGGCCGAGAGCGGCAATAAAAAAAGTCAAAGTGAAAAATGGAAAAATTCAAAAAAGCAAAGTCAGTTAGGAGCAAATTACAAAGTGGGCTTGTCTTCTCGACTAATTTTACTTTGCCTTATCTGCATTTCGCTTTTCGGAAATCTGCTTTTTCTCCTTTGACATTTACGACAATTTTATTGCCGCTCTCGGCCACCTTTAAAAATGCCTCGAGCGAGTTTCGCTTATGGCAATTCGACTCAAGCCATTTTGACTTCAGACAGTTTGTCACAAGGTACTTTTACTCAAGCCACTTTGCCTTCAGTCACTTATCCTTTTTTCACTTTGCCTTCAGTCACTTTTGCTTTTTCCACTTTGCCACGAAACACTTTTGCACGGGAGTAACTAATGGTCGTGGGTCGTGGGTCGTGGGTACCAAGTCGTGGGTCGTGGGTACCAAGTCGTGGGTCGTGGGTACCAAGTCGTGGGTCGTAGATACCGATTATTATTATTTTGATAAACAGCAAAGGACCATGAACGAAATATGCTCCTAGTATACACTTGATCTGTAAAAGATCAAGTCAGTCAAACTGACCTGATTATGCTTCTTTATTAAAATGACTGGATAATGTTTTTTTTAATAACTGAGAAAAGAACAGAACAGAAAATCAACTGAACCAAACAAAGCGCGTTCTGTCTTGACATTCGAAATCGGACTATCCGCATAGGAATTGCGCTATATAATTAAAAGACTACATTTGTTTTTATATTTACATAATAATAATAAGATACAAGATACAAATTTCGCGGAATTTATATTTTTGTAGCGTTACGAGTCACGTCTCCGTCACACTTAATGCTCAGGAACGTAAAAATTATAACGTAATACCAAATACATTCGCTTTTAAGGCTTGATACGGCCAGCATTATAACGGAAAATGTAGAGTTCATAATTATAATTCCCTGTTCACTGTGACTCTTTATACAGTTATCGAATTCATGAATAATTAATGAGGGAAATACAATAGAAATCATAAGCGTAGCAGACATCTGTAAATCGGATACAGATTCGTCCTCATTTGCATTCAACTTTAACTTGGATTTTCTCGGCCAAACTGTTTCCTATCATCCAAATTATAGTAAAACATTCGATAAGTAATATACAATATTCGCGTCCGATCTGTATGGAATATACAAACTCTCGCCTACGGCTCGAGTTTGTAAATCCCATACAGATCGGCCGCTCATATTGTATATAGTACTTAAAAATCGAAATACGAGTGTTACGTGGGAAACGTTAATGACATTCAATACATGGTCCGAGTCCGATTCCTTCAAATCGGAGCCGAGTGCGTTATTCAGCGTTATTCAAAACAGAACGCACTTTGTTTGGTTGATCTGTTTGTTTTATCCAGTTATTTTAATAAAGAAGCGTAATCAAATGATCTGTATACTTTATAAAAAAAACAAGATACCCCCATCAGCACGGCGAAGCATCAAAACATAGTATAAGCAACCAACGCGAACAACAGTGGCTCAAGTGAGTTCCAATTCCGATGTTTTCCGATTTGTGTTGCATCTTCACTCTTTTGGGATGTATCATGTCATCGTTTACAAGTTTTCTACGCAGTATCGGCCTTTTATCATCATATTTTCGTTGTATATTATACGGCATGATTATACTTTGACTGACTAGATCTTTTACAGATCAAGTGTATACTAAGAGCATATTTCGTTCATGGTCCTTTGCTGTTTATCAAAATAATAATAATCGGTACCCACGACCCACGACTTGGTACCCACGACCCACGACTTGGTACCCACGACCCACGACTTGGTACCCACGACCCACGACATGGTACCCACGACCCACGACTTGGTACCCACGACCCACGACCCACGACAGTTAGTTACTCCCCTTTTGCACAAGACATTTTGGCATGCAATATTCAAAATATGTCAGGCATTCCTCGCCTAGACACGAAGGTGTTATATTTCATTCTCTCTCTGTACGGATTGTACGGATTGTACGAGTATGGCCCTGGATGAACATTTTTGGCGAAGCTTGGATCTCCTTCAAAAGGAGATCCCCAGTCTTTTTCGTGCAAATATGAGCCGGTTGCAAAACCGCCTTCCACGTGTGGCATGTTATGACAAGTTGACGTTCGGCTATGATAAAATATTATTCGATAAAAATGAATCAGAACTTGCCATTAACTTATATATTTTTAATGACATTATAGGGATGGTAATTAAAGCTTTTTATAATAATAAGAATTAGAATAATAAATATTAATACTTTAAGAATATTAAAAGCAAGCTGCAGCACAACAAGAGGTAAGGTTTATAGCTTTTATACAACTCAATTTATGTGTACGTTTGTATTTTGGCAGATAAATGATCTATCTAGTTTTCTAAAACTAGATAGAACGGACCTACAAAATTTGGGGATCAAATTCAACAGTGATGTTAGAAGGATCCAAGGTGAATTATATTTATATAAATTTAATATTAATTTACTTTATAGGATTGAGCTACAATAGCTCCCAGTTAATTGTGATTTGCAGATCACCAGAGGCAGCCCAACCATTCCTTTTGAGGCTACTAAATATTTCAATAAAATGATATTTGCATCTTTTTTTATGGATTTCCTCTGGTAGAGCGCGCGCGCGCAATATATAATACGTAGATATGTTTTTTTTCGTTTTTTGGTCTATATAATAAAAAGAACATTACACGGTGGCTTGAAGATATTAATTTTATTTTCTCGTGTTAAAAACAATAATTAATAGTATTGTGTATACTATGTACATTGCTGCGGGCGCGTCCCTCAGGACGCACACAGGAAGCCCAACATAATACATGTTTATGCACAGGGAACCCAACCTACGTATTGCGCGCTAGCTCTACCACAGGAAACCCATAAAAAGACGCAAATATCATTTTATTGAAATATTTAGTAGCCTCAAAAGGAATGGTTGGGCTGCCTCTGGTGATCTGCAAATCACAATTAACTGGGAGCTATTGTAGCTCAATCCTATAAAGTAAATTAATATTAAATTTATATAAATATAATTCACCTTGGATCCTTCTAACATCACTGTTGAATTTGATCCCCAAATTTTGTAGGTCCGTTCTATCTAGTTTTAGAAAACTAGATAGATCATTTATCTGCCAAAATACAAACGTACACATAAATTGAGTTGTATAAAAGCTATAAACCTTACCTCTTGTTGTGCTGCAGCTTGCTTTTAATATTCTTAAAGTATTAATATTTATTATTCTAATTCTTATTATTATAAAAAGCTTTAATTACCATCCCTATAATGTCATTAAAAATATATAAGTTAATGGCAAGTTCTGATTCATTTTTATCGAATAATATTTTATCATAGCCGAACGTCAACTTGTCATAACATGCACACGTGGAAGGCGGTTTTGCAACCGGCTCACCCAACGATTTCTTCAAGTTCTAAGCAAGGGATTCAATACACAAAATGTACAGAAGATAACTATTCTAAATCTCACCTTATTTGCACGAAAAAGACTGGGGATCTCCTTTTGAAGGAGATCCAAGCTTCGCCAAAAATGTTCATCCAGGGCCATACTCGTACAATCCGTACAATCCGTACAGAGAGAGAATGAAATATAACACCTTCGTGTCTAGGCGAGGAATGCCTGACATATTTTGAATATTGCATGCCAAAATGTCTTGTGCAAAAGTGTTTCGTGGCAAAGTGGAAAAAGCAAAAGTGACTGAAGGCAAAGTGAAAAAAGGATAAGTGACTGAAGGCAAAGTGGCTTGAGTAAAAGTACCTTGTGACAAACTGTCTGAAGTCAAAATGGCTTGAGTCGAATTGCCATAAGCGAAACTCGCTCGAGGCATTTTTAAAGGTGGCCGAGAGCGGCAATAAAATTGTCGTAAATGTCAAAGGAGAAAAAGCAGATTTCCGAAAAGCGAAATGCAGATAAGGCAAAGTAAAATTAGTCGAGAAGACAAGCCCACTTTGTAATTTGCTCCTAACTGACTTTGCTTTTTTGAATTTTTCCATTTTTCACTTTGACTTTTTTTATTGCCGCTCTCGGCCACCGTAAAATATAGCTACTTAAAGGAATTGAATGTACAGTAGTTATATAAATAGTCACTATAAATATAAGATGAAACCTATCATACCAGCATATTTATATGCAAATGGTAGTATATATAGTGTCGAGCAAATACTTTCCAGCTTACTGAATTTATATTGATGTAACCGTATACTAGATGTACAATATCTATATATACATGTATAACCACAGAAGAGTGTTTTGTGCTGCATGTTATATTCCATATATGGGTTCAAAACCTGCTGAATGAATAAAGCAGGTTACAATGATGAGCACATGGTTGATAAAGTGGTAACGCCAAGCCATCATGATACTATCTTGACCTTTCCTTTGTTAAAGCGGTTGTGCCCAATAACCATTACAGCATCACATGGCAAAAATATGATAATTACAATGATAATATCTGTAACATGGATGCATGGAGATCGATATACACTGTGGCTTTGTAAATCATAGACAATCGACCATGAACTTAAATGTATTTTGAGCATAAGTCATATGTATTGACAGGTGTTTCTTGGTTGATATACTAATGACTGCAGTATATACATGTATTACACATGCTGGGCTACCTGTGCTCCAGTTGTTGTTGTATGAGATAGATAGAACACTTTATTTAAAAAAAAACAGGGTAAGTTACTACCTGTATTGAGCATTCAAGGTGGTTTATAAGTATTAGTAGTGTGAGTGTGAATAATCCAAGCAAGCCTGAGTTAAATCTGAGGCATCTGACACTATAATAACAACCACACCTTAAATTAGACTGTGAACAGTCCATCCTTTTCACTCCTAAATCAGTAATAATAATAATAATAATAACCTTTATTAACGTGTCAAATTACCTAGCTTACACAAGTGTAAACTAATTGAGGACACCTATCTACCTAAAAAAATCTACACCCATACCCAAACCCAAAGCCCCACCTAATTTCCCCAACCCCTCCCCCCTTATTTAAAATCTATCTGGCGTAAAATATTAAAAAGTCATGCCGAGTTTGGTAGACCCAAATGTGAGGAGAATGGGGGCAAGTTCAGGTTCTACCAAAACTCTATGCAACTGATTGTGGAGGGAAAAGGATGGACTGTTCAAAGTCTAACCTTAAATTTGTTTTTGTGTTTATTGCATTTTTTCTGCACTCCATTTTCCTCTGCCCACCTTCACCCCAGCCCATGCACTATACACATGACAATTAGTCGACAACCTCTAAAAGAGAATAAAAATGTACCTACTTTCTAGTTTTCATCACCATTTATTACTGGTGTTCCACAATCACCAAAGTGACTCACTGCGCATTTTATTGAATATCAACAGGGAACCCACCATCGTTCACCGACAACATCAGCACCTCGCCAACCAACAGCATTGGAGTGGTCGCTGAAGGACAAACTGTTACATTTAACTGTAAAGCAGATGGTAGTGGTCCTTATACATACTCATATATAGCAACAAACTTAAATGGTACACCAAAGAATATTGACCTAGATTCAAGGTATACTGTGCATCAAGATGGCCGTCTTGTCATCGCTAATGCTCAACATGCTAAAGATGATGGGTACTATTTTTGTGTTGCTAAAAATAATCATGGAGCGGCTTTATCCAAGCGAGCAAAACTACGTGTTGCATGTAAGTTTCATCATGTTTATTATCAAAATTGTAACATTCTAGCTGTTTCCTTTATGCCCTTCCTTTCTTTAAGCTGCAGTCGTCAGGGGCGAATCCAGGATTTTTTTTAGGAGGGGGTGCACCATTTATGATCAGGACGTGCACAAACTTAAGCACCAATAACGCAGTAGTTATCAGCTCATCCAGGGGGGTGTGCACCCCCTGCACCCCTCCCCTAGATCCGCCCCTGGTTGTCTTCCTGACAGCTGGATTCTCTCTTGCTAATGTAGAAGTTATGTTGTTAAAGCCGGCTGTAAATAATATATTTATGGGGAAATCGTTTTTCATTACAGATCTCACAATTCCAAGTGGCTCAGGATCATCAATTACCAGGATAGCTACTCAATATACAGGCTTTAAATACACTTACTCGCTTACAGACACCTTCCCTGAACACCCCAAGACTACATACACATGGACACATAATGGCCTTTCATTGTTGGAAAATCAGCGAATCAGTGTGTCTGATACAGGGAACTTGTATATTGCACATGCGCAGATTGTTGACCTGGGTACTTATGCATCTGTGGTCAAGAATACAGTTACCTCTACTAAGTATTCAAGACCAAATCTTATAATCAATTTCCAGCGTAAGTATATTTTATCTGGTGTGTTAATTATGATGATGAACATCATGTCATCTAACAAGTAGAGTCAGCTCTATAGTCTGTAATTTGGTGTTAACGACTACATGCAGTACTGATGAGAGTCAGTAATTTATTTTCAGTGTCTCTCTTGAACGGTGTCGCTTTAGCCTGCATGCATTGCATCCAAACAGAATTCTTATAGAGTCCAAGTTAAGAGCAAGTTGTTCAAATGTGATGCAGGCTATATACATATGTAGCTTTGCCTCTGGGCAATATGCAAACATGGGCAATATGCAAGCATGCAGGATGTTAAGAAAGTTAAGGATATTTGATTTTATAATACGATTAAGAGAGTTCTTTCTATATAGATGCTCAATCATCGACTATCCTATCATCAATTCTACTTGGTCCATCAGACAAAGTTGCTATCCACAAGAAGCAACAGAGTGTGACATTTGAGTGTTTTGCTACTGGAAAGTAAGTAAGACAACATAGCTGAACAATCTGAGTGTTCAGTTCCCTATATATCTCTTTCAGACACATATTTCAGATTTTGCTCCACACTAATGGTCTAGTACAGCAGTGGTGGTGTTGGAGTGTCAACATTCCTCACTGCCAAGCAAGGCTTGTATTAGGAACATTTATAATGCATGTTCTCAGTTGACACTTGGGCTCCCTCTATACTGGAGAAGGGATGGTACAAGATGGATGGGAATGGGAAATTTCTATTCAAATAAAACTCTTCTGTACTTTTACATGTGTTTCTGTAAAGACTGAAATTCTCCAGCCAGTGCAGTAATTAATAACTGGTGTTAAGAGCGTCTTTTTGTTTTAGTCCAATGCCTACTACAACATGGAAGAAGGATGGTCAAGTCATCTCTTCTAACTCTAAGTATGACTTAATGGACCATAACAAGAGGCTGAAAGTGAAGAGCATTCAGTCAAATGACCAAGGAACGTATTCATGCCATGTCAGTAATCCTAAAAGTGTTGGTGCTGGGACAAGAACTGCAACACTTGTTGTGTATGGTGAGTGGTTTGGGAATTCTGTGCCTCATTTGTCACTCACTTTTGTGTGCTATACCTGTATCTGCCTGGTCTCCTGTCTGTCTGTCTATCTGTCTGTCTGTCTATCTGTCTGTCTGTCTGTCTGTAAGCAGTTCCGCTGTGCAGCTGTCTCTCTGTATGTTCTGTTTTCTGTCTGTCCTGCATGGTCATGTGTGCTCAGCTGCAGACCAGTTTCGTTACTAGTGAAAGGTTTAAAGTTTCAGCCAAAGGATATCAATTTTCCTGTTACACTACAGCTCAGATGTATCTTAATATATACACGCGTGTAAATCGAGTGTACTACACGCACTTTCTGCCAAGCTTTGAAGCAGTGCGTGTAAACAATTAACACGCATTAAACTGGGTGTAATTGAGTGTAATTTTCTTCCACTGCGTGTACGTAGTTTTCCTTTGTTATATTAAAATGTATGTTTCAACTGAACATAATATATATATATATTATGTATAGCATACACAAGAGAACCTATATCATATTGAAGTATTTTATTACATTCTAGTTATGCCATCCTGGACCCGAACTCCCAGCAACGCAACAGCAAAGGTTCTAAACTCAGTGACGTTCAGTTGCCTTGCCACAGGAAACCCAACGCCCAAGTATACCTGGTACCATAATGGTGTACCAGTAATCCAGGGCAGTAGTGCCAGGAAGTCCATCAATACAAACAATAACGACTTGACTATCAGTTCCATTATTGAAAATGACAGGGGAATGGTCCAGTGTGTAGCATGGAATGTTGCAGGTCACGTGATTGGAACAGCACGTCTTACTGTTGACGGTAAACTTTTGTTTTATTGGGTACCCTGTGGTATTCGTTTGAAAGAGATTGGTGATAGTACTTGATATCATGATATTAGTGATATTGTAGAAGAATATTGTGATACTGATGGCAATGATGCTGCTGATGGTTTTTGATGATGATGATGATACAAGAAACTGGTGATGATTAGAGTGGTTTTCGTGGTGCCCTGCAACTGGTGTTGGTGATGATGATGATGATGATAATGATGATGAAATAATGTGGTGATAATACAGTAGTGAGTATTGATACCTGTGCTGCTGCTGCAACTGATCGATGTTGATTATGATAGTGTGGTAATGATATAGTGGTAACTTATCATCAGAAATTTATCAAAATAATGATAGTGGTAGTGATGGTTTCTTGATTGATTGTTGTTTCTTGCGTTCTGTTTCATCACAGGTATCCCTGTATGGATTGACGTGCCGCCAACAGACCGTACAGTCACCTTGGGTGAGACTATTGAACTTCCATGCCAAGCCAGGGGTAGTGTAACGCCCTCAATCAACTGGAAAAAAGACGGCACGTTTATAGGCTTTTACGCGAGTGGTTCTCGGTTCCATTTAAAGTCTTCAGGGTCTCTACAGATAACGAACACTCAGAAATCTGACAGTGGTATCTACGTGTGTATCGCTACCACGCCTAGTGGCTACAGAAATGCTAGTGCTACTCTGAAAGTATTAAGTAAGTGTTATTGTAAAGTAGGCCAAAATAAGGCTTTTAAAAAAAATATAAAAGTATGTTGCGCTCGCGATGCGTGTGCACGGTTGCTATAGCAACGGAATCCAAAATTACCCACGAACGGAAAAGATTAAGGATGGTTCTTTCACATGACATGATTGTTGTTGATAAAGGAGCTAAAGAGAAATTGCAGTACCTGTTCAAAGTTGGAGAAATTTTGACTTTGGAGAGGCTGAAAATCAATCCAAATTGACATTGGCCCGTTGTCATGGAAACCAAAGGTGCCGACGTCTTAAAAATATCATAGATATAAGACGAGGTTCTATACCTTCATTCTATTCCTTTACGCACTTTATTTACTTTATTTACTGAAAAAAAGTAAAGAAAATGCGTAAAGGAATAAAATGAAGATAGCAAAGTTTCAGAGAAATCTATTTTTTCAAGTGGCCAGATATTTTTCAAAATGTTTGATATTTATAGAAATTCAAAATCAAAATCAACCTCTTAGTAGTAATACTCTTATATTGTAAACCCCCCTAGGCAAGACAAACATCACCACTCCGCTACCAAGTACTATCAAAGCCATTAAAGGTCACCCTAAGGTTCTGATTGTTGGAGTAACGCATGACAAGAATGTAGCTTTGAAGTTTACCTGGACCAAAGATGGCGCCACCATCACAGACGCACGTGTTCACATTCTCGCTAATGGGTCTTTGTACATATCTCGTGTACAAGAATCGGACGCAGGGAATTACAAGTGTTTTGTATATTCGCTTCTTGGTAATGGTACGACTAGTGGAAGAATTGTGGTACAAGGTAGGTACATGTATAATCATGGTAGGTGTGTGGTGATAATAACATGATAATAGTGATAGCATAATAATAGTGATAACATGATAGGTGTGTGATGGTAGGTGTGTGCCGGGTGATGGTACGTGTGTGGTGATGGTAGGTGTGTGGTGATGGTAGGTGTGTGGTGATGGTAGGTGTGTGGTGATGGTAGGTGTGTGGTGATGGTAGGTGTGTGGTGATGGTAGGTGTGTGTGATGGTAGTGTGTGGTGATGTAGGTGTGTGGTGTGTGTGTGAGGTGGTGGTGATGGTGTGTGGTGATGGTAGGTGTGTGGTGATGGCAGGTGTGGGTGATGGTAGGTGTGGTGATGGTAGGTGTGTGGTGATGGTAGGTGTGGTGTGGTGTGTGTGGTGATGGTAGGTGGTGTGGTGTGTGGTGATGGTAGGTGTGGTGATGGTAGGTGTGTGGTGATGGTAGGGTGTGTGGTGATGGTAGGTGTGTGGTGATGGTAGGTGTGGTGATGGTAGGTGTGGTGATGGTAGGTGTGGTGTGGTAGGTGTGTGGTGATGGTAGGTGTGGTGATGGTAGGTGTGTGGTGATGGTAGTGTGGTGTGGTGATGGTAGGTGTGTGGTGTAGGAGGTGTGGTATGGTGTGTGGTGATGGTAGGTGTGGTGATGGTAGGTGTGGTGATGGTAGGTGTGGTGATGGTGTGTGGTGATGGTAGGTGTGGTGATGGTGTGTGGTGATGGTAGGTGTGGTGATGGTAGGTGTGGTGATGGTAGTGTGTGGTGATGGTAGGGTGTGGTGATGGTAGGTGTGGTGATGGTAGGGTGTGGTGATGGTAGTGTGTGGTGATGGTAGGTGTGGTGATGGTATGGTAGGTGTGGTGATGGTAGGTGTGTGGTGATGGTAGGTGTGGTGATGGTAGGTGTGGTGATGGTAGGTGTGGTATGGTAGTGTGTGGTGATGGTAGGTGTGGTGATGGTAGGTGTGTGGTGATGGTAGGTGTGGTGATGTAGGTGTGGTGATGGTGGTGTGTGGTGATGGTAGGTGTGTGGTGTGGTGATGGTAGGGTGTGGTGATGGTAGGTGTGGTGATGGTGGTGGTGGTGTGTGGTGATGGTAGGTGTGTGGTGATGGTAGGTGTGTGGTGATGGTAGGTGTGTGGTGATGGTAGGTGTGTGGTGATGGTAGGTGTGGTGATGGTGTGTGGTGTGTGGTATGGTAGGTGTGGTGATGGTAGGTGTGTGTGTGGTAGGTGTGGTGATGGTAGGTGTGGTGATGGTAGGTGTGGTGATGGTAGGTGTGGTGATGGTAGGTGTGGTGATGGTAGGTGTGGTGATGGTAGGTGTGTGGTGAGGTGTGGTATGGTAGGTGTGTAGGTGTGTGGTGATGGTAGGTGTGGTGATGGTAGTGTGTGGTGATGGTAGGGTGTGGTGATGGTAGGTGTGTGGTGATGGTAGGTGTGTGGTGATGGTAGGTGTGGTGATGGTAGGTGTGGTGATGGTAGGTGTGGTGTGGGTGATGGTGATGGGTGGTGTGGTGATGGTAGGTAGGTATGATGGTAGGTGTGGTGATGGTAGGTGTGGTGATGGTGGTAGGTGTGGTGATGGTAGGTGTGGTGATGGTAGGTGTGTGTGATGGTGGTGATGGTAGGTGTGGTGTGTGGTGATGGTAGGTGTGGTAGTGTGGTGATGGTAGGTGTGGTGATGGTAGGTGTGTGGTGATGGTAGGTGTGGTGATGGTAGGTGTGGTTGTAGGTGTGTGATGGTAGGTGTGGTGATGGTAGGTGTGTGGTGATGGTAGGTGTGTGTGTGGTAGGTGTGTGGTGATGGTAGGTGTGGTGATGGTAGGGTGTGGTGGTGTAGGTGGTGATGATGGTGTGTGGTGATGGTAGGTGTGGTGATGGTGTGTGGTGATGGTAGGTGTGTGGTGATGGTAGGTGTGGTGTGGTGTGTGGTGGTAGGTGTGTGGTGATGGTAGGTGTGTGGTGATGGTGTGTGGTGATGTGTGGTGATGGTAGGTGTGTGGTGATGGTAGGTGTGTGGTGATGGTATGGTGTGGTGTGTGTGGTGATGGTAGGGTATGGTAGGTGATGGTAGGTGTGTGGTGATGGTAGGTGTGGTGATGGTAGGTGTGGTGATGGTAGGTGTGTGGTGATGGTAGGTGTGTGGTGATGGTAGGTGTGTGGTCATGATAGGTGTGTGGTGATGGTAGGTGTGTGGTGATGGTAGGTGTGTGGTCATGATAGGTGTGTGGTCATGGTTATCCCGACTTGTTTTACAGAAACTCCTTTAAGTCCCTCAAGACCTGTGGTCGTCTCTATCCAGTCCACCTCTGTCCGTCTAACGTGGGATCCACCTGGTTACAATGGTAACAGTGCTATTATATCATACAACGTCGAATACCAGAAAGAAAACGACAATTGGAAACTTGCTTTGCAGAATGTGAATCCATCGTCCAAGGTGTCAGCGGTCGTGACAGGTCGGTTACAGTCATTCAATAGTGAAATAAATACTTTATTTTTTGTGTTAAAGCTAACGGTTTTGAACTTTTCTCAGCCCATATTTTTCCTTTCATCAAACTTCGTATTGATTATGTAATATTTGACAAACAACCAGTGTAGTGGTAGTTTGAATAACAAAGTGAGGAAACATCAAGTGAAGATGAAATAGATTGTTGCTAAAGTTCAACACCAAGTGATGTACAACCTACAAAAGTTACAAAGATATGAAATGGTTCCATCGTGTCGTACTAACTGTTACAGTGTCTTGATGGTAAACTATATGTCCTTTCCTTTCAGGTCTCAAGCCTTACACGCGTTATAAGTTCCGTGTACGTGCCGTTAATGGTGTTGGAGTTGGTCTGCCTAGTGATGCCACAGCTTTTATCACGACATACTCAGCACGTAAGTAAAAAGTACTTTGGGCTTCCTGTGGTGCACCATGTGTGGAGGACAGAGTACAACTGTAGGTTGACTCTGATAAATATGTCTTTCAGCTCCATCGCAGGCTCCTTCCAATGTTCTTGGCACACCGGCAAGTGCTGAATCAATACTTGTTCAATGGAAGGTAATATCACTAACTGTAGCTTTAACATTGGTTATCCTTCCCCAACCAATTCCTTTTTTTATTTATTCCTTATTTGGGCATGAAATTCCATATTTGGGCATGAAATTCCATATTTGGGCAAGAAATTCCATATTTGGGCATGAAATTCCATATTTGGGCATGAAATTCCATATTTGGTATGCGTCTGTTATATTTTCCTGCTCGTCTCCAGTTTCCAAAATATATGTAAATTTTGTAAATTTTCTATGGTATTGATCCAGGTTCTACCAGCCGACAGCCATAACGGCGTACTAGAAGGCTTTCGTATCGCATATCGACAGTCTGGAATCCAAGGAAGCTCGTTTAGCATCAAGCTAATAGCCAATGGCCTGGCTACTCGGGGTACCGTCACTGGATTGCTGAGGTGGACTGAGTATGAGATCAAAGTCCAGGCCTACAATAGTGCGGGCGCGGGTCCTTTCAGTTCGCCTGTTCTACTTATGACTGGTGAAGGCGGTAGGTATTCGTTAGGAATTCCTAGTGATGGATGATTAACTCTCTCTCTCTCTAAGCGGACACCTGTCTAATCAGGGCACTTCTCTAAATCGGACACCTTTCTCTGCTCCATGCTGCACTAATGCTCTCTCTAAGATTGACACATTGCTAAGCCGGACAGCGCGAAGTCGGGAGGGGAGGGGGTAAAGTATGTATCTGCGGTCACCTCCCTTGACTTCAAAAAGCATCGGTGTTGAATGTCTTCTACTTAGGTTTTTCTGTTCCCATTTCTTATTGTATTGGTTATGATTGCTTACATTAATAGCTCCAGGAGCTCCCGTACAAAATCTCAAGATTGTTAAAATAAATCCAAGTTCAGTTGAATTACAATGGGAACCACCACCACAGAAGCAGTGGAATGGAAATCTAAAACATTACAAGGTATTTGATATGAGAAAATATGGGCTGATGATAAGCTAGGTAGATCGTCAGGATGATGACAATGGTACGGCAGAGCTGATTTTCAGAAGGGCTGTGTCGAGAAAGTGATGATGACAATGATGGCATTATGATGCAATGTCCGGCATTGATTCTGTGCAGTGATGATGATGACAATGGTGGCATTGATTCTGTCCGGCAGTGATGATGATGATGATGACAATGGTAGCATTGATTCTGTTCGGCAGTGATGATGATGATGATGACAATGGTAGCATTGATTCTGTTCGGCAGTGATGATGATGACAATGATGCATTGATGGTAGCAGTGATGATTGATGACAATGTTGGCATTGATTCTGTCTGGCATGATGATGATGACAATGGTGGCAGCATTGATTCTGTTCGGCAGTGATGATGATGATGATGACAATGGTGGCATTGATTCTGTCCGGCAGTGATGATGATGACAATGGTAGCATTGATGCTGTTCGGCAGTGATGATGATGATGATGACAATGGTGGCATTGATTCTGTCGGCAGTGATGATGATGACAATGGTAGCATTGATGCTGTTCGGCAGTGATGATGATGATGATGACAATGGTGGCATTGATTCTGTCGGCGGATGATGATGATGATGACAATGGTGGTGTTGATGCTGTTCGGCAGTGATGATGATGATGATGACAATGGTGGCATTGATGCTGTCCGGCAGTGATGATGATGATGATGACAATGATGATGTTGACAATGATGGCATTGATTCTGACAATGGTGGTGTGATGCTGATGATGATGATGATGACAATGGTGGCATTGATGCTGTTCGGCAGTGATGATGATGATGATGACAATGGTAGCATTGATGCTGTTCGGCAGTGATGATGATGATGATGACAATGGTGGTGTTGATTCTGTTCGGCAGTGATGATGATGACAATGGTGGCATTGATGCTGTTCGGCAGTGATGATGATGATGATGATGACAATGGTGGCATTGATTCTGTCCGGCAGTGATGATGATGATGATGACAATGGTAGCATTAATTCTGTTCGGCAGTGATGATGATGATGATGACAATGGTGGTGTTGATTCTGTTCAGCATGATGATGATGATGACAATGGTGGCATTGATGCTGTTCGGCAGTGATGATGATGATGATGACAATGGTGGTGTTGATGCTGTTCGGCAGTGATGATGATGAGGTGGTGCTGATGCTGTTCGGCAGTGATGATGATGACTGCTGGCATTGATGCTGTGCAGTGATGATGATGATGATGACAATGGTGGCATTGATTCTGTTCGGCAGTGATGATGATGATGATGACAATGGTAGCATTAATTCTGTTTGGCAGTGTGATGATGATGATGATGACAATGGTGGCATTGATGCTGTTCGGCAGTGATGTGATGATGATGACAATGGTGGCATTGATGCTGTCGGCAGTGATGATGATGACAATGGTGGCATTGATTCTGTTCGGCAGTGATGATGATGATGATGACAATGATAGCATTAATTCTGTTCGGCAGTGATGATGATGATGATGACAATGGTGGTGTTGATGCTGTTCGGCAGTGCTGATGATGACAATGGTGGCATTGATGCTGTTCGGCAGTGATGATGATGATGATGACAATGGTGGCATTGATGCTGTTCGGCAGTGATGATGATGATGATGATGACAATGGTGGTGTTGATGCTGTTCGGCAGTGATGATGATGACAATGGTGGTGTTGATGCTGTTGGTCGGCAGTGATGATGATGACAATGGTGGCATTGATGCTGTTCGGCAGTGATGATGATGACAATGGTGGCATTGATTCTGTTCGGCAGTGATGATGATGATGATGATAATGATAGCATTGATTCTGTTCGGCAGTGATGATGATGATGATGACAATGGTGGTGTTGATGCTGTTCGGCAGTGCTGATGATGACAATGGTGGCATTGATGCTGTCTGGCAGTGATGATGATGATGATGACAATGGTGGCATTGATGCTGTCCGCAGTGATGATGATGATGATGACAATGGTGGCATTGATTCTGTCCAGCAGTGATGATGATGATGATGACAATGGTAGCATTGATTCTGTTCGGCAGTGATGATGATGATGATGACAATGGTAGCATTGATTCTGTCCGGCAGTGATGATGATGACAATAGTAGCATTGATGCTGTTCGGCAGTGATGATGATGATGATGACAATGGTGGCATTGATTCTGTCCGGCAGTGATGATGATGATGACAATGGTAGCATTGATGCTGTTCGGCAGTGATGATGATGATGATGACAATGGTGGCATTGATTCTGTCCGGCAGTGATGATGATGATGACAATGGTAGCATTGATTCTGTTCGGCAGTGATGATGATGATGATGACAATGGTGTCATTGATTCTGTCCGGTAGTGATGATGATGATGATGACAATGGTGGTGTTGATTCTGTTCGGCAGTGATGATGATGATGATGACAATGGTAGCATTGATTCTGTTCAGCAGTGATGATGATGATGATGACAATGGTGGCATTGATTCTGTCCGGCAGTGATGATGATGATGATGACAATGGTGGCATTGATTCTGTTCGGCAGTGATGATGATGACAATGGTGGTGTTGATGTTGTTCGGCAGTGATGATAACGATGATGACAATGGTGGTGTTGATGTTGTTCGGCAGTGATGATGACGATGATGAAGGCGTCCTTGATGGCATTCCTGTTACATACTTATCTTCATATTTCAGCTACGAGCTTGGGAGCCAAGTACACCTAATGTAGTCGTTGAACAGACGGTTAATCACGATAGCAGTAAATCCCTCCAACATGGCACTCTATCAAACCTAAAGAAATATACTCAATACGAACTGCTTGTCTTGGCTGTGAATGGAGCCGGTGCTGGTCCTGCAAGTACCAAGCTATTAGTCAAGACGCAGCAAGGCAGTAAGTTTTTATTGATACAATTATTTGTGGTCGTAACTTGTGTACAAGTTCTCTCGGCTCAAAGGCAGCCCATGCATGCAACCATTTCTCTCTTCGCGCGTTTTCCCTTGCGTTTACGTTCGATGGTGTTAATTAACACATTGAACATAAACGCGCGATCTAATGTAAACGCGCGTGTTTTCCTTGCGTAAAACACAGGGAGCGCAATATAAGACGCATACCGCACACACAGGAAACCCATCAAAAAGACGCGCGCATACATTTATTTATTTATTAATTATAATTAATTTTATTGAAATGGTTTGGCTGCCTGTGCTCAGCTCTCTGATCCATGATCTAATGCTTGTTTGTAGTTCCCGATGCAGTGTCTTCACTGAGCATCTCTGAGGTCTACTCGGATGGTTTTCGCGTTAGTTGGAGTCGTCCCACCCAAGTAAATGGTCATCTTGTCGCCTACGTGCTTCAATGCTGGCAAAATGATTCAAAGTTGTCGACCTTGAAAACGTATCGAATATCGGACACCACCCTTGCCTACGTGACGACAGGGCTTAAGCCAAAAACCCTGTATACGGTATCCGTAGCAGCCGAGACTCAGGCTGGTACGGGAAGCGCGACAATGCTGAACGTGAAAACCGTCGACTCTCCAGGTAATTAGGCATTCTTAACTTTTGGTATAGAAACATGGTTATTATGATTGTATAGTCACGCAACATGTTACGTGACACGTTTTGATTTTCGACTCCTGTTGCAGCCGTGATTGACATTGTCACACAACGCGTTACGTGACACGTTTTGATTTTCGACTCCTGTTGCAGCCGTGAATGACGTTGTCACGCAACGTGTTACGTGACACGTTTTGATTTTCGACTCCTGTTGCAGCCGTGATTGACGACGTTTTGATTTTCGACTCCTGTTGCAGCCGTGAATGACGTTGTCACGCAACGTGTTACGTGACACATTTTGATTTTCGACTCCTGTTGCAGCCGTGATTGACGTTGTCACACAACGCGTTACGTGACACGTTTTGATTTTCGACTCCTGTTGCAGCCGTGATTGACTCTGTCACGCAACGCGTTACGTGACACGTTTTGATTTTAGACTCCTGTTGCAGCCGTGATTGTATCGTCACGCAACGCGTTACGTGACACGTTTTGATTTTAGACTCCTGTTGCAGCCGTGATTGACGCTGTCACGAAACGCGTTACGTGACACGTTTTGATTTTAGACTCCTGTTGCAGCCGTGATTGACGTTGTCACGCAACGCATTACGTGACCGACGGCCAGGCTAGTAAGAATAAAACGTTAATATTTTCTCTCTCCTTTTATGAGGTAGAAAGTATAGAATGATTTAATACACGAACTTGATTGTTTTTGAACTGGAAGATTTCAATCTGACGTTACAATATTTCAGTTGCACCCGATGCGCCATCTAAGCCAGAAATCGTGGAGGCAAGAGCTTGGAAAGTCCTTCTACGATGGACTCCAGGGTTTTCAGGCCGAGCGCCAATCCGTGAATACAACATACAGTACAACGACGACTCGTTTTACGACCCCGTCACCGCGCAGTGGAAGTCGGGACTCGTGGTGCGCGATGCCTATCGAGTGTTTCAGTTGTTCCCACTTGTTGTACCACATATGCGGCCTAACACAGGGTATCACTTTAGAGTGATTGCAACTAATGCTGCTGGTAGTAGCCCGCCCAGTAACGTGTCTGATAGGGTGATGACTCTTGAAACAGGTATAAATATGTACCCAGTCTCTCTCCTCCCTTTCCTGTAAGGAAGAGGGAGCCTGAGTACGAACATACAATACACATCCAATACAGGACATGTGACGGGTGGGGGACGGGATAAATTGTCTAGTTAGTCTTCAAAGTATTTTCTCGATTGTTTGATAACACCAAGAAAACCCTTCACACAAATCATTGGTAGTCTCTTTGAAATGTTATTTATTTTTTGCTTTTCACGTAGCACCTTCGCGACCTCCAAGTGACTTAACTGTTCATCCACGTGACAACGCTGGAGAGCTGGAGATACGATGGAAGGTGAGATAACTGAAGGATTATTATTCTATTATTGACCAATGACCGCGCCTGAACTTTTAGACCCATAATGCTTTGCTTGCTTCTATAGTCGGTCGTTATGTATTATTTTAGTGGCGAGAGTTGAAACATACCCAATATATATATACTGATATGGTACGTTTTCCAACCTATGCCTCAGCAATATTTAATTAATATTGAATAAAATGATCTTCATAGAATATGTTATACCCCATTGTGGATAATATTAATTGTTTTCAAATTTTACAAATCTAAACTTCAAATTTGTTTTTTCGTGCCTTCGACAGATCCCTTCCAAGGATTCATGGAACAGTGCCTCTATTGGGTACCTTATCGTGTTTGTACCCTCAAGCTCCTCGCAGCACAACCTTACAATACAGGTCCCTAATGCCTACGTAACCAAATATAACGTGGGGGGTCTACTTATGTACACCAAGTATAAGATATCTATCAAGGCGTATAATCTGAATGGAAAAGGACCAAGTAATACAAGCACAGAGGTGTTCTACACAACAGCTGAAGGAGGTTAGTAGTTGGAGGGGAGGTCATAAATGAAGGACGTAGGTGTAGTTGTCGTTGGCTTATCACATTGTGATGTTAATGATTGATGATCGTGGTGGTTGGTGGTGTTGTCATGATGATGATGATGATGTTAATGATCAATGATGGTCGTGGTTGTTGGTGATGATGATATTTGTTGATGAGGATAGTGGTGGTTGGTGGTGTTGTCATGATGATGATGATGATGTTAATGATCAATGGTGGTTGTTGATGATGATGATATTTGTTGATGAGGATAGTGATGGTCGTGGTGATGATTGTGCTGCTGCTGCTGACGATGATGATGCCAATGATCGATGATTGTCGTGGTTGTTGATGATGATGATATTTGTTGATGAGGATAGTGGTGGTCGTGGTGATGATTGTGCTGCTGATGATGATGCTAATGATCAATGATGGTCGTGGTTGTTGATGATGATGATATTTGTTGATGAGGATAGTGATGGTCGTGGTGATGATTGTGCTGCTGCTGCTGACGATGATGATGCCAATGATCGATGATTGTCGTGGTTGTTTTTGATGATGATATTTGTTGATGAGGATAGTGGTGGTCGTGGTGATGATTGTGCTGCTGCTGATGATGATGATGTTGATGATCGATGATTGTCGTACTGGAGGTGATGTTAACGATGATAATACTGACGACTATCTTCCCTACTAATCTGATTATTTTCTTGGTTTATTCCAGCACCTGTCCAGCCTCCAACTAATGTAAAGACTAAAGTAGTGAGTTCAACAGCCATCGAGTTAAAGTGGGGCCCAGTGTCTGCCGTTGGACGAAACGGGAAGATTCTTGGTTACAAGGTAGGTACCGTCACCATGGTTACCATATTGCATTGTGATTGGTTCGAAAAGAACCGTTAATTTCGTGCATTGTGATTGGTTATATAAGACATGTTTTTCTTGTAGATTTTCCACAGAGTGGTTGGTCAAACCATCGAACAGGTGACGAGAGTGCAAAGCGCTTCTACGTACTCTTTCGTCATCTCTAATTTAGAGAGTTTTGTTGTCTATGAATTCGAAATCCTGGCATACACTCGTCATGGACTGGGACCTAAAAGTATTCCAGTAAGAGCGAAGACCCTGGAATCTAGTAAGTTTCGCTATTCGTTTGTTTAATAGTTTGTGTTTATTGTTTTACTTTCATAACCCACTTTCATTCAGTTTTACCTTTACACCTATACCCCAAACACATTTATTGTACCTTACTTTAAAACGGTTGTCATGACAATGAAATTTTCAAGCCGAAAAACTCTCAATTTTCATCATGTTTTCATTTTAGTCCCCGGTCCACCAGCTCGAGTTCGCTTCTCACATGTCGAGAAAGACTCGGTCAAACTGTTATGGAATCCCCCTATATATCCCCATGGCAACATTACAGGATACCGAGTTGCCTACAGACGTAACCAAAGCTCGAGTTCATTCCTGTACGAGGATTCCAACATAGCATCAACACGACGATCCGACGTGTTGTTGGGTTTACTGGACAAGACACATTATCGGTTCTTTGTCTGGGCCAAGACTATTAAAGGATGGGGACCTGCAGCGGAACAAGTAGTATATACTACTGACGACAAAGGTAATACTCGTAGAAACAGACCGGAAGATACTGGGGTTGTGTCGTCCCTAGTCCCCCTCGGCAATACAAAGAACAGGGATCCCAATAGGCTAGCGGGGAGGAGGCGAAATGAGCATTAACGAATTACTGAAGTTTTAGAATTAGAGTTACTTCTCTAAGCTGAGATGGACAAACAATCAACGCCTTTACCTTCGACCAGTTGTTCGCAAGAAAACAGTATTTCGTTCACAATGGATTGAATTGCTTAACTTTTCCTTTCGTAAACATTTCACGCGTATTTTCTTGTTTCAGCATTTCCTCCCGATACTCCATTCATCTTTCCAATTCCCACTGAGTCCGTATTTGAACGCTCAGTCATCATTGAATGGAGAATCATCGAATACCCTACAAGTCCATACAGATATTTTACTCTCCAATTCGAGGGCAGCAATGGGGGCTGGTTAGACTACTCAACCAATCTGAATGCTAAATTAAGGAAGCTGAAGGTCGAAGGCTTGTTGCCAGGGACACGGTATAGATTCCGTATCATGGCAACCAATGACGTAGGTGATAGTCAGTACAGTAGTCCATCACAACAAGTGACCACAAACCCTACAGGTAAGGAAATGAAAATGAATGGATGGAAAATGGGAAATTAGGAAAGGAGGAGGAATAGCTGAATTGATAACTGAAATACGAAGCTTTGAAAAGAATGATTCTAACTATGACGTCTTCGTTTCCATAGTACCGACTGGTGCACCTCGTGACGTCAGAATCAAGGCAGATTCACCCATGTCACTCGTTGTGGAATGGACGGTAAGGACTGGGCTCTAGAATTATGGATGATCGATGTCACCTGGCTGACATAATGTCGATTACATTTTTGGTCGATTCGAGATGAATTTGTGTATCTAGTTGCCTTGGGAGCATAAATATGTGAAAGAAAGGAAATCAAAAGAGAGAGAAAGGGAAGAAAGAAAAGCAACATATGAAAGAAAAAATAGAGGGGAACCAACTAATGGATGCATAGTTGTATATATAGACTGCTCGTAAAGTAAGCGATGGCTTGATTTGTGTCTATGAATCTTTCTAGGCTCCTAGCCCTGCTGAAATAGGCGGTACATTACAAGGCTTTATTATCAAGTACAAAAAGAAGGGCACGTCTCATTTCTTTGCGTTGCCCCAACTCTCCTCTAGTGTGCGCAAGTATGTTATTAATGGCTTTGAGGTCTTTACTACTTACTACATCGTGATTGCTGTCGTGAATGAGAAGGGTGCAGGAAAGTTTACACCAGAACTACCTGGAACTACAGGAGAACTGGGTACGTGAAGAAATAATGATGATTATTATTATTATTATAACGATGATTAATGATGAAGATGACTGACGATGACTGATGATGACGATGACTGATGATGACGATGACTGATGATGAAGATTGACTGATGACGACGACGACTATGATGACGATGACTGATGATGAGTGATGACGATGACTGATGATGAGTGATGACGACGACTATGATGACGACGACTGATGATGACTGATGATGACGACGACTGATGATGACGATGACTGATAATGAAGATTGACTGATGACGACGTCTATGATGACGATGACTGATGATGATGATGACTGATGACGACGACGACTATGATGACGATGACTGATGATGAGTGATGACGACGACTATGATGACGACGACTGATGATGACTGATGACGACGATGACTGATGATGACGACGACTATGGTGATGACGCCTGATGATGACGACGACTATGATGACGACGACTATGACGACGATGACTGATGATGACGATGACTGATGATGACGACGACTATGATGACGATGAATGATGATGACGACGATGACTGATGATGACGACGACTATGATGACGATGAATGATGATGACGACGACTATGATGATGAATGATGATGACGATGACTGATGATGAAGATGATTTTGTTGATAACGATAGGCCCTGTTGGAATAATAGACATCACAGTTCCTTTGTTTGCAACCTATTGGCGTTTGTTTTGCGTAGTTGTTGTTTATTTATTTAGATTCAGCATTAATGTTTCTATGTATTTTTGTTTAGCGCCCAGTAAAGGTCCAACCGATGTAGCGAATGGCACCATTAAAAAGACGTCTATATCTGTAAAATGGAAGGCTCCTCCATTATCGTCTATAAATGGATACCTACAAGGCTATAAGGTGGGACACACACACACACACAATCTTGCCACGCCCACCCCACCCCCTGGAGTAAATGAAAGCCTTTCAAGGAAATCCAAAGCACGGGGAGCATGCTTCCAGTTCCGCTCCTGCATGACGCTTCAATCACCTGTGACACTGAATCAACCCTAAATCGTTATAACAACTTGTTGATTTTTGATGTATTTATTTTGATATTGTTAGGTATTCTTTGAGGGCGAAGTGCCAAGCCGTCGACGCCGTCGTCGTCGTTCCATTGACTATTGTCAAATAAACAAATCACCAAACTATGTTGACGTGGATCACGATAAGGAAGAAGTTACCATTCGAAATCTACATAAATATGTCAAGTACTCGATATGGATACGAGCGTATAACTCGAAGGGCGTGAGTCCCAGTAGTGCTGTTGTAAAAGTAACGACTCTACCCGATGGTAAGTAGTCATACTCTTCTCGTAAAGATTGGTGTGTCGGTCTGTCGGTGTTAATATTTTTTCGGTTTCCCATCATGCATCATTTTCAAATTGGCGGACGCTCACAATGACGTCACTATACAGCTGTGCGCAATCGCGTGGCCTGGCACGAGGCTAGTTGAATTATTATTTCCTTATTGTTTTCCTTCTCATTTATTGACTGTGGTGTGTGTTTAATTCCAGTACCTGGACCAATCATAAACTTTGATGCCAATTCTGTGTACAATGACAGAGTCCATCTATCGTGGCACAAACCATGTGAACCTAACGGTATCATCATCTCTTACGAAATAACGTACTTCAAAATGTCCAGCTCCATCAAGTCCAAGATAACAGTAGAAGCTCATATGACGTCATACGTCCTGACGGGCCTCGCCATGTTGACCGAGTACACGTTCCAAATAAGACTAAAGAATCACATTGACTTTGGACCGTTTGCCTCGTTTATAGCAAGGACCAAAGGACCGGCCGGTAGGTGTGAATGATTTGATTTGCATATGACGTCATTGCCGCCATGTTGGATTTGTCATAAAACCAAGATGGCTGACATGATGACTTTAATAATAATGAAATGGATCAAAACGGTGTTTCTATTTCTAACACTGTTGTTCTATATATCCCAGTATTACCAGGAACGCCAGGGAAGCCTTATGTCCGAGCTACGAGCGACTCAGCCGTCATCTCTTGGCAAAATGGTCACAGCGGTAACGTGCCGTTCACTGAGTTTGAGATTCAGTCAAGAATACCAGGTAAGCATCGTGGCTTTTGTTAAAGCGTTGACATGATGGGGGTCATGAGTTTTGAAGAAAACTTCAGTTACACTTGAAATATTTAACGATTTATCCAAGAGCTCGATGGCTTACTGCAAAAATCCTTGTATCGCGACCTTTCATTTTGTATAAACTTCAGCTGGATTTTGGATTTTTCTGTTCCGCCAATATATTTGTTGCACTATTAAATTAGTACTAAATACAATACAAAACAATAGAAATGTCACTATTTAGTACTTTAAATAATGATGTTTATGCTGAGTTAACTTTGTACTCAAGAAATGGACATATATAGTGATTGTCGGAACAGAAAAACCCAAAATCCAACAGAAGTTTTCAAAACGAAAGGTCGCGATACAAGGATTTTCGCTGTAAGCAGCAGACGTTTTTGTCAACACGGACGGCGAACGCACTGACGAATAATGTTCGAAACGACCGTTGACGTCCGTGACGACAATCTATGACGTGAAAACAAGTGAAATGCCGTCGTAGATTGCCGTCACGAACGTCAACGGTCGTTTCGAACATTATTCGTCAGTGTGCGCGCCGTCCGTGTTGACAAAAACGTCTTAACCGCCGGCCTAACTGCTAACGTCAGACCTTGTAACGACGTGCCTGTCTATCTGTCTGTCTGTCCGTCTGTCTGTCTGTCTGTCTGTCAGTTTGTTTGGTTATCTGTCTATCTGTCTGTCCGTTTGTTTGTCTTTTAGTTTGTGTATCTGTCTGTCCGTCTGTCTGTCTGTCTGTCTGTCTGTCAGTTTGTTTGGTTAATTATCTGTCTGTCTGTCTGTCCGTTTGTTTGTCTTTTAGTTTGTGTATCTGTCTGTCCGTCTGTCTGTCTGTCTGTCAGTTTGT
The DNA here is from genome assembly GCA_033675265.1 of Actinostola sp. cb2023. Lineage (NCBI taxonomy): Eukaryota > Metazoa > Cnidaria > Anthozoa > Actiniaria > Actinostolidae > Actinostola > Actinostola sp. cb2023. The sequence continues at coordinate 144,237 of JAUJYZ010001125.1, forward strand.
TTGGTTATCTGTCTGTCCGTTTGTTTGTCTTTTAGTTTGTGTATCTGTCTGTCCGTCTGTCTGTCTGTTTGTCTGTCAGTTTGTTTAGCTGTCTGTCTGTCTGTCTGTCCGTTTGTTTGTCTTTTAGTTTGTGTATCTGTCTGTCCGTCTGTCTGTCTGTCAGTTTGTTTGGTTATTTATTTTATTTATTTATTTATAAAATCTTTTGACAGACGGCCTACGTCAGCAGAGCTGATTTTCAGAAGGGCTCTGTATAGAGTTATCTGTCTGTCTGTCTGTCCGTCTGTCTGTCTGTCTGTCATTTTGTTTGTCTGTCAGTTTGTTTGGTTATCTGTCTGTCTGTCTGTCCGTTTGTTTGTCTTTTAGTTTGTGTATCTGTCTGTCCGTCTGTCTGTCAGTTTGTTTGGTTATCTGTCTGTCTGTCTGTCCGTCTGTCTGTCTGTCTGTCATTTTGTTTGTCTGTCTGTCTGTCTATCTGTTTGTTTGTTCAAGGTTTAATGGTTATTATTTCAGGACAAGGTGATTTCAAGACCAAATGGACAATCTCACCCAAAGACTTACAGAAAAACAAAACGTTTGTGTCTTGTACGGTTGGCAACTTGAAACCCAAGACGTCCTATCAATTCCGTATCATCGCTTGGAACAAGGTTGGAAAATCCCCACCGTCCCCTCCCTCAGACATATCTCCAACAAGTAAGTGATTCAAAACAAATAAATATTAAAGACTATTATTTTTCTTTTCTTTTACTGTATTCCAAGAGACCATAATATAAGTTCAAGAGAAAATGATAAGTTATACAATGGTCTGTTGGTCATCAGTTCATTTACATATCAGTAAACATTGTTCCTTCGTTCCTTAACCTTCATTTATCCATGCATACGTCACTCTGTATTTACTCCTCTCTGGGCTTCCTGTTATCTATTGACCGGGAGGCACTGGGACGGTTTACGAGAAAACGTTTCTTCTCTTCGTGGTTCAAGTCGTCCTCGGTCATAATAAAGCCAAGGGATCCCAGAAGGAGCCGCGTGCGGAGGAGGCTACGGATTATTATTATTTATTTGGCTACATTAATTGTGTTCATTCATTTTTATTAATAACTAATTAATATTTATAATTATTGTGCACTAGTGCTAAGGATTTCTTATTTATTTGAAGTGATGTGTGATGTAATCGTTGTTGTAGGTGATGGTGTTATACCTCCACCCTTAGCGCTGCACGAAGAAGCGTGGTTCATCTCTGTGACGGCGCTTCTTGGTGTAATACTGGTGTTCGTAGTGATTGGCATTGTATTTATTTGTATCAGAAGACGTAAAGGTATGGTATACCAAACAAGTACCTATACGATATTACTACACCCCGATACCCCGATAATAACACGGATACTCCGTTAGTAGGGACACCCCGTTACACCCCGTTAACACGGACACCCCGTTAGTAGGGACACCCCGTTAACACGGACACCCCGTTAGTAGGGACACCCCGTTAACACGGACACCCCGTTAGTAGGGACACCCCGTTAACACAGACACCCCTTAGTAGGGACACCCCGTTAACACGGTTTAATCTCGCAAAAAGGTTTTACTTCCCATTTATTCATCCTCTTTTCCATTCCCATTCCAAGAAAACATGGCCGAGCGATTGAGCACTACCGGAAGCAGCAACCGTAATACTTTAGAACTAAAGGATAACAGACAAACTGGTTCGCTACCAGGCCTTCACGTGTAAGTACCGAATCCAACGTATAGAAACCTCTTAGTTTAATGCGGACAATACGTACATCTTCGCCACTTTAGTATCCGTAGTAGAGAGGTTCGACGATCTTTAGTTAAATGTTAATGGTTATTATACTTCTATGAGTAGAAAACTATGTCATATTTCCATGGCAGAGCATTTCTTTGTTATAAATTTATGTTCATTTGACGTGGTTGCTGATATTCCTCTCGACTGTGTTGAATTTTGTAGCCAAGCCTTGCGGCGTGGTTGCCTACAGAGTTGCCATGGTAACAAGGAGTATATTAGAATTGCCATGGAAACAGGAAATGTAAGAGTTGCCATGGTAACAAGGAGTGTATTAGAGTTGCCACGGTAACAAGGAGTTTATTAGAGTTGCCATGGTAACAAGGAGTGTAGGAGTATGTAATTGCCATGGTAACATGGAGTATAGAGTTGCCATGGTAACAAGGAGTATATTAGAATTGCCATGGTATCTAGTGGGTTTGTAATCAATGTTCTCATTGTATTTCAAGTGCTTACCGAGATCCCAACCATGAAGATGCTGAGGTCAGCAGTCTTGGCAGTAAAGACGGCATGTCAGATAGTGCTTCAGGAGACGAGAATTACCTCGATAAAGACTCCAACAAGCCGTCGTTCGTTAACCACTACGCTAACAATCCCAACCATCAGTCGTGGAGAACTACGTTCGACAATCAGGACGACGATCAGGCCAAGTACGATGACTACCCTAAGCAAATAGTTGATTTGCCTGAGGAGTTTCAAAGACCAAGATTTAAGTCGTTTTCTTCTTTGGAAGACAAGGAATTCCCCGACCCCCCACCACCAGCGTATGAAAGTCACGCCGAAGACGAGTATTGTTTTAAACAACTTCCTCCAGAATCAGTGACGTCATTCATGTCGCCCGAATACGAGGCGGCGAAGAAGTCTATGTCACTTGGTCGACCACGAAGCGCGTTGATGCGACATTCGCCGTATGACAGTCAGGACGAAGTGGACGGTAAACGACGACCAGTTTATGGAAGCCAGAACCAAATCGATCAACATCCACCCCGTAGAAGCAGGGAGGATTTGCGACCATCGCGTCGAAGAAGTCGCGATCATTTTGATGCACCGCTGCCGTATGACAGTCCGGATGAAGTGGACGGTAGACGACGACCAGTTTATGGAAGCCAGGATCTCATCGATCAATATCCACCCCGTAGAAGCAGGGAGGATTTGCAACCATCGCGTCGAAGAAGTCGCGATCATTTTGATGCACCGCTGCCGTATGACAGTCCGGATGAAGTGGACGGTAGACGACGACCAGTTTATGGAAGCCAGGATCTCATCGATCAACATCCACCCCGTAGAAGCAGGGAGGATTTGCAACCATCGCGTCGAAGAAGTCGCGATCATTTTGATGCACCGCTGCCGTATGACAGTCAGGACGAAGTGGACGGTAGACGACGACCAGTTTATGGAAGCCAGGATCTCATCGATCAACATCCACCCCGTAGGAGCAGGGAGGATTTACGACCATCGCGTCGAAGAAGTCGCGATCATTTTGATGCGCCAGACCACAGGAAGCCCAAGATTGATGGACTGCCGTATGGCAGTCGAGAGGAAGTGGACGGTAGACGACGACCAGTTTATGGAAGCCAGAACCTAATCGAACAATATCCACCCCGTAGGAGCAGGGAGGATTTGCGACCATCGCACCGAAGAAGTCGCGATCACTTTGATGCGCCAGACCACAGGAAGCCCAAGATTGATGGATTTTCGTACGCTACAATGCCAAACCCACGCGTTCTGTCAAGACAACACGATTTGCATCCCAGTGCATTCCAGCGTCCTAGTGACGCAGACGTGAGCTCAGAAGTGTCCTCTTCAAGCAACGACCAACGCGACCCTCGCCAGTACCATCATGGGCCCAAGCCCCCTCGATATCCCAAGCCTGAGTACACCAAAGAGCCTGGAAGACGACGAAACAGGCCTTCAAACTTAACCATTCCTCCTAATAATTACCCAGAACAAAGTACATCATCGGGCAGTCCGACATCGACCGTATCCCCTGCACCCTCGTACCACAGTAACTACGATGACTACGAAGCAAAATACCGGACGTTACCTACCCGGGTTCCTCCCCCTCTCGAATACACCGATCAGGGTGTCGGGGAACCCGAGCCTCTTTATCAAAACACGTTACCACGTAGAGAACCTATGATGGTCATACAGCATGGGTTCTCTCATGGTTACCATGACGACGATGAAGTGCAAATATCGCCGTATCAGTCATTCGTATAAACAATAGTATATTTTTAGATTCACGAACGGTAACTATTTAACGGCCTAGGACCCAGGCTTTCTCTGCTGCGTGAACGATCGCGCAAAGCATTATGGTCCATTTCAAGCACTACTTCAAAACATGGCGACTGTACTTCGTGAGTGATATTATTGTATCCCAACAATTGAAATCGTTTAGGGGGACACAATGGTATTACCTACATGAAGTAGATGTTGCGCTAACATTAGATTTAGTATATTTTCACTCTATCTAGTTGTGTTGTGAACGAATGCTTGGAAACAATTATAGATTCATACTTCGTCGGTATTTAAGTAAATATATAGTTAGCTTTCGGTGTTTTAAACACCATGTTAAAAAGTTGCATTGTCCAAACATTACTCAGTGAATCTAGCGGTTTTAAAGAAAATATTTTTATACACAAATCCTTCGATGAATACTTAGTGCTCAGTGCACACAGTGATTATGACACGAAGCAATCTTAGTTTTTATAGGTATAATAACTGTATATTGTAGAATATTGTAAATAATTGGAAGCTAGTACCCAGGTAGCGCGTCCTGCTTTGTGACGTCACTGGTTCCGGTTAGCCCCAGGTCCCCATGACGAGAAAGGAGTTGCAACCATTTTGAATAATAGATAGTGCATGATGGGATACAGAGATGAAATAGCTTGCTATTATCCCACTACACTACAGACTTCTCGCTGGGGCACAGTCTTGCACATAATGAGAGATTGTAAATTGTAAAATCAATGTAGTTAGACTAGTATAGTCTCGGGGAAACTAAAGTGAACCGGTATTTTTAAGATCTTAATTGGTGAATATATTTTAATCGATTTGTATTGAGAAACTGAAAATTAAAAAGTTATTATTGAATATGTTTTTTTTTTTTTATAACGACCTTAACTTTAATTGAACGGGATTGAATTTGCTGTAAAAGAATTTATTGACATCCATTGCTGTACAGAATCCGACCAGCTCCGAACAAAGAATGTTTTAAGCCTCCTTCGCCCCACCCTAAATTCGCCACTGGTTGCCTTATTGACTGAGTGTGACTGAGGGCCAAGACACGATTGCTCTATCACTGAAGTCTCCCGTGAGTCTTTAACAGAAAAACAATCGGCTTTTATACGAATAAAATGCATTGAAAGAACCATTGTTAGTTTACACGTAAAGTAAAGTGTAAGTAAGATAGTAAGTAAATCGGGAATGAACTTAAGAAGAATTTCATTTTGTTTCATCATTGAAACCATGGCAAATTTCTTCAATGATCCACAATTTAATTTTAAAAGTTTTTAATTTAAATGTTTTATCAGACCGAAAGCGAATATTATTATATGGAGCCACTTGTATATTAATCACAATTACATTAATCGAGCTGATTTAGAGTGACAGATTTCCCGGCAAGCAACAGTAAGCACAACTAAATCGCATGGCTGAGGTTTCTCAAGTGTGTCATGACAACAAGACCAACAGTACGAGTTTCGCCTCATTTGCAAATACGATTTTCTCTCTAAATCGGCGCAGGTAGGATAGAGCAGCCGCCAACATCCCAAATTAAACTGTAAGTTTATGCATGTATGTCAAAGGGACTAAAAACTAGTGTGTAGAATGAAACTTTAGCACTGCGTGAGAAAACACTAAATTTACTGACGTTCGTTCGTCGAAGTATTAAATCTTTAATCTGCAAAGAGAAATAACTAAGAAAATCAGTCTCCAAAAGGTTGTCCAGATGAAAAGACTTCAATACTACAATAAAGTCACGTGATTCATTATGTTTTCAATTTCTGCGCGCTGAACTGTACATTATCCTTCCTGCTTACTCATTAGCATTAGCTAAGGTATGGAGAATCACCCCGACGAGCTAGCTCGTGGGGATAAACCAATGAGTAAACAAGAAGGGTGGGATGGGAGGGGCGACTCCGTCTACCAGGCAACTTCGCGCCAACTGACACTTATGCATAATTAATGTGTCCTTAAATAATGCTAGTGACGTCATCCGGAAGGTTCATGAATATTCAATGAGTTTGAATAGTACATTATCCTTCCTGCTTACTCATTAGCATTAGCTAAGGTATGGAGAATCACCCCATTCCTCGCAGCTCCCAAGCACTAATCCATATACTAGAGTCTATTCAACCCTCCACCATAGATTAATCCACCCCAACCTTATTATCCTATCTCCCAACCTTATACTTAATTATCGATATTGGTCAAAAGGCCTTAATTCCCAACCTCATATAATGTTAAATGTCTAATGTCCAATCAGTTATATGAAAGTCGTAACAATCCAATGTTATTGGAAAGCTTGTGAAAAACCACACAGATTGTTTTGTTTTCGGTAGACGTTGCAAATATCCTGGGGCAAATTAGCCAGAATGTCACTTGCTCCGTTTGGTGCCATAACCTGGTGCAGCTTCATATAATGTTGAGCAGAATTTATAGTCTTCCAACCCACGTGGTTCATTATCAAAGAGGTCTCTGCACCTGCTAAAGCCAAAGAAATGGCACACCCACTCCGCAAACCGTGTAATGTTATCCGGCGATGCCTAAAGTTGTGCGGTAACTGTTGGACATAGAGAGAGAGTCTAGCCTGAGCAGCTGATGAGTCCAAGGGCCCAGTGAGAATGTCCCCAGTCGGGCTGGTAGGTCGAAAGAGAAAACCTTGTTTGATAGGGACGCCAAGGAATTCACACATTCGTACATATACCTCAATGGCCACCACGGGACAAAGGGATGGGTCCTTGTACCGCTTCAGGGCGAACATATTAGTCGTTCCATCACGCAATGACTTGGTAAGCGTATGATTAAAGAGGAGGGCTTCCTTGTTGGGAAAAAAAAGAATTTCTATTGTTTTGTCCGTCCTAAATCCCCTGCTCTATCCCCTGCAAAGAATTGAATCTTGAAGAAAGCTTGATCCCTCGCAAGAATAAATAACTGCGTTGACGAATTTGACGTACGCTTCAGCCGTTTTAAGATTTCCCCTGAAATTGCAGCTAAGTCCTGAATAAAAAAAGGCTCAGCTTGAGTGGGAAGTGTTTTGGATCGCAATTGTTCTTCTCGAGTTGCCGTCAAATAATTCCTGACCTTTAGAGAAGCTGCTGGGTTTCCGTAACCCGGCAGTGAAGCATCGTCGAGTGTTCTACCCCATCTGGAAAAAATTGCCCGTAACTTTCCAATAGTTGAATCCACGGTACCAAAAGCTAAACGTTTTGGGCAAGAACAGGAAGAATTCTTTTTATCCCCCAAATATGGACAGTCATCTTTATGAACAATGGTTTTCCCAAATCTATCTTTCCAGATAAGAAAATTGATGACATCAACCGGAGTTGCTGTTGTAATATCCCTGGGAGGGAATGATCTAGACAAGAAGGCAGACAACTCATTCTCTAATGATGACTTTTGTTTTGAATACGGAGTAGAGCTGGCTCGCCTATTTCAAAACTTGTCTTCGCTCCATGATATCATCCCAGTTGATAGAAGCCTTAAGGGGTGGTGGAGAAGCCTGGCACTCTACCCGCCTTTTGTATCCACAACGCTGGCAGAAGCGAAAATCCTTGTCGTTCGGGTACGTACAATCTGGACAAGCCACAGAGGCGACGAACATCCGTGGAACCAGGGATAAAGGCTAAAGACAAATTACATGAACTCAGTCGCACACATCAGTAGTTGAAGTATTACCCCCCGGAAAGCCCAGAGATCGAACGGAATCTTGCCAGGCTGAAACCCTTGTTTAGTAGGGAACAACAGCGCATCAGAACTGCCTTTAGCTGCCACCTGGATTTTATGCTTTGACATGGCGTTCAGAATGGGCCACCAAGAGGGTAGCGGAGATAATTTCGGCACCACCATCGTCACCACTGCGTGTTGTGACCAGATGAGTCGTAACAAAGGGCCAATCAAAGTGAAAGGTGGGAAGACATAAGCATTAATCAATCTTCCCTCACATACTGACAAATCTTGGTTGAAGACATTTACTCCTGCTGAACGCGGTGTAGCAAACGGAGAAAAATGGCGTAGAGCAAACCCATTTCGATCATGCTGAGTATTAGAGTCAAGCGCCATTAAGTCTAAATTATGACCCTCGGAACCGCCAAAAACCGTGTCGACAATATTCCAACATTGAGGAGACAACATCGCATCTGACTTTGACAACTGGCGAGAGAATCCATCAGCAGGGTTGTACTTTGATGGGATATATGTCATAACTAACATAAGGTTCCTGTTAGTAACCTCATAGAACAAACGCCGGGCGACTTCTGTCAACTTAAGAGACCGAGGTCCACGCCCTTCCCAGGCATGTAGAGTTACTAGATTATCAACTTGAACATCAACTCTACAATCCCTTACAGACGCAGGGAGGGCCTCCAAAGCTCGTAAAACGGCATGCATTTCCTTCACATTTATATGTTCCTTCAGCAAGTCGTCAGTCCAATAATCACCAATCTCGAGATCTCCTGACTCCAGATGAATGGTAGCTGCCCAACGAAACGCCGAGGCGTCGGTCGACATACAGAGGGAAACATGCTTTTCTTGCCTCCATGGAATACAACTATCCCAGTGGTCGAGGAATCTCCAAAACCCCATTTCCTCTTTGAGAGCCGGAGAAAGGGTTACTTCAGTCCCCCGTCCTGCCTTACCGATAGCTGCAGCCCTTTCTCTGATGTAGAACTTCGCACCAGGGAAGGCCAAAGAAAAGGATATGCACTTACCCATCAGTCTCTGTATGGACTTTAATGGCGCAGTTGACTTGTATTTAAGAATCGCCTCCCGCAGTTCTGCGAATTTCAATCGTTTTTCACTTGGAACCGAAAAAGCTTGCTCATGCGAATCAATGTACATCCCCAAAATATTAGCCGCCTTGTTGGCGATAAGACACACTTGTTTAATCCGAGAAAGTAGCCCAAGTTGACCAAAATCATACAGACAACGTATAACGCCGCCTCGGCTGCCTGACGACTGTATTGTTGACTGCGATGCTCCATTGCACGTGACCAATAACCCTCGTTGCTGAACACCTCGCCCACTAGCCTGTCATCGATGTAGAGAGAACAGGTAATACCCAGTTCCCTGAAAAAACTGGTTGGCCCTAAACCAACAGTTTGGTACACATATGGTGAATTCTTCCAGCCAAACGGAAGCGTAGTACCAACAAGCCACCATCCCTGCCACTCAATCCCGAAATTCTCTTGCGACTCCGATGACAAAAGGATATGATCGTATCCCGACTTATCATCGATCTTAGACAAATGCGAGTCCGGGTATACAAATCGAGGAACAGATGTCAAGGTATCCAATTTAAAAGGAGTATCCTTCATCCATAAGTTCAGAAATCTAGCATCCACACACAACCGTGGTTTGTTGGGCTCTACAGTCAAAGGAAGAACCAGCCAGGGGGGAGTCACTTCACCCATTTTTCCCCAAACGCGCACGGCCCCAGTACCCACACGTTGTAGTAATGTCTCCGTAATAAAATCCACGAATTTTGCACATGACGGATGATTCTTAGATGTCATACGGGGAGGAGAAGAAGAATCATACTTTATACCCTTGAACACCCCTTTAAATGGCTTCATAAAGGACCGAATGTCTACCCCATTTAAGAGCCATTCCAGGACTTGACCTTTACGAGGGCTATTTTCCAAGACAATTTCCCACATTGAGATATTATGGTGAATTCCACCGGCTTTGAAAGAAGCAGGGTCTCTAAAAGAGAGTTGATGAAGATTCCCCTTCTCCCCCGAGATTACTCTTGTTACTTCCGCGAGCACATCCTTTGGACTGGTCATTTTCCCCAAGCTCGGGCTTCCGTCTACTGACAGCCAATTCATTTTCCCCTCATTGACTTTCCTCTCCGCTTCCAGGGGAGTAAAAATCCCACATTTTTTGATACCACCACCGGAGAACTAGGAATAGAAAATCGAAAGTCTAAATGACAGAACTAACCCGAGCCCAGGAAAAATGACCACCGTAGCCCGCTAAGGCGTGCTCAAGGGAAATGCCCTATAGGACAAAACGCTTGTGGAGTCACTTCCCTACACTCAAATCAACTATGAGAACGACACAGAAAACATAACGAGTAACGAATTATCCCCAAAATTATCAAGTACATACTTCGCCACAAAATGATGAAAAGAAAACGATTAAAGCCAATCACAATCTTTATTACAATTCGATACATGGCCCAGTCAACTATCAAAGTTATTAGTCACAGCATAACACGCTGAACACAATTTGTGAAACAACTTATTCACATCAAAACCCGTTACAGGTTCCAAACAAAGGAAAACACTCAAAAACGTTTTTTCGGACATAAGCGGGCGAAATGTCCTTCTTGGTTACACAACCAACATCTTGTGTTCCTGAGGCTGCGTCCCCTGCCTTCACCTCTACGACGATAGGGAGCGGCCATCGTCCGACCAGCAGGCATTTCTTTACCAGGATTGTTACCCTTCAAAGCCTTACCAATCGCCTTCGCTACTTCTGCCTCCTCTTTGGACGCCACCAACTTGATTAGAACACTTTGGAGTACATGGTTGTTGACCAAGGGGCGGCACTGGCGCAGAATAACCGAATACCTCATCCCTCTTGCGTCCTTAACTTTCTGAGCTGTATAGACTACCTCTTCTAGAGCAGCTATCGCCACATACGCATCAAACAAGGCGGAGGGGCGACCAATTAAGGTTTGCAAAGCAGCTATGGCACTATCAACCGAGTGCATACTCGCACTTTTTTTGAATTCCTCCAACTCTTTTCGTAGTTTCTCAATCTGAGCACACAAAATCAGAAAATTAAAACAAAAACAAAACAAACAAACAAAACTCGGTCAAGACCCTGAACTCGGCCTAGCCCATGACTCGGCATATAGACCCTTAATTAACTCGGCGTAGACCCTTGACTCGGCCTAGCCCTTAAAATGTAACTCGGCCTAGCCCTTGACTCGGCATAAAGACCCTTAACTCGGCTTAGACCCTTGACTCGGTCTTGCCCAGTGAACTCGGCCTAGCCCTTGACTCGGCATAAAGACCCTTAACTCGGCGTAGGCCCTTGACTCGACTTAATGCGGTAAGCCGCAATAGAGTTAACCATTGATAACTCAAAATTAATTACATCTACAACAAAACTTAACATCGTATTCCCGACTGCTAAACCACTCCCGAGTTGGCGCATCAAAGGCCTAACACAACAGAATAAACACGCCGAATTACTAAGTACATTCTTACAGAGCACGGGGTAAACGAAGCGAAAAGAAAACTTAAGTAAATTATTCAAAGTAGCGGCAAACTAACCGAGTGAAACTTCTAAAACATACTAACCCCCGTGAAATAACTCGAGATAAAACAAGATTGAAAACTCGACATAAAAGCTAACATGATGAAAACACCCAGAGCGACAGCCATAAAACCCCACGCAGATCACACTTGACTGAAAGTACTGAACAAACTGCCCTCACAAACATAAAAGGGAAAACTAAACTGACAACACACTGGAGTAATAATTACCTCAAGTTTTCCTTCAACCTGAGCAGTTAAACTCCGGCCTGACCGGTGTTGATCTGAATTTGGAAGTCCTGGAACAACATCTACGCCCAAAGTGACTGATGATCCTGGTGGCGAAGTGGACGGCCCAGGAGGAAGGTCAACCGGATTCGTAACATGTACATCAACCGACAAAACTGGAGGTTCGGCTTGCTGGAGGGGAGCGATAATTCGAGCCGACTCCGAAGACATCGAAGCTATCTCTTCAGATCTGCTGGGAGGACGATCGGCCATTTTCCAAGACTCCGTCTACCAGGCAACTTCGCGCCAACTGACACTTATGCATAATTAATGTGTCCTTAAATAATGCTAGTGACGTCATCCGGAAGGTTCATGAATATTCAATGAGTTTGAATAGCGAGTTGATGCCAGCGCGTGTAGTTTTGCATCTCAAATTGAAATTATATGCGAGGAAATTGAATACATAATGAATCACGTGACTTTATTGTAGTATAATAATGAATAATCTTTATTTTGAGTGGGTATACAAATACAAGAAATACAACAATACTGGTTTCCAATTTGGCCCACTAGATACAATAACTACTGATTACAATAATTACAGAACAATACTAGTTACAATTGAAAACAATAAACCTGGGCACTACTAATTAGCTGTCAGTGTATATTAGATGCAAAGTAACAAAAGACAACAAAAGAATGAGTGTCTAATAGTGTGTATTGGTGTAGTTAGTAATGCCCAGGTTTATTGGACTGATCACTCTAATGAAATAATAATTTACAATACAATAAAAGTATTGTAGTCTTTTCATTTGGACAACCTTTTGGAGAATGACTGTTTTGAGTGGTTTTCATAAACCCGTGAAATACACTTTAGCGTATTTAGCACTATTAATAGTAATTAAGCACTATTAATTACACTCCACTTCTTTTGTTTTCTATTGTGTTTATCTGACTATTACACTCTAATTAGTACACTTTGTTTCATGGGTTAATGAAAACCACTCTAAGATCTGTGACAAAGGAAAACAAGGAAATGGAAGACAAAAATACTTGTGAATTAAATGTTAAGTGCTTGTTCATCTCACTGAAGGGATGCTGAGTGAGTCGCATTTCTTTATTTCTGCGGCATTGTTGCTAAACTCAGTTGTGATCCGGAATAATTAAAATGGCGGGAAACAGGTTCAGTATTTATTGATTGAACACGAATATTGAATGCAATAAATAACATTAGAAATGATACAGCCGTGAAATGGTCAGTATAGACAGGCACCTGTGACAGAGGTGCGCAATGCATTATGGGGACATATATTTACTCTTTCTGATGCGGAAAGTTCAGTTCAGAAAACTCATGAATTTAAATTAAAAAAATATTTGCCCGTTTATTCAAGATTCGTCCACAAAGCAGGGGGGTCCTAGTCGATCTGTTCGTTATTAATTAAACACGTGGCGTCGCGTGTCATGTTTTTAAAATTAAAATTTTGAAACGTAAACTAAACTAATAATAACTATGTTGAAACATTCTTTCTTGTTCAGAGACTTTGATATTAAGAGGGACATCAAATGATCTAAGGAAATATAGCGATTCACTTCTCTCAACGTTCTCTATTTCTCTCTCCTTCTACCCTGCGAGCAGAGGTTCCTTTTCATCTTTCTATGTCTTTTACTTTTACTTTTGCTGAACGGCTTTTTGTTTTGGCTTTTACCTTGCTGTTCTTGTAGTTCGAAAGAAACCCGATGAAAGGGGAACCTCTGTTACACAACAGAATCACTGATTTTACTGATACTATTAATTGCTGTATATTCTCAAAACACTTCTAGATAAGCTAAGTCAATACTTTAGTTCCATTATCTCTAGAACCAGATTGTATTCTAGATCATGCAATTTCTTATTTTCTTATCATTTAGTCTCCTCCTATTTTGGCATAGTTCCCCACACAATTATCTACCACACCCCAAGACACTATACTTCGTCAGAACTTCTTATTCCTATTTTCCACTTACAATGCTTTGACATAATCAGATAACTTATAATTTTCACTATCCAACAGTATAACTTTGTTGCAGTGTTTCAGACGATCTAACTATATAGAATCTTTAGATCGTATTTGATAATTGTAATCTAGATTACAATTATCAAATACGCAGTTAAGTCGTACAAGTTGAATCTAAAGATTCTATATAGTTAGATCGTCTGAAACACTGCAACAAAGTTATACTGTTGGATAGTGAAAATTATAATAGAAGCACATAGGGTATAGCCAATCACAAACCTGACATTGATATAATGATAGACAATTAGTGCGTCACTATAAAGGTGACCGCACCTCAACTTGTAATTAGTCCTAGCCAGCCAGAGCTTGAATAAAGACCTGATACAGCCTACCTAGAGCCTCCCTTAACACCTCTGCTCGCAGGGTACTCTCCTTCCTGTCGGTAGGAAAAATAGCATGTACAGAAGTGCACGATGCGCACCAATGCCTGATACTATTATTATTATTACTATTATTATTATACTAAAATAATGAATGTATTAACAGCACCACAAAAATACTTTATTTTTTGCACCTGAATTTCAATTGCCTCTGGATCTTTTATAATCGGCACATCTACATTATCCTCGCCAATATTTAATTATCTTTCCTATCAGTTTTGTTCCAGACGTAAAATTGGCAGGTTGTCTTGTCTTTGTTAAAATTAAAGTCTCACAAGCCGGCACGCTAATCGATTTTCACAGTTTTATCTGAATTAATGGCGTACAACTTGATGGAGCTGATTGTTATTGAAATAGTTAATTTCCCTGCATGCAATCCCTGATATTGCAATCTGGGTCTGTTAATAGCTCACTCCTTTCTCCAGGTTTCTGAAGTGTGTCATAACAACAGTAAGACCAAGTAAGACTTCTACTCATAACTAATTTCAATGACAATCAGCGCAATTGCTACTTGTCCCCGAGCTTCGCCGCATTTGCAAATACGATTTTCTCTCTAAACCGGCGCTGAATCGAAAATTACGTAGAGCAGCCACCAACATCCCAAACTGTAAGTATGTATGTATGTATGATCTGGTATGACTTCGGTGTAGAACCCTACATATACTATATCGCTAATTATGAACTAATCATAACATATATGGATCAGTTCATCGATCTACCAATCTACTAAGTTGTTATTAAAGTTGTTATTATCACGTCAAAACATGGTAAGGGTTTTGATATCTTTTTTGAAGTTCTTCGCTTCTCTAATTCGAGGGCATTTAATTTCACAAGAATCAAACTACCTGGAATTTCTACTATGCAACATGAAGGACAGTTTACCAGCAGGTTTGTGCCAAAAGTTTCATGGCGTTTGTAGATAATTTTCTAAACTTGATTAGTTAAACCACGTACCTTAAACCATGTTTAAGCCTTGGTGTGAATGGGGTATTAGTGTATTAGGGAAATGTTTTATTTGCCGAAAAATCGTAAAGTCGATTCAAAAAAGTAGTACAAGGATTTTGTCATCATTTTTATAAATTTGAAAACAGATTCTCCAAATTCTGCTCTTCTGTCATGTTCTGTCGATGCATGAATTTTTCTCTTCAGCATTTGCATGCATAAATATACTCTATCTACCACAGGCAGCCCAATCTCTTAATTTGACGATATTTAGCGTATCAACAAGCCATAAATAGATGAAAATTTATAGTTGCAAAAATACGAATTCTTTGAAATAAAAACACGAAATACATTTGTATGACATTTCATGTCATATTCCTAAATTAGAGGGGGGATCGGAGGTAAGAAAAAAAATTGAAATAAGGCTTTAATCGTAAAAATAACAACTGCAGCAGACACATGAAATGTCATACAAATGTATTTCGTGTTTTTATTTCAAAGAATTCGTATTTTTGCAACTATAAATTTTCATCTATTTATGGCTTGTTGATACGCTAAATATCGTCAAATTAAGAGATTGGGCTGCCTGTGTATCTACAGGCTCTGTTGGTCTCTTGGCTACATGTATTATTAATGACTTTGATAATATTACTAAATTGTCCATGTCTATTAGGCTAGAGTGAATAGAACTGAGCTATTAGCTAGTATGTAAGAGTGAATTGGAAACAAAAGAACATAATACGAAAAACATCAATATTCTGCTCTGCATCAGTTGTAGATAATTATAAACATAGTTCCCGCCATTTTAATGATTCTTCTCATCACGACATTAACTAATAACACAGACTTCTACACACATGTTTGAATGCTGTACTCCAAGAGAGGGTCTCGGCGGGTAACTGTCATGAATATGTCAGAATATTCTGGTGATTGAAAAAGTAAAATGTACAACAAAATATGTAAAAGAGTAGGATTGCGGGACAATCGGATTTATTACTGATATATCAGGACAGTAGATCTCGCTTCTGATTGGCTAACTCATTTTAGTGGGATGATAAAAAAAGGAGAAGTAGTTCGAGAGTTTAAGGAAGAGAATGTACACAGCTACTTGTTTCGTTTACTTGCGAGTTCGTCAGGAAGATGGATGTCATATTCATGACTTCGTCCAACGACTTTCATTAACAGCACTAAGTGTACACTATGTAAAGAACAGAATGAACTTATCTAGTGTAAACTCATTATACAAATAACCAACGACATTCGTACGTATAATATGCAATTCATTTTATTGATGTGATATATTTGACTTTATATTGATTTTACAACGCAAGCAGGTTTATATCACAAACCAAGCAATAAATTTAATTTCATGGGAGAAAAAGAAAATATCAAAAACTTCCAAAGATTTCACTTGCATTCACATCCTAGCCCTCTCCGTACCCCTTCTCAGGTAGCCTCCTTTGCAGACGTCCTTAGGGGGTGGTCCTAAGGACGTCTGCAAAGGAGGCTACCTCTCAGTACGCGTGCGTCACTTCCGGGTACGATCCAAATGCTTGCTCTTTTGAAGTTCCGTTCTAAAGCGTGTTTTTTTACGACGCAAGCGTGAGCATGTCGTGTGAAAACTGGCTGACGCAGCCATAGCGCAAGAAAATGAACAATTTTATATCCTTGTGCTTATATTTGCGCGCGTCATGCAGGCCTGTATTCACAGTGACATAAGGCCTCTTGTGCTTGCGCTTATGCTAGCGTCAGGCCTAGCTGTCTTCACAGTGACATAAGGCCTCTTGTGCTTGCGCTTATGCTTGCGTACGGTTCGTTTACACAGTGACATAAGGCCTCTTGTGCTTGCGCTTATGCTTGCGTCAGGCCCGTTTTCACAGTGACATAAGGCCTCTTGTGCTTGCACTTATGCTTGCGTCAGGCCCGTTTACACAGTGACATAAGGCCTCTTGTGCTTGCGCTTATGCTTGCTTGCGTGTTCATTTACACAGTGACATAAGGCCTCTTGTGCTTGCGCTTATGCTTGCGTCAGGCCCGTTTTCACAGTGACATAAGGCCTCTGTGCTTGCACTTATGCTTGCGTCAGGCCCGTTTACACAGTGACATAAGGCCTCTTGTGCTTGCGCTTATGCTTGCGTCAGGCCCGTTTTCACAGTGACATAAGGCCTCTTGTGCTTGCGCTTATGCTTGCGTCAGGCCCGTTTTCACAGTGACATAAGGCCTCTTGTGCTTGCGCTTATGCTTGCGTCAGGCCCGTTTTTACAGTGACATAAGGCCTCTTGTGCTTGCACTTATGCTTGCGTCAGGCCCGTTTTCACAGTGACATAAGGCCTCTTGTGCTTGCGCTTATGCTTGAGTCGAAGGCTTATCTTTCAAGATCTCTTTGCCTTCCTTGCCGTTCAATTCGACGCAGAAATGGCGAGAAAAGAACGAGTCGTGATATATTCAGTGTTTATCTGATTAATAACAACAACTAACACTACTTGTTCATCGACAGGCATTACCTCAATAACTAACACTACTTATTCATCGACAGGCATTACCTCAATAACTAACACTACTTGTTCATCGACAGGCATTACCTCAATAACTAACACTACTTGTTCATCGACAGGCATTACCTCAATAACTAACACTACTTGTTCATCGACAGGCATTACCTCAATAACTAACACTACTTGTTCATCGACAGGCATTACCTCAATAACTAACACTACTTGTTTGTCAGCAGGCATTACCTCGATAACTAACACTACTTGTTCATCGACAGGCATTACCTCAATAACTAACACTACTTGTTCATCGACAGGCATTACCTCGATGTACTCAAAGAATGATCGAAACGAATATGTCGAACCAGTCACACGAATCATCTATTGGTGAAGCAGTGCTCATCATTCATGGCATCTGTCAGGACTCTACATGGAATTGCGTTACTGTCACATCGTCATACTTCCTTCTGATTGTCACGGGAATCATTCTCAATGTCTTGGTCTGTCACGTCATGGTTAGAAGCAAGCGTTACATCAAATCAACGAGTTGTTTTTTAATAACTCATTTGGGAGTAATCGAGGTGGTTTACCGTGTAGCTCTCACTCCTCCATTAATATACCTGTCGATCCCATCGTCTGGTGTTCGCAGTTCTATTCCTTGTAAGATGAACTATTTCGTCTCGAGCTCCTGTCGCGCCGCCATCTTTGGTAGCCTGGTGGTCATTGCTATCGATCGATATCGTAACATCGTTCATCCTCTCAGTAGCCTGAAACACACCAAGCGGCCATTCAGGTCGGTCACGTGGGTGTGGCTCTACGCCATCGCTTCGTCCGCCATGTTTCTATACACCGCTCAGCAAATCCCGTTGAGTCAGCTCCCAGAAGGAAAAGTTGTGAAGCATCGGGAAGATATGACGACATGTGACGTCATACCAGATTATATTGGTGGTCTCTCTGTCACCGTATCCATGGTGATGACCTTCGTTGTTCCCTTGGTAACCATCGTCATCGCATACACAGCGATATTTGTTAGTTTGAGGCGTCGATGTCAGAGTGGTTTGGTCCACAAAGCCGCAGCCAAATCTAAAACAAAGGCTGCTAAAATGCTTGTCATTGTTGTCAGCGGTTTTGTGTTTTGCTGGGCGCCGAGCATCACCATGACAACGATCCGTTCATTTGGTGGCTTAGATGACACCTCCGCAGACGTTCTTGTTGCAGTTTCAATATCGGTTAATGTGCTGGTCTTATGCAGCTCCTTGGTGAATCCGCTGGTCTACGCGTTTTACAGCGCGGGCTTCAAAAACGACTTGATCAAGATATGTGGTCGTTGTTCAACGCCTCCCAAGTTCTCTCTGAAAACGCGAATAAAACATTCAGAATCTCAAGAAAATAAAACACAAGATGCAACACTATGAAGGACCAGCACCGTTCGTACGCAGGCTAATAAGACAATAGCGGGCTCCACAGTAAACAATTGACCAATTGCACCAATCAGAGAACAGAATTGATGGTAAAATAACCAATCACAGGCCAGCATTATTACAACCAATGGTGGAATCCTGCATTAATGCAGCAGAACCAACGCTGAGAAGGTTCTTTTGTCCTATGAGATCACTGTACTTTTCGTTGCCATAGATGTACATGTATTTTAATTAGTGTTGTAAAATTCAAACAGCTATAACTCTCTTAGTTTTAATCGTAGCGATACCAAATTTTCCCAAGAGTTAAATAAACTCACAAAGAACAAATTAAAAAAGCGGGCGTTGGTAGCAGTAAACGACGAACTCATGCAGTTATTGATATATGTGATTGAATACGAATTTGTTATAAATAGAGTCCACAACTTCACAGGAAAACGTCATTCATTCTTTTGTCTAATTATTTCTCTCTTCTCTTACGTTCGTTTCATTTATTTTTAAAACGTTTAGCAAAAAATTCAATACTCAGGTTTCAATATCTAGAGAAGTTAATTTGAAATGTCAGCCGCACGGTGATCACGAGTACAGTTGCTGGGAGATACCATGAAGCAGATCAAACATGTATGAAGACGAACTAAAATAGAAAGTCAAATTTTGATCGACAAGATCAACAAAATAATAGAAAAACTTGGCCCCCCCCCCCCCCCCCCCCCCCCCCCCCCCCCCCCCCCCCCCACACTTATCCAAAAAGGTTGTTACAATACGTTGTTATCTAGTGATATATCCGCCCCCTCCCCAGCCTCACCCCCATCCCCACTTTCAAGGGTGCTCCGCGGTCCGGCACTGGTTTGTAGTGTGTTTTGGTCCTACTGTTTTGTAGCTCACTTATCAACCCGCTAATCTATACGCGTTCTACAGCAGTGACTTTAGACAGCTCGTCTTCGATCTCTGCGGTGTTTCATGCAGACAGCAGTGCTGCGAAGCCACGTCAGATAACTTAACTGATTAAATTGCATGAGGATTTTCCATTGAAACAATACAACAATCATGCAGTTACCGACCATTCTTTTTCCATAGGGCTCAATAAGGGGCCAATGGAACTAATAATAATAATAACTGTATTTTAATTGGCAAACATGAAATTAAAGAAAGGCTGATACTACGTAGAAATAAAAAGCTTAACACAACACCAACATGATAGAGCAAGAGAGAGCCAGGATCGGCAACCGTAGACAGCTGTTTCGTTCTTTTGGAACTCATCAGTACGGTTCATGTTTGCCATATGTATAGCTGATTAGATCTTTTACAGATCCTACGTATACCTACAGCATTTTCGTTCACGGTTCCCTCTTTCAAGTTTATATTTTAATTGGGAATAATTGAGTTGGTTACCATGACAAATAATATACTGACCGATATAACTTATCCAGTTTAGAACTGATATAGTTTAGTCACACTCATATCCACTGATATGAAGGACAACAAGAATAACACCACAAACAAACAATCGATCAATCAATCAGTTAGTCAATCGATCAATCAGTCAATCAATCAATCAATCAATATATAATCAATCAATCAATCGATAAGTCAATCAATCAATCAGTCAGTCAATCAGTCAATCAATCAATCAATCAGTCAATCAATCAATCATTCAATCAGTCAGTCAATCAATCAGTCAATCAATCAATCAATCAATCAATCAGTCAATCAATCAATCAGTCAGTCAATCAATCAGTCAGCCAATCAATCAAACAATCAATCAGTCAATCAATCTTTAAACACGAAAAACTTGTAAGTCGTGGTACGACAAATTTTTAATTTTATTTTTTCCTCAAGTTTGATCCCCGTTTCCCGTTTCCCGTTTCCCGTTCTCCTGTTCACAGATAGCCGATCGAACTGAAGGCCCATATTTCATAATTTTGACTTCTTATTTCGTTTCTTTCCATTTAATCCTAATCGATTGATTGGTTCCCTGGCAAACATAATTTCGACTTCTTATTTCGTTTCTTGAATGAAACCTGTTGTTTCCTGCTTTGTTCAGTTCTTCCTTCCTTTTCACGCGAGTATCTACTTCTACTAGGCGTTCTTGGCGCAACCGGCTGGGAATGAGTCTAGTTCCCAGGGACGTCGGTCGTGGGGAATTCCAGGAATTTGATGAAGAAGAGAAGCACGTTTGTCCGTTTCTTTCTTTTCTTCGGAAGGTAAGCTTTCTATGTTACAGTGAAATAGCGTCCAATCATCATCTCTACTGCCAACACATCTTGGTGTTTTTAGACCGTTCAAGGCTATTTCTACCGAATATCGATGGAAAACTTCGAAGCTGGTTGACACAGACGCGTCGGTGATCAGCACAGCAGGGATTCTCGCAGTCTAAAGGTAGAAAACTCAGTTTAGACGTGACTTTTAACAAGTAAAAGTAGTGTAAGGTAGAGTGTGGATGTATTTGATATGCTTTCTTTGCTCAGACGTAATGTGTCTGTCATGTAGACTTTGTTCTAGTGATTTTTTTGTTAATGTATTCTGATCTAATTACTCGGGCTTTCTGTGGAATGTTTTAAATTGGGCTTTCTTATTAAATGCATACATACGAAAGGCTCATAGCTTTGGAGGGAGGGGGTGGGGCTACTTGATATTTCAGGACCCTGTTTAGGACAAAGAACAAAATACACACTCTTGAGTTTAATACATAATTTAAGTGTTTTATTGGCAATTACAATTCAGCAAATCAGTCTAAAACACAGTCATCAATCATATACTAACGTTAACAACGACAATTGCACATCTGTACCCTGTTATGACAGACTTGTATAAAATTATATACCCTCCTGGGCGGCACATCCCTGTGTACACATCCCTGTGTGGCTCGCATAGCTACATGCATGTATATCAAGCTCTTATAAACCCTTTTAATAAATCCTACAATGCATACTTTTCTACTTTTTGACATCAGATTTATTCTTTTGAATATAATTCTTTTGAATAGATTTAGAATTGTAACTGACGTCAAGCGCAGAAACACATTGCATTGTGGGATTTATTAAAAGGGTCATATAGTAGGTGAGCGACCTCCAGGGTAAAAGAGCGAAAACAGCGACTTATGGAATCAGTCTAAGTGGCACTCTATGAAAATTACATTAGCTTCCATTGCTATAAAGGCATATACATGTAGGGCAGGATTCTGAAGTTTAGCCTTAATTTTATCAATAACATTGACTAGTTACATTGAGAAGAGCAATATTGTCATGTCTCAAAGTACTAGTATGAAAATACATGATGACATTGTTAGTACTGTAGTGATGTTCTCATCCTGTCTGTTACAGCCTAAAGAACATTATAGCTACACAATAACTGCAAAACTAGCATATTGACCTATGCATGTAATGCACATGGTGACATAGAATGACCATAGATGGATGAGGAAGAACGGTGAGTACAGTTACATGTATTACATTCTAAATATCTATAGTCAATTTGGATTCTAAGTGTATTATGTTTGATTTCAAATTCACAGAAATTTCTGTTGCCTTGTGGTACTTCTTTCAAGAGTTGGTGTTGTCAAATTACGACAGTACTTTATAAATCAGTGGAATACTGTTGGTGGATTTGTTGCCTGGACTGACTGTCCTCAGAATGGAACTGACCTATTACATGTATCAAAGTTCAAACCACTTCCATATGAGAAAGACAAAGTCAAGTGTGGTGACACATCAAAATGGGATCTGTCTCTCTTTGTCAAAGCTCTTTTGGTCTCCAAGCCACCATTAGTGTCCAAAAAAAGTTTAGTTTCTGCACTGAAATGCTTGAAAGAAACACGGAACAAGCTTTCTCATACTCCAAGTGGAAAGATTGAGACTTCTGAGTACAAGAAATTGTGGAGTGCTGCATGTAATGCCTTGGTGTCAGTTGGTGCGACATCAAAGGATTTCAAAAAAGTTAAGCATGGTATGCAATTTGAAAATGGCAAAAATACACTTTTTGTAATAATATTATAGTATATTAGTGTACCTGTTTCAATATCGTAAAGTCTGTACATGTACAGTATACTCTACTGACAGTGTATATGTAACTGAGGAAATTCATGAGCAAGTAAAATGGCCATTCTCTCACTTCACTACATGGGTGTGACTTACAGTTGAAGGGGTCCCTGCAAGAACATGTGATTGCTGATCAAACACTAAATTCTTCTCTAGAGTCTTTGACGTCCAAAGGAGAATATGAATACTAATCACAAGACACTATTCTTGCATGTACAATATATTACAGTGCACTGAAAATTATCTTTCCTCTACATGTATGTAACTATGCAAAGATGTGAAGCAGCCATGGAGTGAATTGGTTTCTCTGACAAAACAGTGTGCATCACATGACAAAGACATTCTACTTGGTTTGGATGCCAGTGAGTATGTTAATGATAAAGTGTTGTAGCATAGACTTAACTACATTGTACATGTAAGAACTGTATAAATCTGTAAGTACATAATAATAGTCATCAAGATTATTTCATGACATGATATGATAAAAATATGGATACTCAAAATACTACATGTATAACAGCTATTATGAATATAATCCAAGACTAATATCTATTAGAGAGTACTTGATATTGTACATGTAACTTGGCTGAAAGGTGTTTAGTGGTGGAATCAAATAAAACAGTTTTCCTGTTCATTTGCAGTCGCCAGCAGGCTAAGTCAGCTACAGCAAGGACAAGATGAAATAAAGCAAGGCCAAGATGAAATAAAGCAAGGCCAAGAGCAACTTCTACAGGGTCAGGAAAAGATACTCAAAAACCTAAATGTACCATCATCTGAGTTGTCAGTTGAAGGTCAGTATTGTGTATAAATAAATGTGTTGTGAAATGTTTGCAAATGCTGAGTGAATTTAAACTAGGGAAAAATGCAATTCAAACCTTCTCTTCTGGACATAGTTTTATGCATCTGTTGTCTGTATCATCTGTATTCAAATTGAGAAAGGTGTAAAAGTTAGTAAGTCAGGCTGAAGATTTAAAAGATACATGTATGTGATCTGAATAGATTTTCACTTTTGCAAAAGTTGTGCATTTATTTCTTGCTACCACCATCAGTAAAGACAAACTGTGGCAGATCTGCATCTTTCTAACCAAATTGTGGCTAAATGCAATTTAGGCATAGTTAAACTTGAATCAATGCTGGCCAGCGGTTCAGTCTCACTGGAAGTGTGGGGTGGCCCAGGGGTTGTCACTGGGTTCACATGTGTTCATTAGTTGCGCATTGCATTCTTGCTGATCGTCGCGGATCATTGCCTTGCTTTATTGCTGTGTATTATTGCCTTGCTTTATTGCTGTGTATTGTGCTGATCGTCGCGGATCAGCTTGTTAACATAAATTTGTGAAACATTTTTGGACTTGAAAATTAACTCACCTTGTTACTTTACTTGTACATACATTTGTGTTTAGTTGTTATACACCTATAACTATAACTGCTATATGTCATATGTCACATAACCTATAACTTCTTTGGATAATCATTATACAGTGTACATACATGTACATGTACATTGTGTTTAGTTGTTATACACTTGTGTTCATGTACCTATGACTGCTTTGGATAATTATTATACAGTGTACGTAGTGTTTCAATATCTTCAGTATACTCTAAGACTAAACCTTACTTTCCATTCTAGATGTTAACTCATGCTCCAAAAACTTGAAAACTTCAACAAAAAGCCAGACAGAATTTCAACCCAAATTCATGGCCAGTCATTCAGTGTCAAGTGCAAGGACAGATGACATCTTTACTAACCTCATGATTCAACGAGGACGAAAGCCCTTGCCAACAGGTGGAGACACTGAAAGATGGGAGCAATTAGTTGAATACAGTAGACTAAATGGAATTCCTATCAAAAGATGTCAGGATATTTTCATTGCACCAGAGAAAGACAAACCTAATCCCAAGTCGATTTTAGTAACTGGGAAGCCTGGCATTGGAAAATCTCTATTTTGTCAAAAGCTTCTCAGAGATTGGGCTGATGATGTATTATTTCAGGATGAAGCAAGTGCCAACACAAATGATTTTGACTTTGTGTACTTGTTGACTTTCCGTCAATTAAATCTACTCGGAAACCAAGAATTGAATTTGCGCGAAGTGTTAAATCGCTGTTCTCTGTTGGATGAACATTCATCCATGGATGAATCATTGTTCGAGTATATCATTGAACATCCAGAGAAAGTGCTGTTTATCATTGATGGGTACGATGAGTATGCACATCGTGAAAACATATCGCTTGCTAGTTTTGAGCAAAAGTACGAAAACAACCCACGAATTCGTCTGCCTGTAGCCGCTTTGTTGTCCAAACTTCTGAGAAAAAAAGTTTTCGCCAATGCTGTGGTTATGGTTACTTCAAGACCAAATGAAGCTGAGAATCTGGGAGGAATTGATTTTGCTGCAGTGGTGGAAATTGCTGGGTTTTCTCCTGAACAGGTCAAAGAATTCATTGGAAAGTACTTCCGAGTGAAACCAGAAAAATGAAGAATGATGTGCTTGAACACATCATGAAGAATGAAAATCTCCTGAGCACAGCCCACATTCCCATGCTTTGTTTCCTGATGTGTTGGAGCTTGGAATGGCACATTGAATCCAACACAACTCAGGATCTCCCAGTTACCATCACAGATCTTTATTCAGAAGTTGTGAACATTTTTGAACTTAAGCATCATTCTCAGTCAACATACAGGGCCGATCAACTTCCTGAAGAGTTCAAAGTTCCATCAGTTGTTGAAAATACTTTAGAAAAGCTTTCACGACTGGCAGCTGAAACAATGAAACAAAAGAAGTTCATTTTTGAAGAATCTGACTTGGAAAAATTCAAGCTTGCACCTGAAGAGACTGAGAGCCTGAAAGCCAGTGGTCTGCTCACATTTGGCCCTGGCATTAGAGAAACTCCATTCAAGATAAAGCGAAGCTTTGGGTTTTCACACTTAACATTCCATGAGTATTTTGCTGCTTCTTGGTTTGTTAAGAAGAATGAAATACCATTACTAGAAGTAGTTGAAAGCCAGATGGTGTTTCAGTTTATGGCTGGACTCTCGGCCAGAGAAAAACATGGTGAAGAACTTATGGAACAGTTGATGGAATCCATCCCAAAAGATCCAGTTCTGATTCCTGCAAAATGGCTTTATGAATATCATGACAAAGAGTTTGGTGTTAAGATTATCCAGAAATACCATCGTAGCTTTTGTTCAAACAGACATGCAGAGAAAGGGTTGATCAGTTTCGTTGATAAAACAAATTTGTCTGAGGAAGACTGTGTTGCTGTGTCCTTTTTCTTGGATTTAATCAGTGAATTTTGCAAGGATAACAAAGCAGAAGAACATGAAGCTTCATCTTCTCAACCATTTATTATAAACGGTTTGAATTTAACCAGTATTGCTCCGAAAGAATCTGGAGTGAAAAGAATCTGTGACTCATTGAAATGCAAATCCTGCCCCATCACTTACTTGCGATGGCATGACATTGAGGGCAAGTGTCTTGAATATCTCAGTGAAGCATTACCATCAACAAACATAACCAGACTTGATGTTAGTAATTATTATTATATCAGTGATGAAGGGTTACAACATCTTATTGATGTATTACCATCAACAAACATATCCGCACTTAATCTTGAAGGTTCTACGGTTAAAGATGAAGGAATAAAACAACTCAGTAAAGTATTACCATCATCAAAGATAACCAAACTTAACCTTAGTGACTGTTGCATTACTGATAAAGGATTAGAACATTTTAGTAAAGTATTACCCTCCACAAACATAACCACACTTCACCTTGCTGGCCGTGATATTTCTGATAAAGGACTGCAACATCTAAGTGAGGCATTGCCATCAACAAGGATAACCACATTGAACCTTTTCAGCACTCAGATGTATAAAGAAGACCAACAAGTCCAACAACATCATAGCAATTCAGTATCGTTCACAGACACAATATCACTTACCATTTGTGATAAAGGAATACATCATCTCAGTAAAGCACTACAATCAACAAACTTAACCACACTTCATCTTGCTGGCAAGCGTTTTACTAACAAAGGACTACAGTATCTTAGTGAAGCATTACCATCAACAAACATAACGACACTTATCCTTAGGTTCTGTGATATTACATATGTAGGATTACAACATCTTATTACAGCATTACCATCAACAAGCATAACCACACTTTACCTTATTGGAAGTATCGTTTCTGTCAACGAATTACAACATCTCAGTAACACATTACCACGTCCATTACCATTGACAAAGATAACCACACTTGCCCTTATGTTCTGTGGAATTACTGATGAAGGATTAAAGCATCTTGCTCAAGTATTGACGTCAACAAACATAACCACACTCCACCTTTACGAGATTTTTATTACTGATAAAGGATTACAACATTTCAGTAAAACATTACCACTAACAGACATAACCAAACTTTACCTCCCGAATACAATGAAATCTACAAAGCCTTTCTTGGAAATGATGAAGATAAGAAAACCTTCTCTTGATGTGCATTTTGATGAACCGGCCTTTCATAGTATACCAGAATTCTAGAAAATCAGGAGGAATCCAGTGTTAGAATTGTCTTAGAAATAAAATTAGAATATGTCACCTTCAAATCATTTATTGGACAAAGACAATGTATTTAGTGTAGTGCAACCATTATGTTGTTAATTTAATTTGTTGGTGCATCCTCGTCGTTTCTTTCAGCAAAAGCAAATTTTAAGACTTTGTAAGCTGTTTTACTTCCCTAAAGTATTACATAGAAATTAAGTTAACTAATGTGTTGAAGTGTAAATAAATGATAACTGGTTGAAAAACAATAAGTGACAGTATCTCTACACTCAAAAAAATATTTTCAACATGGACTAATAATGCTCATGGTCTTATTAGTAGTTCCCCAAATGACAGTTATCCCCTGGGATCTCGCCAGAACCTGGCAGGTTTATGAAGGGCTGTGACTGTTTCAGTAAAATCTTTAGTCACATTTTTAATAATCAAGTTGTTACCAGCTTATGCACCAGGGAGGGGGAGGGGGGGACTCGGTACTCCCCTGTATATGCTACAGGTACATGTGCGACGGGATAGGGTATGGATTTTGAGCTCCTTAGGTCTGGGATAGGGTATCGTTTTTGCCCTTTTAGTCTGGGATAGGGTACATTTTCGGTCTGGGATAGGATATTGTTTTCACAATAACGTAACGCGCCCAACTATACCAGTGTTAATTATCATAGTCTGTAACAACTTACAATTCACCAAAAAAATCAGCTGCAGGAACGTTTTCTGAAATGGACTCGGTCTGGGATAGCATATACGTTTCAGCTTAGATCTGGGATAGGATATGGAAAATTGCATTTTTAGGTCTGGGATAGGGTCAGGGTTTTGAGGTGTCTGTGGCACACCCTACCCGAAAATTCCCATAGTACGGTCCCATACAACACGGACGCTCATATTGTATCGGACTTATCAGATCCACAGATGTATAAAATCTTGTTCTACTATAATTTTCAAGATACCAGTAAGTTTGGCCGAGAAAATCAAAGATTTATTCTATGCAAATCAAGACGATTTTGTTTCAAAAATACAAGCTCTTCCACGGCTATGATTTCTATTGTGTTTTCCTCATTATTATTATTATATTATTGTATCATCTATCTATAATCCCATACAAGCACCTATGGTATTATTTTCATATTTTTCAAACTGTCCAAATTATTAATTCGGACAGTTTTCGTATGGACTTTTCATCCAATTATTTCCAAATTGGACAGCATGTAGTCCAATTACCTATACTTTTTTTGAATTATTAATGAATATGAT
Source organism: Actinostola sp. cb2023 (assembly GCA_033675265.1). NCBI lineage: Eukaryota > Metazoa > Cnidaria > Anthozoa > Actiniaria > Actinostolidae > Actinostola > Actinostola sp. cb2023. The sequence continues at coordinate 172,875 of JAUJYZ010001125.1, forward strand.
AATGGCAAATAACTTTCATCTCCCATCTCCCTTAAACCAGAATCTAGTATTACCACAAAATAATTTTAATAACTCAATCATGACTTTTTCATTTTCTTAGAAGGTTTTTGATCAACCAAGTCACTTTCTTTTCCCTTGTGTTTGGGTAATGTTGATAGAAGGTCAGGGGATAACTTTGATGCTGTCACAAACGTCCACAGGGTTAGTTCTACTTTGTGCTCATTCCAACCTCCTTTAGGATCTATGGAAGATTGACATTAATCAGACACACGTAATACATTGTATATTAAAATAGACACACATTGACTGTCCCAAAGACAGACAGACATTTGGACTGCCAGTGTTCTGGATAAAATGATGACTAGGCAGGCAAGATATCAGATGGATGGACACACTGACATTGCAAAGACAGACAGACAATGACAGACAGACAGACAAACTTAAGACAGGTAGACAGGTTTTTTCCCCCGTTTTTCTTTATTTCACACACCATGAATCTGCCAGGTAGACCAGTCCTGGACTCGTCACATCAGGTTGGCAGACAGACAGACATTAAAACAGATGGTCATGCAGAGAGACATCAGTAGAATAAACAAATGTTGCATACATGTACGTGAACAGAGAGAATAATATTGACACTTCAGATTGACAGGCAAACCACATATCAGGTGGACAGACAGACATCACATAGACAGAGAGGTTGGTAACTAACCCATTTTGTGGAGTTTTGACAAGCATTTGGATCTGATCTGCTCAAGGTATTGTAAATATGCTTTTGGGGTGTATTCTAACTTTCCTTTGCCAACTGGCAAAGCCATCATTGCTTCGTCTGCCATGAACGGAACTTGAGGACACCCAGCACATAAAATAGCTGAGGAAAAATGATATATATTTGTACAAAATGAAAAATGTCTGAAACAATTAAAATGCTATTACAGGCCCGTAGCCAGTATGAGGCGAGCCGAGGCAGTTGCCTCAGTAAAACATCGCTGATTATATTTATCTTTTAACTGAAATGACAATCTATGTGCAGCTATAAAATTTTGGCTGCACTGACACAGAAGTGCCTCGATCGGGAGAGATTTTGGTCTGGCTACGGGCCTGTATTATTATAATCAAGTGATAATTGATAATATTTGGGTAATCGCCGGTGTAATATAACTTATACAGCACAACTGACATCACAATAGTAAAAAACAATACTAGCTTTACAATCTATAGAATGTATCAAAAGAGCAGCATAAATAATTATATTACACTGGAGATAACCCGAATATTTAGTGTTTAGATACCAGATGCTGTTGCAGGTCCAACACCTTTCAGTTCTGACAACTTTTTGATGGCTTTTTCTACATCTGGAAGCTGCTTAAATGCCAAGGTTGTATTTTCAGTGATAGTTTCTGGGGTATTTGACTTTATGAACTCTATCAGACGAGGCCTGAACTTTCCTCTCTAAAAATGAAAATGTTCAATAAAAACATAAAGATTGCACACAATACACCGATTCCGAACATGGCGACCAATTTGAATAACCATTGTTCTTTGACTGACTGGCCTCATGTTCATGTGGAAACACAAAAATGTTCTCACCTGTATGAGAGGCTAGTCAGTCGAGAACAATGGTTATTAAAATTGGTCGCCATGTTTGGAATCGGTGTATAGAGTTATTACAATAAACCTGTGAAAGAAAAATTAGATGCTAGTGTGTAGTATTTAATAAATACAAAAGAAAACAATGGAATTGAAGTCTACTAGTGTCTATTAGTCTACTAACTATTTCACAGGTTTATTGCAATCACTCTACATAAACAATACACAATACTTCATATTGCATTAAAGATTATCAGATTGTATTACTTTCTCACTGTGATCTCTTGCTCGAAGGGTTTCTGAACTACCGGTATATGGGGAAACTGGGTTTAATAGCATACAATTTGGTCAATTTCCTCTATTGTAATTACAGTGCAATGCTAAACAATGTGTCAGACCACCTTTAATACTTCTGTTGACTTCTGTACAACTAATGTCTCAAGTTAAAACAATAGAATGTCTGATCTCGCCATGTCGGAAGCTGATTGGCTAATAACGGTGACAGAAGTATGCGATTACATTAAAGGTGGTTACAGGTTTTAGCACAGTACTGTAATGGTTTGAGAAGCCATCATACACTCAAAAGAGTTCTTTCTCTGATTTCAAAAGAAAGTACCCTCTCATCTTACCGATAGCTTCCACTGCATCAGTTGTATTAATTCATCTTTGGTCAAGTGCTTTTCTGATCTTTTCTGAATCGCATTTGGTAGTTCATTTTGAAACCTTGAAGTGCTATTTTAACAAAAATTCCATTTTATAGTGACTGTTGACATTTATAATTCCCTGCATGCTCAAGTTGAGGTTTGGGGATTTAGGGCCCCATTCCCTTTCCCCTCTCCCAATTCCCCTCTCCCTCTCCCTTGTTGTTAATGATGTTTCTATGATGTTCTTTTCTATTGCACCAGGGGCAGATCAGGATATTTTTCAGGAGGGACGTGCACCATTTATGATCAGGACGTACACAAACTCAAGCACCAATAAATAATAATAACGCAGTAGATATCAGCTCATCCAGGGGGGTGCGCACCCCCTGTACCCCTCCCCTAGATCCACCGTGAGCACAATAATAATAATCGTACGATTTCATAAACAATCTATGAGCGCATAAATTCGTTTGTCATGTGACTTTTATAGACGGTCCGCACCATTTATCTAACTCCAATAATTCTTTAGCCTTATTTCCTTTCTTCCCCTCCGCTCTTTTCTCAAGCACTTGATCGTATAGATCAAACGTCCTTTGCCAAGTCTCCACAGAACCATCGATTATCGAATTATTAGCCGCCATCTTGGAAATGTTCCTCTTTAATTTTGGCGGGAAAAGGGAAACTCATTACCAGTCTCCTCCTACCGTGTCTCCCATCGGAAAACCGCTTTGCTCGCAGGCTCGTAACATACGGGAACTCTAACGTTGACAATCTTGGACATTTACATAATTTCAAGTTTGAAAGTAAAATTTATCATGAAAATGCTGTAAAAAAAGGCTTAAAAAGAGAATGCATTGAAACAAGAGAAGAGGAAGTCTTTAATTTTGTTTACCAAATCCAGAAAAAACGAATTGTGTTGGTTTGTGTTCGGGAAGACTTACCAGAGACGATCTTGTTGAAGTTTGCGTGGCAACCGAGTTTTGTGTACATGTGGAAAACATCGAGCGAATATTCAAGGATTTCAACAAGAAATACCGAGATCTTTTAGAAGATTATTTATTATAGCAAACACAGTTGTATGTATTTGCTTGGAGAAGTCTGTGACAACGTCCTGGGCCATGTAACTTCAAGCAATTCGTTATGTTCCTGTGTAGTTGCCAGCCATATTTGAGAATGTGGGTCTGAATTACCTCAAGAATTACCAAGATCGCGGAGAATCGTTACGTTCCAAGAGAGGATTTCACAAGTTATTGAAAGTCACTTCAATCTATGGTGGGAGGCAACGCTTCGATCTCTTATGTAAACAGCCTTGGATTACTTGATTAACATTTGACGACTGTTTATTCGAGAAATGGCGGTTTATTTTGATCATAAAATACAAGCACCTAATCCAGGTGTTCAGACAGACATTGCATGGCATAGCAATTATGCTCTACTGGCTGTTGCTTCTAAAAATGAGCCAGGAGTTGGTGGAGCAGTCAATTTGTACTTAGATGAGGTAAGGATTGACCCCCCCCCCCCTCTCCCCTCCCCTCCCCCCTCCGAGGACTGGAGGCCTCCCCCTCCCCCTCCCCCCCCCCCCCTCCGAGGACTGGAGGTCCCATATTGTAATACACTTGAAGGACCTTTAAACACAAAGTTCCAGTATAGAAAGAGCCTGTGCGACAACGTTGTTAATTAATCTTTGTATCACATGAGCATGTACGTACATGAATATGTAATTAACAAAGATTGATGAAACAAAATGTATTGTTGTACCCCTGGGCAGCACCCTTTTATACCAGGACTTTGTGTTTAACACTGTTTCAGTATGTGATATTACAGTAGACAAAGTACAATGTATATTGTGTACATGGAACTTAGCCAAATGCACTATTCACTATAGAAAACAGCCAGACCACAACTTTCAACAGGCGTTTAATGACAGCATTTTCGTAGTAGTTAAATAGCCAGGACAGGTTGCTACTTTGATCTTGACAGACAGCAGAACTGATAAGAACTGAGAACCTTGTATACAAATGTACATATACACTGTATACATATATGCTGCTTGATGTATTTATGATTGACAGAACAAATGCTTTTATCTTGACCATAAACAATAAAGGAGATCTTTGTAGAGTAAGGTTCTTAGTTCAATCGTAACAGTGTTGGTGACAGTCTGGAAAGTTTACCTTTTCCGACTATTACAGCTCTGTGTAATTTTATGATTTAGTTGGAACTCAAGTTTAGGATAAAATTTGGTATATTTTTGTACATGTTGTTTGGTAGATGGAGCAAAAGAGCATGCAGATAAAATGAATTACTGTAGTAGACATAGTTGATGTATCAATATCACAAAACCCTAATTTACACACTATCGCAGTGAATAAGCCACTTCATGCTGTCATTCGGACAACCGTCGCAAAATTTATAGAAATCTGGATCACTCATGTTTCTAGTTTCAAAAAAAAAAAAATTTTGAATAAACCAATCCTGTTGACACTTCCCCTTAAGTTTTATATTATTCTCTACCGTAATTTAAAATAAAATTATTGAGCAAACTTGTGTTGTTTTTAACCAGGGAGAACTTGTTGAAGATTCCTCAATCCAGCGTTCAAGTATTGTGACTAGTATTTCATGGCACCCTTCAAGGAAAATCCTTGCTGTAGGATGGGAGAGTGGTGATATATTAGTGTGGAATGAACATGACCATGAGTTACATGAGGCAACATCTGTTCATACAACAGCTGTTAAAGTTATTGAATGGAGTTCAAATGGTAACAGATTAGTTACAGGGGATGAGGTACAGTGACAGTATAATGTTTACAATACAGTTTATTAGTTCCCAGGTTGAACATCTTGGCAAGATTGATGTAAGATCTTATCATGATCTTGTAAGATCATAAACAAGATCTTGGATGAGATCATGCAATCACTCAATATTTCACCCACTCATTCATCCCTACATTTATTCATTCATTTATTTATTTGTTCATTCATTCATTCCTCATTCACTATTTGTTTACTCATTCATTCATTTATTTTTCATTCACCATTTTATTTACTCGTTCATTTATTTTTCAAGGTCAATGATGGTTTATCATGTAATTTCAAAACTCATAGGACAAAAAATGATTATCATAGCTGGAAAGAGCTCGTTGAAATTAGTAAAAATGTGAAGTTTGAAAAAGATCACTTCACAAATTGCGAAGATATGAATTTTCAAAAATCGAAATTTTAAATGAAAACCTTTGCAAATTTACACTTGGAGTCAACTCTTGCCTCCAACAAAGGTTTTCATACAAAATTTCGATTTTTGAAATTCAGACTTCGCAATTTGTGAAGCGTTCTTTTCCAAACTTCACATTTTTACTAATTTCAACGAGCTCTTTCCAGCTATGATAATCATTTTTTTGTCCTATGAGTTTTGAAATTACATGATAAACCCTCATTTAAACAATGTGAATTGTTCTGTTCTTATGTTGCAATAACACATATTCCTTTATTTTGCAAGAGTGGAGTAATTGCTGTATGGAAGGCTGATCAAAGAGGCAGACTGCAGCAAACACCTCAATCTCAACATAATCTTCAATCTACTATAGTTAAATGTGTATTTAAGAACCCCTCTAGTGATGGGTAAGTCATTCTATAATACTTGCAGCCAATCATAAGTTTTAGTGGAAAAATTCATTTCCTAGATTTGTCTAACAGTTCGCCAGTACCCATTTATACACCTGGGTGAGTGAGGCAATGTGAAAGTAAAGTGTCTTGCCCAAGGACACGATGGTGATCACCCAAGCTAGAGATAGAACCCTAGCCTGTTAACCCAGATTTCGATGTACTAACCACCCCAGACCATCACATCTCTCATTATACTGTATGACAGTATTTAGCATAATGATTTATCATTTAGCATTACTTGATGATAATTTTCTATTAAGGTCTGATGAGCCATCATGGAGGAAGAGCAAGCTGGCTGCTCTATCACAAAGCAGTGTAGACAACTCTTTCTTTATTGGAACAAACAATGGTACGTTAGGTTAACTGTACAATATGTACTTTAATAGTACAGTTATTACATTGGTCAAGCACATTAAATTCTCAGTGATCTGATTGGTTGTTTAGCGGGCAAGATTCTCCAGTGATGCCCGTGGGCGATTACAGATTTCTGTCACAACAAAAATGGCCTCTCCTCGATTAAAAATGCCATATACATGTAATAAACAACTTCAGTAACCTCATTTGCTCGATCAGTACAGGAAAACATCAGACCTCTGTCTTTTTTGTACAGACCTCGGTCTGATATATATTTTCCTGTACTGACGTCACACTCGGTTATTAAGTAGTTAATGCTGTAGCTTCATTACAGCGGGACCCCTTCAATGACGTTTACTTACAGGAGATGACTTTACATGTATGTCTCATCAAGAGGAAAACGTTACTAGATGGCTGCATGCCATAATGTAATTAACTCAATTTCAATTTCTGACAACGCATATTCAGCAATGTTTGCATCCATTATGTTGTCTGCATATCACAGGGCTTTCATTAATAATTGTCATTGTCACTTACCATACTCCAGTACTAGTAGGAGCGTCTTCTACTTTAAATGTTATTGAAAGCCTTGCTAACACAACTGCTAACACAACTGGTACAACATTACTCCATTATTTCCAGCATTACTGTTAATACCATGTATGAATCCTTCAATAGGTATTGTACATTATATAGACGACAAAGGGAGATGTTCCCAGTCTTTTACCACAGAAGGCCCTGTTAAAACATTATTATATTGCGAAGGCAAGGATGTGTTAATAGCTGTTACCGATGGGCTTATTTTAACACAGCATACTGTTGCTAAAGATGGATCAACTACTGAGATTATGAAGGTAATAAATATACAATATACATCTTGAGATCAGATACACAATGTAATTTAATATTTTAGTGAAAAGAATATATTATTACTAGAGTGCAATTTAGAAAAGCGTGAAATTAGTACTAACTTTAATTAGTACTAAATAGTGCTATTTCTATTGTTTTCTATTGTTTCATTAGTGATATTTAGTACCGGTACTAATTAGTTATAAATTTAGTTTTCAAGTTTTTCTCAATTGCACTCTATTATAGACTGCCATAATTAGTTTATTATTAAGTTTTACTCTAGATTAACCATTGACCTTGGATGAATTCTTATAATGGGACCTTAACCATGTCTTACCGAAATATTAACACTTGATCATCATATACTCATATTTGTATTTTGTAAGATACCATATATATATTTTCACTGGATCTTGCAGGTCAAGGTCAGTGGACATGCTGCCAAAAGCCAGATGATATGGGCTGGAAAACATGTACTAGCCACTGCCTCAGGGGAAAATGTTGTAAGGTATGGCATAGTATAAGGGTAGAATTCTGATGAAGGGATGATAAAGATTGCTGTGATTAAAGAATTAGTTCCCTGTCAGTGTTTTCAAAGTAAGGTGCAAAGTGTATGTCCATCACCGGTTGTGATCGAGCCAACTGTATAAGTACATGTACATTGCAATCCTACTTGTGTAATATTGCGCACAATAAATTACAGAGGTAGATTATACATGCTTACACAATGACAGCAATATTGCATGCAGTGTTGCACCTTGTGTCTATGATGTTGGCTGAAGCAACCAATGGTAATCTATCTATTTCTGATACACCAATCTATAATTGCTAAAAATAAGTGCTTTACGACAATTTATATAAGTTTATGTAAAGTCACAAAACAATAAACAGTGCCTTTGTAGCGTTTGGTCATAGGACCTGCTCAATCACCATGTACATGTAAATAACAATATTTCTATTAACTACAAATAATATCTGATTATCTTGTCTGCTGGTTTTCTAGAATGTGGCATTTAGACCAAGATGACAACTTTGCCCTATCTCTTGAGAATGGAGGCTTCGAAAAAGGAGAATTTGTAAATAGCATCTCATTTAACAAGTCTAAAGGTAGAGTAGACATAAACAACTACTACACATCTAGTGTATGGTATGTAAAGTGTATGGTACTCATGTCCATGTCAACCTGGTACATGTACTTACAATATACAACACCTATTTCGAAAATCGCTCAAAAAATCGCTCATGTGAGTTACGACGTTTGACATTGCACTGACAAGTCAACTGAACATTAGAGTCGTTTTCATATGAGTGGAGTTATGGTCACGGTACGGAATCAAAGACATGCTACATGTATTCAACCAATCACAGCGCACAAAATCATTGATCAACCAATCAGAATGCTTGGATACCGCACGATGATGGCGCGATACGGTCACTGCACGGCTCGAACCGTACCGTAACTACTTCCCACTCATACGAATTTAACGACTCTATGTACCTGCTGCTCTTTCTGAAACCCTTGAACTTCAACAATATTCTTTGTCATTTTTATTTATTCAAGATTTGTTTTGCAGGAATGCTTGCTGGCTGTACCAACAAGGGTAAAGTAGCCATGTGGAAACATAGTGTATCTAAACATGACCAGCAATCACACTGGGATCTCCAACCACCAACCAGTTTAGAAGGAGAAACAGAACTCACTCAAATACAAGTAAGAACCATGGAGACAGAAACCATTACAAGTTAGAGTTGTTACTGTACAGAATCGAAGACATTCTATTCAACCAATTACAGTGTGCAAAATTATTGCTCAACCAATCAGAATGCTTAGACTTGGTACTGTACAGAATCGAAGACATTCTATTCAACCAATTACAGTGTGCAAAATTATTGCTCAACCAATCAGAATGCTTAGACTTGGTACTGTACAGAATCGAAGACATTCTATTCAACCAATTACAGTGTGCAAAATTATTGCTCAACCAATCAGAATGCTTAGACTTGGTACTGTACAGAATCGAAGACATTCTATTCAACCAATTACAGTGTGCAAAATTATTGCTCAACCAATCAGAATGCTTAGACTTGGTACTGTTACCGCACAGCACCAACCGTACCATAACTACTTCCCACACGAAAATGACTCTAAATCCACAACTGACACAATTTGTTGGCCCGTACAGCCAGACCAAAATCTTTTCCGAGGCATTTTTGCCTTTGCAGCTGGAACTTTTATAGCTGCACATATATATAGAGGACAGAGCCTTTTTTGTCAATTCAGTTTAAAAAAACCAGCAATATTTTACCAAGGCAACTGCCTTGGCTCATCTCATACTGGCTACAGGCCTGATTTGCCATCTGTTTTGAAGACTGCATAGGCTACTCCACGTGATAAACCAGCAGTCCTACATTTTCTTATGTGTAGCTAGAGCCTATCTCACCTGTAGATATTTGTTTATTGGACCATCCAGCTTCCTCAGACATACATGTATATTATCATAGGCCCTCATTGGAACTACTCTATTCTTTACATAGTCTTTTATATTTTAACCTTATTTTGTTGTTGTTGTCAGTTCGCAGGTAACAAGAATGTCCTTGCCGTAAATAGTATAGCCACAGTTATCATACTCAATGAACAAGTCATGAATGCACACTACAACAAACAGGTACTAGTGAGATCTAAATCTAAATTCTCCTCTAGAAAATTCACTTACACTACATACAGACAGCTATTGTCTTTGTATCAATATTTGCTTTTCTAATGATAGTCTCCTGTCATTTGTGTTAAGATTGCAGTAGTACAAGTATCACCAAGTCAGCTATCAGTAGAGAACTTTTCAAGCTCATTTCTTCAAGACTTAAAGACGGATATCCACATAAAAGGAGTTTATGTCACCAAGGTAAGGGTTTGGTTTTACTACTTGGGGTGTCAGGAGTTTCATCTGGTTTTGAGAAGAATGGCAACTTAGAGGAACGTGCATGTGGGTGTGGTTGAAGATACTGGTGGTACAGTTGTGGTACTTGGCCCCATACTTATACTAACAATACTATACCTATACTAGTCAATACTATACCTACATGTATACTAACAATGTTACTTCAAAATATGTTTTCACCAGACACATACAACAATCTGGAATGGAAAGAGAGTAGTTGTTTATGAGGTTTCATCAGACAAAGCAATGGTTAGAGCTGAAGGTAACAGCCAATATTCAGGGTTACACTGTACGCAATATAGTAGGGTAGTTTTCATATGAGTGGGAAACCTATGACATGGAGCTACAGTGACTGTACGGAATCAACCTATTCATCCAATGCAAAATCATTCATCAACCAATCAGAATGCTTAGACATGGCACGGTCACAGCACAGTACCGTCATGGCATGGCACAAACCGTACCGTAACTACTTCCCATTCATACGAAAATGACTCTGTATGTACAATGTACATGTAGCATCAAAACATTAGAGTAGCATACTTGCTCATTGTGATTAAGTCAGTTTTTAACAAAGCTACATGTAGGCACTCTTGTTTGATTGTCGTCTAGAGACAAGTACAGAGTTTGCATTACTGTACAACCACCCAAGACAAAAGCCATGGCTTGTAATTTGCAATCTAAGCCTTGTCTAGATTTTCAGCTAGAGTGGTCATGTAGCAATGCAAATTAAAGTGGAAAAGATGGCAATAGTTTTACATGTTTCACTGCAATACATACATGTACATCATAATCTTCTCCAAAAGAGTGATAAATATTAATCAACTTTTCCTCATATTTTCCAGGTTCTTTTGCATCTGACTCTTTAGTTGTGGTGGTTCATGAACAGAGTGTCTATACAGCTGAACCTGGCAAGATTCAAGTCAGAACATTCCAGGTAAGGTTTACTCTAGAAAAACAATCAAGTTTGAGTGAGTATTGGCCTCACATTGAACTCCCTATGATGTTCAAATACTAGACAGGCTCCATGTCCAGCCATGGTGGTGTGAGTGTACCAGCCATCTGCTGGTAACCCACTCCTACTGTACTGTACATGTAGGTATATTGCACGGCTAGTTGAGAAGGATTCTCTCAAGACACTCCACAACTATTCCTTCCTTCAAATCAGCTCAGGTCAGCCTTGAGGGCCGTCCGTTTGTTGACCTGTACACCATAGCATCCTGTAGTCTCTTTTCTCCATCTGAAATGGGAGAGACCAAAAGCCACCTTCCACTAATTCGTCCATGGCCTTTATTGTGTTATAAGTTTTACTGATGATAAATTATGTTGTACATTAGTGGATTGATTGTGCGTACTGTGCATGTATTACATGCAACAACATGTCTCTGTATTGTGTACCTTTGTGTGTAGTATACTACCTACTGCTTGTACCTTGTTGGACAAGTAGAATGATGGAATTGTACTTTGTACTCTAATAATCTTAAATACTGGACAACTATTTTCCTTGATGGTGTAAATACCTGGCTTGACTGTTGAAGTGGTTCATTTACTGGTAACTGGGTTCATGTATCAGTCATTTGGATCGTTTTTAGATTACATAAGTAATCATGTGCAACATTGTTTACTGGTAACTGGGTTCATGTATCAGTCATTTGGATCGTTTTTAGATTACATAAGTAATCATGTGCAACATTATTTACTGGTAACTGGGTTCATGTATCAGTCATTTGGATCGTTTTTAGATTACATAAGTAATCATGTGCAACATTATTTACTGGTAACTGGGTTCATGTATCAGTCATTTGGATCGTTTTTAGATTACATATTAAGTAATCATGTGCAACATTATTTACTGGTACATGTAACTGGGTTCATGTATCAGTCATTTGGATCGTTTTTAGATTACATAAGTAATCATGTGCAACATTATTTACTGGTAACTGGGTTCATGTATCAGTCATTTGGATCGTTTTTAGATTACATAAGTAATCATGTGCAACATTGTTTACTGGTAACTGGGTTCATGTATCAGTCATTTGGATCGTTTTTAGATTACATAAGTAATCATGTGCAACATTATTTACTGGTAACTGGGTTCATGTATCAGTCATTTGGATCGTTTTTAGATTACATAAGTAATCATGTGCAACATTGTTTTGTTATTTTGCAGGGTACAGTGAAACAAATCCTTCCATTCTCAGAGACAGAGGGAGATCCTATACTACTTGATTTGTGTGGTAACTTTCTCGTCGCTGGATCATCTTTAGGTTACATCAAGATGTGGGACCTATCAAGAAGGTATAAGTATAAATGTAAACCATTCTGATCTTTATTTTCTCCCAGGGATCTCTTGTGTTCCTTTTTATAGAGCCAAAAATAAAAAAATAAAAAATAAAAAAAATAAGAGAAATTCAAATCATATTTTATCTATGTACAGTCAATGGAACTCACTTCGAATAATTTCTGTCTTTCTTTATTTCAGAGAAGCCAAACAACACGCCAATCCTAAACCCCTTGCTGAATCTATTCCTGACCTTCGTAAACTGAAGTGTGTAAAATGCAACTGCAATGGTAGTAAAGTCAGCATTCTGTGTGACAAGGTTAGTTCATGTATATGTACCACATGTTTGTGGAGATTTTACTCATACTTGGTAGTGGTACTCTTCCAAAGCCTTGCATTCTTGCAAATTGCCCAAGTAATAAGTACTATACAATATTCGCATCCGATCTGTATGGGATTTACAAACTCCGTAGGCGAGAGTTTGTAAATCCCATACAGATCGGACGCGAATATTGTATAGTACTTATCGAATCCAACGATGTATAAGTGGATGTTTTACTATAATTTGGATGATAGTAAACAGTTTGGCCGAGAAAATCCAAGTTAAAGTTGAATGCAAATGAGGACGAATCTCTTGCCGATTTACAGATGTCTGCTACACTTATGATTTCTATTGTATTTTCCTCATGAATTATTCATGAATTCGATAAAATTATTTATATTTGTGTTTCCATTTCAGTTCATATTGTACATGTATTTCAAAAGTTATTTTCAATGTTCTTTTTTCTATTCATTTCTCTTTGCTTTCTTTTTTTCCTATTTTTAATCCTACTTTTTGTTGTTCCAGGCAAACAATAACCCAGACTCTAAGGTTCATATCTGGGATATCGACACAGATACAGTACATGCATTTGACTTTGCAACAGGGCAAGACACAGGTGCCGACATGGATTCTGATGGCACTGATATTGTTGGAAGGGCACAACAGTCAGCTGAAATTGCAGGACATCTCCCTGTATCTCAATTCTGGGACACTTCAGACCCCAAGCTTATAGTATGTGAGGCTGTCAGCTCATCCACTGGACCAAAACACGTCAAAGATAAGATTGCCAAGAAACTATTTACTAGTAATATTCTACCAAAGGATGGTAAAGATGGTCAACAAGAGGTTGGTTTGTCTGTCTGTCTGTCTGTCTGTCTGTCTGTCTGTCTGTCTGTCTGTCTGTTTGTTGGTCTTTCTGTCCATCATCCTGTTTGTTTCTTTATCTGATGTCTGTTTGTACTTCTGTCTATCCTGTCTGTTTGCATGTTTGTCTGTCTGTACTTCTATCTGTTTGTTTGTGTACCTGTCTGTCTGTCAATCGCTTTGCCTGTTTGTTGTGTTTTCTATTACACTCTCTACTCTCATATATCTGTCCTCTAGAATGGACACTACTCAGACTATTGATGTGACAGATCTGTCACTCATTACCCTTTGATTAAAGTTCTTTCCATCCATAGAATGATGTCCTGGTAGTTTCCCTATTCAGCATACCAGAAAGTGGAACCTTATTGCAAGACTTTTTCTCTATAAACTCATCTAAAAACAGTGAGTTATTATAGTTTTACATGTCTTTCTGCCTGCCTGCCTGCCTGCCATCCCACCCGCCTGCCCGCCCAAACACACACACGCCCACCCGACCAACCGCTCACCCGAACCCGCCCACCCACCCGCCTGCCTGCCTAAGCAGTGAGTAGCCTCTTTTACTCACCCTCATTTTTTTTACAGAATTGATGGGGGTTGAAGTACCATTTATGTTTCTAATGCAAAAGGTATGATTTTATGTCATGATCACAACTGTCATTAGCATTGTCATGATGATGGTCAACCATCAACAACATTATTAATCATCATTAATCATTATCATCTACAATTTGACTATCATAATTATCATTATCATGTTTTACTGATTCAGAAGCACATAAAATATGACTATCATCATCATCATGACTTCATCATCATCATCATTGCAGGGCTGTGCCCTAAGGGGGTTAGTTGCACACCCCCCTCTCCAAACCCTCCCTAACTGGAGGACGTTTCTGAAGATCTATGTATACAGTCATTTCAGAAAACGTTGTTGTGACTGTCCTCACGACTACGCTACTAGACCAAACGGGAGTATGGGTAGAAATCACTGAATCAAAAAATTATTCACTCTGGAAATGTATTTTCTCATTATCATAATGGAAAGTAATACTCGAATGAATATGTATGCCTTCGTGTTTTACGCAAGGAAAATAATAGTCGGTGTCAATGACTCATTTTCGGTCAAGGACGTTCCGTGCTGTGACATTGTTCAGTCGTTGAAAGACCACTGAAATCATGTTGTAAGCTCGAGGCATGGCTAATCAGATATGCAAATTTAAAACCACTTCAGTGATTTCTACCCATACTCCCGTTCGGTCTAGTTGAGTAGTCAGTGAGGCCGGTCGGCGACAAAGTTTTCTGAAATGACTGTATATAGCCCTGCATCCCCATCAACGGTTTTGACATTTCCTTGTATTGATTTTAGAGTACTGTTGATAACCAGGTAACAAGTACATCGTCTCCTACACCAAACACCCCTCCAACCTATCGACACAGAATGGTCGCTAAACACACTATAAAGGACTTCATTGGTCTTGAAAATGCAAACGATGAGGCCAAAAAAGCTATGATGGACTTTAGTTATCTATCAGCTATAGGGAACATGGATGAAGCCTTTAAAGCTATCAAACTCATTAAGAGGTGTGTTGTTGTATTATACTAACAGTATTACCATACTAACGGCAACCATCATGTCCCCTAAAACAGTCCCACAATTCTCCACAAACATCAAATCTGGAACATTTGTCTAATAGAGTACCAAAGTGTGACGTCACGAAAACAATAATTTTCGCTTTATCGATTTCGAAAGAACATCAATAAAGAAGCTTACATGCCAAATTTGAGAGCAATCGGTTAAATAGCGGCTGAGATATGGCCAGTTGAATATATAATTTCCCCACACAAATCACTGTAATTGATGATCCAGGCCGAAATTACAGTGATTTGTAATTGTGTGGAGAATTTATATATTCAACTGGCCAGATCTCAGCCGCTATTTAACCGATTGCTCTCAAATTTGGCATGTAAGCTTCTTTATTGATGTTCTTTCGAAATCGGGGATCGAAAGTTAATAAAGCGAAAATTTTATTTTTATGACGTCATCACTTCGGTACTCTATTAGAACACAGTATTGTTTTTAGGTCAAATTTATGCCAGAGTTTCTTGTGATCTGAAATTCTGTCTTCTAATAGTGAATCGGTGTGGCAAAACATGGCAAGAATGTGTGTTAAGACCAAACGTCTAGATGTAGCCACTGTGTGTCTGGGTAACATGACTAATGCACGTGCAGCCAAGGCACTGAGAGAAAGCATGCATGAACCCGAGCTGGACGCAAGAGTTGCAATGTTGGCAATACAGTTAGCAATGTTGGTATGTTGGTATTTTAATATACCGTAAATGCTCGATTTAGCGCCCTGGGCGCTTATTAACTTTTTAGACCTCTAGGGGGAGGCGCTTATTCGAGGGGGCGCTTATTGGAAGCAGGGCGCTTAATCGAGCATTTACGGTACACCTGTTTTCAAAAACATTGTCGTTTTACAAAATACAAAATAGTAAAAAAGAATTGATTAGAGAAACAATAAGCCAGAGTTCAGCTTGAGTGCATTTCTTTTGTTTCTCTAGTTAATTCCTTTTTTGCTTTTTTGGAATTTTACTATTTTGTATTTTGTAAAAGGGCAACATTTATGAAAACAGTTGTATTATTCTATATGTATGATTATTATTTTACTTATCATATTTTCGTTCTTGTAATGGTGAGATGTTGTGTATAAATTAAGTATGATACCATGGCGATGGCAATGCTGATGATGCCTCTAAGATTGTAAAATTGTCAAAGTCTGCCAGTTTTTTAGCCTTAATTTAGCATTATGATAATAATGTTATAATGATGAATTTAATGACGATGATGATGATGATAGTGTCAAATGAGACCATAAGATTGTTGAAGCTTACATTTGTAGCTTGTCAATTGCTCACATTTGCATTATGATGATGGTGATGATGATGACGATGATTGTGATGATGACAATGACGATGGTGGTGATGATGGTGATCATGATGGTGATTGAGATTGAGATGATGACGATGACAATGGTGATGGTGATGGTGATTGCGATGATGGTGATGATTGAGATAAGTCAATTCTCAGTTTAATACCCGAGATAAAAGTGATTGACATTGTTTTGCAGGAGGAGGCCGAAAAGTTGTACATCAGTTGTGAACGATTTGATCTTTTGAACAAGTTTTATCAAGCTAATAACCAATGGACCAAGGTCAGTTATTTAGTGTTTTCAATACTGCCGGGGAAACTGAAACATTTTTTTTTTAAATGGAAAAATGGAGAATTCTTATTTCAAAACTATGTGAGATTGTGTGTACAGTGTTGATTGGTCGATTTCACTCTTATTTTGTATCGGTTATTCAGCCCTTCTGCTACCCCTGTCCAGTACCCCTGTGACGTTTTTTGTTCTTTTCAGGCCATTGAAGTAGCAGAACTGCAAGACCGAATCCATCTAAGAACCACGTACTATAACTATGCTAAACACCTTGAGAGTACAGGGAATATATCAGGGGCTATCAACAAGTAAGAACCACATACTATAACTATGCTAAACACCTTGAGAGTACAGGGAATATATCGGGGGCTATCAACAAGTAAGAACCACGTACTATAACTAAGCTAAACACCTTGAGAGTACAGGGAATATATCAGGGGCTATCAACAAGTAAGAACCACGTACTATAACTATGCTAAACACCTTGAGAGTACAGGGAATATATCAGGGGCTATCAACAAGTAAGAACCACATACTATAACTATGCTAAACACCTTGAGAGTACAGGGAATATATCGGGGGCTATCAACAAGTAAGAACCACGTACTATAACTATGCTAAACACCTTGAGAGTACAGGGAATATACACTGATTCCGAACATGGCGACCAATTTGAATAACCATTGTTCATTGACTGACTGGCCTCGCGTTCATGTGGAAACACAAAAGCATTCTCACCTGTATTAGAGGCTGGTCAGTCAGGAACAATCATTATGGTTATTCAAATTGGTCGCCATGTTCGGAATCGGTGTATATCGGGGGCTATCAACAAGTAAGATGCCACACTTAGACTAATTTGTACTAGCGACGCAAGCACAAAGGGAGTTGATTTGCTGTGGGCATGATGCAAGCCTACTCTTAAGGTTTGCGATGTTCAAACCCATCCATAATGATGTTGTCTTGCTGTCTTTCAGCTTTGAAAAGTCCGAAACTCAGCGTTTTGAAGTTCCTCGAATGCTTCTGGACGAACCGCAACAACTTGAGGCCTATATACTCAAACATAAAGACAAGTACGTTAATCACTGATCGATTTGATTAACCTGTGTCTTTTAGGGCATTCTAACATCCCGCAAAGCACCCATTTAAAAAGAGAGGTGGCGACAAAACGGGGCCTTTGACACTTCCTGTATTGTTCAACCAGGGCTATAAAACCATGACACCCCTGAGAATAACACAATGGTTCGTTGCTAACCGGGTTAACCCATTTCTTTGTTGTTGTCTTCAATGTTATATCAAGACACAATGCTCTAAATGGGACGACAGATTGAGGTTATAGGGAGGCGAGGGTCAGTAACAAGAACAGTATCCCATTTAATATAATCTCTAAATGGGACGACAGATTGAGGGGTTATAGGGAGGGGAGGGTCAGTAACAAAAATAGTATCCCATTTAATATAATCAGCATAAAGAATGTGAGGCGCACGCCCCCCTTTTGGAAATTCGAATACCTTTTTTTGCCCCCCCCCCCCCCCCCCCAAAAAAAAACCATAAAATTTGACTGAAACTGAAACCAATGTCCAACCAAAACGCCCCTGGAGATGGAAGTGGGTAGATCATAGAGACTATCGAGGAAGGGGAGAGTGGGTATAATATGTTTTATTTTCTTCATCTCAGAGTGTACCTATATTTTTAGGGAATTACGTAAATGGTGGGCGCAATACATGGAAAGTACAAGTGAGATGGAGACTGCTCTTCAGTTCTACGAAGCTGCACGTGATAACTTATCACTTGTTCGAGTCTATTGTTACTGTGGGAATCTAGAGAAGGTAGGCGGTGTGTATTACACTGTAGTCTATTGTTACTGTGGGAATCCAGAGAAGGTAGGTGGTGTGTATTACACTGTAGTCTATTGTTACTGTGGGAATCTAGAGAAGGTAGGTGGTGTGTATTACACTGTAGTCTATTGTTACTGTGGGAATCCAGAGAAGGTAGGTGGTGTGTATTACACTGGAATATTATACAATGGATCGATCCAGTCATGATGATGATGATAATGTCGACAAGAATGGTGGTTGGCATCATAATGATGATGTTTGATGATATGTGAATGGCTTACTACATCCTTATATAGTGTCACTTCAACAAAATATATGAGAAACACACTAAATATATATATATTTTTCACATTCGTTTTTAACTCGTGGATTATGTAAAGAGTTATAGGGATGACATTGGGACAATTTTGGGATCACTCGCTCACTCGGCTGATTCATTACGTTGCCGCTGAAGTATACATCGCAGGCTCACATGCAACTTTTGGGGAAGGGGGTGGTAATCCACGAGTTGCCCAACGGTTGCCTTTGATTCTATTACATTATCATCACTTTGTTAACATTTCTTTACTGTAATCAGGCAGCCGAAATCTGTAATGAAACTGGTGATCGAGCAGCTTGTTATCACTTGGCTCGTCAGTTTGAAAACCAGGTACGTAACCACAAACTATCCAGAACCTCTCGTAAGCGACCACCCTATAGTCCAGTCAATCTGTGGTTTGAGATCAAACTAATTGCAATAGAATGTTTTTCACTGTTAAGATATCAAGAGAGGTGACCTAAGTAACATACTAAAAATCCCAAAAAATCCCTTCGGTGGAACATCTCGAAAATTGGAATTAAAGATATTGATGTTTTACCACAGGGTTCCCGCACCATGAAAAAAAAACAGCCAAGCTGTTGTTTGAGGTCAAACAAATTGCAACAGAAATAATTTTACTTCTATACGACAGAGAGGAGTGACCTAAGTAACATATTGAAAATCCCACTAAATCCCATAGAAGAAACATCCCAAAATTTGAATTAAATATTTTCATGCCACACCACAGGGTTCCCACATCATAAAAATGTAATATCCCACAAAATATATTCTTTCGAAATGATTTTCGAAGTTTTTCAGAATACAAGTGTCTGAGAATGATAAAACAAGTTTGACAACTTTGATATTGGTCTTTTTGAGTAAAAACAAACAGGAGTTTTAGGGGGGAGGGGTAGGGAATTAACTGCATGGTAAACTCTTATAAATAACCACAAATTGGCTCTTGAAATTGATAACCTCAGATCACTGGCTTCAGAGTGAGGAGCTCGAGGCCAGGACATGGGTGCTGGTGGCAGGTCAGTTCTAATCGGAAGAAGCTTTCCATTAGACAGTTTCCAGTCCAAAACTATATACCACGGGCGTGGACAGCAATACGCAAAGTGGTACACAAATGCTTACTAAAATTGTTTGAGATTTTCATTTTTTAACTATTATTGTTTATATTTCAATTATTTTCATATCAAATCAATTCGTTATTAAAGTTATTCATTTGTCATCACCAAAGGCTTTTATTATATGACGCACGCTTCTCGCGTCCAAATAACAGTATTTTCGAATACATCCCGCGTTATTACACGTCACGGTTTAGGAGCCGTTAAAGATGTTATAAACACTGTTGTGTGAACTAACTTGCTTTAAACCTTAAAAATTGCCTGAAACTGAAACTGTCCCTTTGGAAATGTTTACGGCAAAGCAAAACTTCAGTTATGACTCCTGTATGTGAACATTTCAATCCATTTACAGTTATATTGGGTCGGCATGGGAACGAATAGGGAGGAGATTAGATGAACAGTAACAATTAAGATGGAGGCACCGGTGGATGTTCAGAGGTGATCACTACAGACCCTAGTAGACTGAGACACTAGACTAGCCAATTAATCCAGCCTACTATCCAGGAATCTATTTAGCCGACCGTTAAAACTCTGCTAACGTGTTTGACACATTAATAAAGTTTATGTATGTAGTGTCTTCGTGCACTGCGGAGCGCAGCCCGGGAGTTCCATCCATGAAGCTGTTGAAGACTTCACTGTGCAGCTCCATGGCGGGAGAACAACTTTCTTCATTCGCCATCTTGCACATACACAACCACAAGGATATTAACTTTGATGTTATCGTCAAATTCGCAGAAAAAAAGAAAGGTGCTACAGCACTGACTACAGCACTGATTGGTGTTGTCACGGATCTCCTCATTCTGCGGTGTTTCCGCACTTAACTTGATGCACAAATTGCTAATCATGTGGTGTGTCCTGACATCAAGCAAGCAAAGTGCGCCTTGGGAAAGGAAACTGCCATGCACAAACATTTTGCATGCAGTGCTCAGTGTGACAACATCATGTGTGCATGGAATACGCAAATCAGCTGCGCTCTGAAGAAGTTTCAGTGTGTGTTTTTTTTTTCTGACAAGCTGCCGATTTTACGAGTCCACACAAAAGAATACCATAAATGCGATAGAAAATGCACTTGTCTCTCTTTATGGTGGAACATCTGAAGATAGATTAGATTCCTTGAGGTACACAAACTTCTGTCAGAATGTAACCTGAGTATCAGGCCCTACCTTTCTCCTTCCCGCGCCTCTTCATTCCCTTTTCCACCTTCTCTCCCCCCGAAAAGCCTGAAACTGAGAATGCGGTTAGTTTACTGCAGGCCCGTCATCCTTTTTACAGCAAAAAAAAATCCTTCCCTGCATACATCATCAGTGGCAGCATACCACAACAAGAAGGTGTACTATCAGGTTCAGTAGTGGAAGGGTAATCAAGAACTAACATCAGTGTCCAGGGTGTCCAGGGTGGGAATGGTAACTGTCTAATGAAAATTAAGCTTCTTCCGATTAGAACTAACCCGCCACTAGCACCCAAGTCCAGGCTTTGGAGATGATCCGAGGTCAAATGCGATTGCATGCAGAACCCTGAGATGTATATGTACTAGATTGTTCTCCTGCATGTGGAATGTGGCAGGGGTATAAAGTTACCTGAACTCGTTGGCGCCCGACTTGATCGCTGAAGATGACATTCAATTGCGCGATATTTTAACTGAATAATCCATGAATGTGCAAGCTGAAGGCAGATGCCAATTTGCATGATTCGGCGTTCTAATTTTGATATATGCTAACACTGAACTACCCCAAAGGAGTAGTATTTCAAATTTCGAATAAAACGACCAGAAACATGATTTCAAAAGCCAATTTGTGGTTATTTATAAGAGTTTACCAGTTAATTCCCTACCCCTCCCCCCTAAAACTCCTGTTTCTTTTTACTCAAAAAGACCAATATCAAAGTTGTCAAACTAGTTTTATCATTCTCAGACACTTGTATTCTGAAAAACTTCGAAAATCATTTCGAAAGAATATATTTTGTGGGATATTACATTTTTATGATGTGGGAACCCTGTGGTGTGGCATGAAAATATTTAATTCAAATTTTGGGATGTTTCTTCTATGGGATTTAGTGGGATTTTCAATATGTTACTTAGGTCACTCCTCTCTGTCATATGGAAGTAAAATTATTTCTGTTGCATTTTGTTTGACCTCAAACAACAGCTTGGCTGTTTTTTTCATGGTGCGGGAACCCTGTGGTAAAACATCAATATCTTTAATTCCAATTTTCGAGATGTTCCACCGAAGGGATTTTTTGGGATTTTTAGTATGTTACTTAGGTCACCTCTCTTGATATCTTAACAGTGAAAAACATTCTATTGCAATTAGTTTGATCTGGACCCCAAAAAATCCGTAGATTGACTGGACTACTAGTGTCATGCAAGCCGGTCGTTTGTTAGAGGTAATTGTTACAAATCAGAAGATACTACAGGAAGTGGTCGCTTTAGGATAGATGGTCAATCAGGAGAGGTTGCACATTATTTATTATTATTATTATTATTATTATTATTATTATTATTATTATTATTATTATTATTATTATTATTATTATTATTATTATTATTATTATTATTATTATTATTATTATTATTATTATTATTATTATTATTATTATTATTATTATTATTATTATTATTATTATTACTATTACTATTACTATTACTATTATTATTATTATTATTATTATTATTATTATTATTATTATTATTATTATTATCATCATTTCAAACACTAATGGTATAACAAAAATATCTGTCCAAATCCAAGAGATAATGACTGATTTCTGCTCGAGATAGCGAAGTGTTCGAGATAACAGCGTTGTATTCGATTATTCGATAAGAATGTTTTTATATTTACCTTCTCTAAATAAAGTTCATTCATTCATTCATTCAATGACAATAGCGACGCATTTCTTTCCATTTTCAGGATAATGTTAAAGACGCGATTCATTTCTACACACGAGCACAGTGTTATAGCAATGCAATACGACTAGCAAAGGTGAGTATACACTGACAATATACTGTGATAACTGTCGTGTCTTTATACTAGGTAGCAGTATTAAGGTATAGTAGCAGTATCTAGTTATTTCACGACCACATCAGCATTCATGCTGCACTAAACTAATCGTGAATAAATGAACGCAATTGAATTGAATTGAATTCTACTATTATATATATTATAAGTATATATCTTTTCTTCACAGTTATGTTATCATTATATTTCCATATTTTATAGATTATTATTGTATATTATTGTAATGCGCATCTGAAAATTTTAGGATTGATATTTGCGCAATATAAGTGAATAAAATTATTATTATTATTATTATTATTATTATTATTATTATTATTATTATTATTATTATTATTATTATTATTATTATTATTATTATTATTATTATTATTATTATTATTATTATTATTATTATTATTATTATTATTATTATTATTATTATTATTATTATTAACAACGGATATTAATCTTTAGGAACATGGTCTAGATAACGAGTTGATAAATTTAGCTCTCCTAAGCTCGCCTAAAGATATGATCGATGTTGCCAGGTATGTGTGTTTCACTGCTTTCCATTTGATTTATTTTATTGTAATAATTGTTTTGTACTCTATTAAAAAATTTTCGTGGAGAAATATTCTCTTTCTATTTTTATATTCTAAAGCATAAATATGGGAAGTTTGAAATAAATGTTCAGTTTGTTGTCGACAAGAGAGTTTAAAAAAGACACTACTAGCAGAGCGAGGTTTCGATCCTCGGACCTCTGGGTTATGGGCCCAGCACGCTTCCACTGCGCCACTCTGCTTCAGATAGGAAGTTGGAGTTATAATTTGTACATACATATCTGATCGATATTGCATCAGCCAGCCATGAATTAATTATTCGTGAACCGGAAGTAGTTTTTACGGAAGTGGAATCGAGTCGACAGAGGAAGTAACATTTAGTTGACAATTTATTATCAACTCTACAGTTTTTAATACGTCTTACTTAATTTCTTTTGTTTTAATTTACGGAAATAATGAGGATTTATCATGTAATTTCAAAACTCATAGGACAAAAATATGATTAAATGTGAAGTTTGGAAAAGATCGCTTCACAAATTGCGAAGATATGAATTTTCAATAATCGAGATTTTATATGAAAACCTTTGGAAACTTACGCTGGTAGGCAACTCTTGCCTCCAACAAAGGTTTTCATACAAAATTTCGATTTTTGAAAATTCATATCTTCGCAATTGCCCTATACCATTATGACGTAACGGCTTATTTATGAGGGGGACAGAATCGTGAAGAACAATAGAAATTTGAACTAAATCTGCTCTGCTGAGGTTCGCTAGATTTCAAATTGGCTAGTTTCCAGATATTATGTTCATCGATGCTTTTCCCACAATATTTACTGTGTTTGGTGACTTTTATCGCTTTCAGACCGTCTGTAAAATACATTTATTTGGGTAATCCTTTGTGTTGTTGCTGTTTTGTCCCCCTCTAGCGACCATGATCCTTAGCGTTTAAACAATAGATTGTTTTGATGTGACGTCATAGTGGTATAGGGCAATTTGTGAAGCGATCTTTTCCAACTTCACATTTTTACTAATTTCAACGAGCTCTTTCCAGCTATGATATGATAATCATTTTTTTGTCCTATGAGTTTTGAAATTACATGATAAACCCTCATTCACTTGTCAGTAATGTCGACTCGGACTTAAAGGAGCACTCTCACAGGTAATGCATTGCGCGCCTTGAACCCCTTAGCGCCATTTTCGTATGATACGAAGATGGCGGATTTCTCTACTTACCACACGAGAAGGAAGAAATTCTCTGGAGAACTCCGGACTTGCCATTGCTGATCCGTCTCGTAATTCGAAAGGCGAACTTTTCACGTGTACTTTTCACGTGCGTTCTTGTCAACTCTAAGTAGTATCCCGTATGTAAACAATAACATGGCGCGAAATGCATTACCTGTGAGAGTGCTCCTTTAAAATTTTATATTCATTGTGGACGGCTGTTTATGCGGCTTGTTGTTCCAACTTTGTTACTGATTTAGTAGTTTTTAATTTCTTCTCGATGAGACTTATATTGTTTTTAGCGCCGTATTCTGAGTATTCTGGAATATTAAATATAACGTCAAAATCATCAACGAACCGGAAGTAGATTATACCGGAAGTCGAATTGAGTTAACGAAGACCGGAAGTAAAGTCAAGTCAA
Source organism: Actinostola sp. cb2023 (assembly GCA_033675265.1). Classification (NCBI taxonomy): domain Eukaryota; kingdom Metazoa; phylum Cnidaria; class Anthozoa; order Actiniaria; family Actinostolidae; genus Actinostola; species Actinostola sp. cb2023. Next base: position 198,050 of record JAUJYZ010001125.1, read on the forward strand.
GTAAACCAACCTTATTTAACGTCAGTAACTCGTAACAGTAATATAAATCATATACTAATAAACCTGAGGCCGACGGTGCGCACTTTACTCCCCTCTTTCTATCAGTGCTCCGTTTTACGGGTATTTAAAGCTGGATTCAGTAGTCATTCTTTGCCATTCAATCAGTTTTGAATGCTCTCATTTGTAGCATTTCTATGTTGCCTCGAATGTATGAGTTTCGTTACTAAACGTTTCAGGTCCGATTGAAAAGTACGATATATAATTGATGGCTTTGATTGTATTCAGGTATTACGAGGAACTACCAAACATGCAAGATAAAGCCGTTATGCTGTACCACAAGGCATGTATTTAGAGTAACAGGGTAGCAAAGGGGGAGGGGGGGGGGGGGGGAGTTGTGATCACGCTTCACGTGCCATTTTTTCGTAAATTCACGACTCAAAAGAATCATTTCACGCACGTCTTTCTTGGAAATTTACGGATCACGGTTTTATCTTTTGTTTATGAAGTGTTTTTCACGATTCACGCGCCATTTTTGGGCCAAATTACGCGTCACGTGTAACCCCTTTGCTACCCTGTAGTAACATTGAGAATAGATCGGCGGAAAGGGAATAGGGAGACTCGTGCTTAGGCTCTTATCATTGTTACTCAAAAAAGAAGAGCCTGGGTTCAACGTTAAGGCGGACGAGAGAGAGGAGAGGGAGAGGGCGTATGAACTAAGCCAGTTTTCCTATCCATAGGGTGGTAACATCACCAAGGCGCTGGATCTATGTTTCCATACTCAGCAATTTGCTGCTCTACAAGTCATAGCTGAGGACCTGGACGAGAATACTGATCCCATCATGATTGATAAATGTGCTGAGTTTTTCATGGAACACGGCCAGTACGACAAGGCTGTTGATCTGCTAGTAGTGGGTAAAAAGGTACCACGTCTGGTTATTTTCTAGGCAAGGTCTTCATGTAGCTGCACCAATGTGTCCTGGCTATTGTTTGTTTATGTAAAAACAATATATAGAACGACAATAGAACAATAGCCAGGACTTTTGTGCAGCTACACGAAGACCTGGCCATTTTCTACGATATTACTGCAGTAATGATCAATATTAATAACAACAAAGTTCAGTATTTAAATAATAATGATCATGATATTAATTTTGTGACGACACAAGACGCCTGCGAATGACGCTATGAAATAGAGCGCGAGCCTTTCCTCTATTTTCTGTTCTCAGGAAATCGAGCACGATTACCGCTTCTGTGTCTGCGCTTACTTCCGTTGGTCAGCGGCTATTCATTTGTTTTTTATTAACAGTAGAAAATAAAGAGACTAGTTGTAGCAGATATTTTCAAAGTATAGTAGCTGGCTTGGTTTTCAATCCATGACTTATGGTTCGTTCTCTTTGGGGGAAAAAAGAGAGAGAAAAAAAATAGAAGAAAAATAATTAGCAGAGCGAGGTTTCGATCCTCGGACCTCTGGGTTATGGGCCCAGCACGCTTCCACTGCGCCACTCTGCTACTTGTGACTGATGTTTGAGAACAATTTGAATAGTTGAATAACTAATAGAACTTCTTTGTTTGTTTCAGTTCCCCGAAGCGCTTGAACTATGCCTAGCTCATAACGTCACCATCACCGAGGAACTAGCCGAGAAAATGACGTTACCCAAAGGAGAAGAGAACAGAGCTACGATGTTAGAGCGTATAGCTGAATGTGCTATGCAACAAGGCTCTTATCACCTAGCAACCAAGAAATTCACTCAAGCTGGCAATAAAATGAAAGTACGTATTATTCGCGTGGTTTAGTTGATCAACGTTCGTTAATCGTCTGTAACGGAAACGCCCACACATGCGTGATACATGTGGGAGGGGGCTGTGCATGCGCAGACAACTATGACTTGAGATTTGTTGGGATTGCGTTACGTAACGCAAGAGAGAATGGTCACAATTTTCCTTTTCTCGCTTTTTATTTCCCATTTACTTTTGTAAGAAAATTATCGCTTTATTTGTTCTTCGATTAGGCCATGAAATCGCTTCTCAAGTCTGGAGACACCGAGAAGATTGTGTTCTTTGCGGGCGTATCCCGACAGCGTGAGATCTACGTAATGGCAGCTAACTATCTCCAGTCCCTTGACTGGCGTAAAGATCCCGAAATCATGAAAAATATCATAGGGTTTTATACCAAGGGACGAGCACTGGACTTATTGGCGGGATTTTATAACGCGTGTGCACAGGTGAGTTCAATCTCTAGAAACAAGTCCCCCTCGGTCTCGATAATGTAAAGGGATCCCAGAAGCGTTTACGTGAGGAGGAGACGTGTGTCATTTAGAAAATACAATAAAATATGAACATCTTTTCCTCCGTACTAATTCAGGTTGAGATTGATGAGTACCAGAACTACGACAAGGCACTGGGTGCTCTTTCTGAGGCCTACAAATGTATGGCTAAAGCCAAGATGAAGAATGTCATGGAACAGGAGGAGAAGTTAACATTCTTCAAACAGAGGATTGGATTGGTGAAGAAGTTCGTACAAGCAAGAAGGTGGGTATTGATTAGGACATCATCGTTGTTGGTCTTTAGACAGCTTGGTGCTGTTTTACTTGTCGTAGTTATTGATGTTACAGGCAGTTCTAGTGTGGGGGTTGTGCTGGTGGAAATGGTGGTGGGGTGGTGGTTCTGGTGGTAGTGCGGGAGGTTATGTTGGTGGAAATGGGGTTGGGGTAGTGGTTGTTCTGGTGTGGGGGGGGGTTCTGGTGGAAATGGGGGTGGGGTAGTGGTTGTTCTGTGGGGGTTGTGTTGGTGGAAATGGGGTTGGGGTAGTGGTTGTTCTGGTGTGGTGGGGGTTCTGGTGGAAATGGGGGTGGGGTAGTGGTTGTCCTGTGGGGGTTGTGTTGGTGGAAATGGAGTTGGGGTAGTGGTTGTTCTGGTGTGGTGGGGGGGTTCTGGTGGAAATGGGGGTGGGGTAGTGGTTGTTCTGTGGGGGTTGAGTTGGTGGAATTGGGGTTGGGGTAGTGGTTGTTCTGGTGTGGTGGGGGGTTCTGGTGGAAATGGGGGTGGGGTAGTGGTTGTCCTGTGGGGGTTGTGTTGGTGGAAATGAGGGTGGGGTAGTGGTTGTCCTGTGGGGGTTGTGTTGGTGGAAATGGGGTGGGGGGTAGTGGTTGTTGGTGGGGGGGGGGGGGGGGGGGGGGGTTCTGGTGGAAATGGGGGTGGGGTAGTGGTTGTTCTGTGGGGGTTGAGTTGGTGGAATTGGGGTTGGGGTAGTGGTTGTTCTGGTGTGGTGGGGGTTCTGGTGGAAATGGGGGTGGGATAGTGGTTGTCCTGTGGGGGTTGTGTTGGTGGAAATGGGGGTGGGGTAGTGGTTGTCCTGTGGGGGTTGTGTTGGTGGAAATGGGGGTGGGGTAGTGGTTGTCCTGTGGGGGTTGTGTTGGTGGAAATGGGGGTGGGGGTAGTGGTTGTTCTGTGGGGGTTGAGTTGGTGGAATTGGGGTTGGGGTAGTGGTTGTTCTGGTGTGGTGGGGGTTCTGGTGGAAATGGGGTTGGGGTAGTGGTTGTTCTGGTGTGGTGGGGGGTTCTGGTGGAAATGGGGGTGGGGTAGTGGTTGTTCTGTGGGGGTTGTGTTGGTGGAAATGGGGTTGGGGTAGTGGTTGTTCTGGTGTGGTGGGGGTTCTGGTGGAAATGGGGGTGGGGTAGTGGTTGTCCTGTTGGGGTTGTGTTGGTGGAAATGAGGGTGGGGTAGTGGTTCTGGTGGTAGTGTGGGGGGTTCTAATATTAATGGAGGTTTTGATGGGAAGGGTATTTCTGTTGGTTCAACTCGTTAGTTTACTGTCTTAATAAACAGAGCTTACGAGGAAACCCCAGACGAAGCCATCAAGAGTTGTCAGCTTCTCCTTGAAGAACCAGACCTAGAGACGGCAGTACGAATAGGCGATGTCTATGGACTAATTATAGAACACTATGCGCGTCAACAAAACCATCCCAAGGTACGGACACTATAAATGTACTCACCCCTCCCCTGTAGAGAGACGATGGCGTCATTCTGATTTTCCTATCAGGAGAATGGGTACGGAGTAAATGTACACAGCATGTTCACTTGGTGATTTTTAATTATCACACACATAAACAAATCCACAGTAATTCCATGTTGTGTTATTTAGGCGTACTCATTCATGGAAGACATGCGTCAACGTGTACCAACAGTCAACATGGCATACTACGTCAACATGAAAACAATAGAAGCCGTACACAAATCCTTAGGAGTACCCCTAGGGCGTGGCATGGGGGCTGAACGGGACATCAAGGGGGGCATGGACGAAGACGAAGGAGAAGAGGTCGAAGAAGAAGTCGAAGAAGATATTTTTAATGGCCATGATGATTATTAATGTCCTTGTAAAGTATAGAAATTGTTCAATTAGAATCGAACAAAGGACGCAATGTTAGTATTTATATTTATTAAGATATCGCTAGGAAACAAAAACAAGTATAGTTTATACATAGACACTTGTAGGGTTTGGACAGATAAATGTAGCGGTGTGCCGTAGATCCTGCCCAATGTAGAAACCACTCTAACGGACTTGAAACCTGGATTTCATTAGCCACGCAAGGCATTAAGTATATTTGTGTCATGTAAAAACAGGCCCGACGCAAGTATAAGCGCAAGCACACTGAGAAATAGAAAAAAATTGATCCTTGCGCTTATGCTTGCGTCAGGCCCGTTTTCACAGTGACAATGGCTCGTGTGTTTGCGCTTATGCTTGCGTCAGGCCCGTTTTCACAGTGACAATGGCTCGTGTGTTTGCGCTTATGCTTGCGTCGCTAGTGAAAACCATGGTTAACATTACGATGGTTCTGACTGGTTTTTGTTATATTGTAATTATTGCCATGACAACAGTGTATTTAACAAACAAGGCTAAGGTAGTGCTGTTTTTTTTTTTTTTTTTTTTGTAAATTCAGGCTGAACGTTTTGTGATGTTATAGTCAACTGAGGAGAAAATCCCAGTTTCACCTCATATGTCCTGACTCCAGTGAAGTCTTGTTTTAGAACTACCCAACCTTTCCATAGCGGCCACTAGAGTGCAAACCATATGTCCGTGAAATAATACTATTACTAAATAGTACTAAATATTGTTATATCTATTGTTTTCTATTGTTTCATCAGTGCTATTTAGTACTAATTAGTTAGTATTGTTTCACGGACATATGGTTTGCACTCTACAAGCATAGTTATAAAGAAATTTGCAATGCAAAATCTTTACATTGTGATAACAAACAATAATACTGTATATTTTATGGCTGTGAATGAGGTTCACACGTTTTAAAGTCGAAAAAATCGTAGAGAAACTAAATGGTAGAGTATAGGGTATGTGATAGAGAAAAGTGTCGTTTGAAGAAGCTAAAAAACTCTGACGTCACCCGTGACTTGTTACACCATGTACTAGCCCCAATACGGAGCTAATCCTCGGTATATTGTAAAACTACTGTATCGCTAATTTTCAAAATAACCACAATAATTCATAGAGTCCAGTACTAGAGATCTTTAGAACTTAGAACGAAGTGAGTTGATACACGCAGTGAAGAGAAAAAAGCAATTACGCCGTCAGTTGTGAGGTTTGTACACCGATGTAAACCCCCATACGGCAGCAGTTTAGCTGGCCATGCCGTGCTATAAGTGGTTCACAGTTTTGACTGAACTCCAGTTTCAACCAAATCTTTAAGGCGCAGTAGCATTACTTTCTTGGCTTCGTTGATTCCTGTTTTGAGTTCTGTTTCCCAGTCGTTTTGGATCCTCGTCTTGAATCCATGCATAATAGACTGTATGTCATTGAGTCGAGCACAAGCAACAAATGGAAAGCCAAACTTTAGTCGGTAACGTCTGTTGTATGAATCAACGATCTTGAATTCTCTTTCTGTGAGCTCATTGAGCCCCGCGCTGGCTTGTTCGCGTGTGGATTGGACAGAAAGGGCATTCGTTCGTGCTAGCCGTCCAGCCAAGTCGGGGTAACAATTTAGAATTCCAACACGGCCACGTAATGGTAAATCGTCAATGAACTCACACAGGACGTTGTAGAATTCGTCAAAACTTTGAAACGGACGAAATGAGAACGCAGAAGCTGCGCATAGTGGATTCTTTTCAACAATGTTACAAAATCGTGCGATGAAATCTGCAGGTGAGAGTTGGTTCACCAAAACCATGTTCATTTTTGTTGCCATGATTTATAGTACACAACACGCTGCCTTTCGTTTCCTTTTATCCTTTCAACATTGGGCTCTTTCTCAGTATATCACTATCCTGAAAAACCTTTGTTATTCAAATCAAGAACTCTTTGTAGAACGAGGCATACAACAATATGAACTATTGTTATTCAAATTTTCAGGAATTCAGGACGGTGATATACTGAGAAAGCCCCCAACATTGCGAGGTATTGCTTGTGTATTCATGTCAAACTGATTTCGCAATATACTAAACAATAACGACAATAACGTTACACAACTTTATTATCTTAACGCGCTCTGATTGGGTGTTGCCTGAGAGGGCGGAATTTTCTTATAAACATGGTGTTCTCTGGAGAATTGAACGAATAAATTTCAGAAATATAAAGAAACAATTCTCCAGAGAATATCATGTTTACATCACATGGTTTGAAATGGGCAATTTTAATACCTAACCGTGGCGCCTTCAGGCGAAAGCCCTCCATCGGTTGTAAATCGCATTGAGACTGAATACGGAAATGCGCTATATTCAATTCAATTCAATTTATTTCATCATCGTTCAAAAGTTACATTTCATATTTAATTACATATTCTTTGTTGATGAGGAGTCTACTCAGAAGCTTTTTATCGATCGCTTGTAAAGTGTAAAAGTTTTAGGGCGAAATGACATGTCCTTGCGGAGTTATGAACGTTTTTAATTCTGAAAATACACCAGAACGAGGCTGTGTACGCATGATGACAAAATCCCATACTAAACTCTATAAATGTAATTTACGATATCTTCGCGGGATCGTATCCAATACGTTTGAACTTTTCCAAAAATATTTATTAATAATTGCTTTTTCAGATGGCAGTAGTTATTTTTATGTGACAGATTCTAGTATTCTGATCTCCGAAAATCAGCACTATAAGGCGTATATACTCGATCGGGCATTATGACAATGGCAGTTGCGTGACGAGGGAGACGACTATATGTGTCGGTGTGTTTTACGAGTTATTGAAAACAATTCGACTGGCTCGACTGTTTGCATGACTTCTGTACATATAGCTTTCTGTCAATAGATCTATGTAGTTACATCGCTGGTCGTGAGTTTAAATACTCAAGGACATAACTGTACACGTACTATTACAATTAGCAACAAACATGGCATAGCGAGGTCATGATAGTTTTTGAGTTCATTTGATTTGCTTTTGAGTTCATTTTTTGATGAAACGACGTCGTGGAACGGCCCTTTCGAAAACGCTCGAGGAAGATTTAGAGTATGCGTACTATAAAAATGGCAAAAATTGTAACCCGTACGCGTTATAACGGGTTAAGTCAACCCGCTACAGCCGAACCCGCTACAACCGGTTCATCGTCAACCCGGCCGCTACAACGACTTGAGAAACCCTAAAATCTCTAGTATTATACTAGGCGATGAACCCGCTACAACGGGTTGGTCAACCCGCTACAGCCGAACCCGCTACAACCGGTTCATCGTCAACCCGCTACAGCGCCTTGAGAAACCCTAAAATCTCTAGTATGATACTAGGCGATGAACCCGCTAGAACGGGTTGGTCAACCCGCTACAGCCGAACCCGCTACAACCGGTTCATCGTCAACCCGCTACAGCGCCTTGAGAAACCCTAAAATCTCTAGTATTATACTAGGCGATGAACCCGCTAGAACGGGTTGGTCAACCCGCTACAGCCGAACCCGTTACAACCGGTTCATCGTCAACCCGCTACAGCGCCTTGAGAAACCCTAAAATCTCTAGTATTAACTAGGCGATGAACCCGCTAGAACGGGTTGGTCAACCCGCTACAGCCGAACCCGTTACAACCGGTTCATCGTACTAATTAATAGGTGGTTTTACTAATTAGTAGGTTGTAGCGGGTTCGGCTGTAGCGGGTTGACCAACCCGTTCCACAGGGAGCCCAAGCATAAATTCAGTAAAAAAATAAAATTCGAAATAAAGTATTTTTTTCCGCTATACACCTTTGTTGTCTGTTAACTTAACCTGCCTGGTGATTTTTTTTCAGAATTTTTTTTTTCTCGGACCAGTAAGGAAAAATGAAAAGGGTGGACACTCCACTTCGATTATCGATTCGAAATGACCAAACAGCTGGGCTCCCTGTGCTTCTAGTCGTCGAACGATGAACTAGAATCCTGATCTTTTAATAGCTTGAAGATCTATAAAACTTTCAAAACTAAGATTAAAATCTACTTGAGTCCTGTGTGTCGTTTGTTTAGCGATTAGAGCGGTTTTTAGTGAGTGTAGCTCGCTCCCTTGTCTGCTGAGTAATCTTGAAACTCGATACGATCAAATACTTCGCATTCTGTGTACTATGAAAAATAAAAACAAAAGAGCGCATTTTATAACTCGGGCTTCCTCCGGAAGTGCCCGAGTAATAAAAATGCTTGAGCTCGATATATTCTTGAAGGCCTGGGAACAAAACAGTTACCAGTCTTTCTCGATTTAACAAAAATGGCGGATGCAAGATGCATCTAAATCGTTTGGAAGAACTTCCTCTTTATTTAGTATTTAGCAGCTTTTCGTGACATTCACCTATGGAAGACTGTAAAGAATGTTCCAGGTACATTTATGGCGCACAGCGAGAAGGGGGGCTAGCAAAAACTTAAAGTTTGTCGTTGTTTTTTTCGTCAGTTTCTACAGTCCAGAAGAGCTTCAAAAACTCAGGAAACAACCTCAAGAACTGCCTCAGGTCAGGGGACCCAAGGAATATGCACCAGACGGCAGTGACGAGCAGAAAACACAGATACAGGACAGGATATTTGAACACATTGGAGTTTTGAAGGAGGAAAGAATTGTGAGAAAGTGGGTAGAAAAAGCTAAAGTTATAAGCTTAAGTTATATTTATACACTATGATAGTGACTATGTTTATATTTATTGTTACTATTGTTTAAATGTTATTGGACTCACACCTATATATATTGTCTCCAGGTGCCAAATAAATAATATTGTATTATATTATTCAGTTGATATGTATATTTCCACATGAGACTGGAAGTGATGTAATTCCTTGACTTTGTTTTCAAGGGGCAACATCTCCACAGGAACGTGGAATGTCCAGCAATTATGTGTAGAAGTTACATCTCAAAAGGTTTGTCATTTGTTCAAAAATAGTGGTACAGGAAAGCATGGGTGGTGCTTAGTCTGACCCCCAGGGGGGGTACTCAGGGGTATCAGTGACGGGGAGGTGCGAAGACCTTTTTTGGGTTTGAAATTTGCGGCTTGGGACTTTTTGGGGGTTAGCAATTTTCTGTTGGACTTTTTTTGATATAAAGATTCTGGCAAGGCCTTTTTGGGGGTTGATAAAAATGATATCCTACCGTTTTCAATTTTATGTGGAGTTACGTTCTGGGCCATTGGACTTTTTTGGGGTCTTGTTTTTGCGTAATGGCCTTTTTGGGGGTAAAAAAGTTTGGCCTCATTCGCACCTCCCCGTCACTGATACCCCTGAGTACCCCCCCTGGGGTCTGACCTACCATAGAGTGATACTCCGGTAATGGTATACTGATGGGGAGACACATTTTAAAAGGACTTTTGGGACTTTTTTAAATTGTTGAGTCGAGGACTTTTTGGGATTAGAAATTTGGGGTGAAGTCGCACCTCTCAATCCCTATTGACTACAATAATATTGTGAGTAAGAGTTTTTCAATTCTTAATTTGTAAGAACAATACTGAATTAGCCAATTGTCAATGAAATTTAATTTTCAAACAAGTTCTACTGAAGTAATCATATTTTAATTTAAGCAGTACCAAACTACAGGGCATCCCATGTTGCATCCATGGAAAATTCTCATATACAGTAGTATAATTAGTAGTAGTAGTAGTAGTAGTAGTAGTAGCAGCAGCAGCAGCAGCAGCAGCAGCAGCAGCAGTAGCAGTAGTAGTAGTAGTAGTAGTCAGGATTGGATGTGGAAGTCTCAAATGTATATATGATCAAGTGAGATGAGTGTTGGGTGTATAGAATACTAGAATGCAGTGAAGAAAGCTGTGTGTTTCACTGTGTCACAACTTATTATTGTTCTGAATATTATGTTTTCCTCAGGGGAGTTACTGGAATTATTTTGGTCAAAAACACCAAGATATCATAACCCTAAATGCAGAAGAGGCCCTTTTTCTTGTTGAACAGGTACTGATGAGATTGATGGGTTGGGATGAGAGGGATGGGTGTAGATGAAAGGGATGAGAGGGATGGGTGGGTGGATGCTGAATACTTGATCTTATGCTAAGTACAATTTAACCACATAAATCCCAATAAATTAACCTTTTTTAACTGACTGACTGTAATGCCTATTTTTTCAGGGTTGCTTAGAATTATATTATGGTGGAACACCACTATCAGTTCAACAGGTAAAAAGTTTGAATTATAAATACATCTATTGTTAACTATCAGGTATATATCTCTGAAAAGCCCTGATTGGGATGAGGTAATCAAATCAAATCAAATCAAATCAAAAGACTTTATTTTCTGAGGGTGACACTCAAGTTTACATTACATTACATTTCTACAGACAAATACAAAGAATAGAGTACTTAGGGTGAAATGCTCTGGTTGTGCAGTTATTTAATTTATGAAAAATCCTGTTAAAAATAATTCTGCTAATCATCCAGATTGGAGTCCCATTAAAATGGGAGCAAAGTCAAGTGTGTTGTTTTTAATTCTTTGTTATTCCTCTTATTCACAGGCATTCTCCATCCTTCTACCAAATACATTATCTCTTTCTCATTATGTTGTAAGCATATAGTATTGGTTATTACCATTTAGTAAGATGATTTGTCGGCCTTCACTTCAGTCTGTGGATACTGAGATGACACTATTGTTTTAATATAGTATTGAAGGGATCCATACATACATTAACAGAGTAAAATAATGTTCAGTCATTGATCAAAACCTAAATTCTTGTATGGGTTCTTTGAAATTCAAAGGAGAATTTGTGGTTTGATCACACATCACTTACATTGTTCTCACATGGACCTTGTGAATTCTTACTTTGGTATGTAATATGTAGGTGTATGCATACTTATTGAGACTTGGTTACGTGGTTGTCAGACATCAGACAAGGTTTGTACACAATATTGATTAAAACAAGTCGTTGATATTTAATTGTAGATAGTTGTATATTTGTTACAATGTAATATGTTTGAATTTACATGTAATAGAAGCCAGAGATGTGTGCTAACTAGTAAATAATAGTAATTAATTGTAGGTTGTGTTGTAATTTCATAACAGCTTTTTCATAATAGCTTTCGAGCTACTCGCTCATCTTCAGGGTTAGCTTTGTGTTTAATATAATAATAATGGCAAACTTTTGACATTATCTGGTTCCTTTTTAGTATATATTCTGCTGTACATCTATTAGATTTCATTGATCTTGCACATAATTTAAGCTGGTTGTTACATCTCTATTTATTTTTTGTTTTTGATTCTCAATTAATCTTGCCATCTAAATGTTTTTTTTGTATATAAGTTGTAATTGTAATTGTTTTTGTGAAATAATAGTAACAAAATCACTGAACTGTTTTTATTTATATCAATACTATCAGAATGTAAAATACACATGGTGATAATAATAATAATAAAAATCAATAAATTAAAACACAAATAAAATAATAATAATAAAAATAATAATAATAATATTATAATGACTCATGATATACATGTACCATATATAGATCCATCATTCACATGACATCAAGTAATGAATCAAGGTTGGACAACAAAGAAACAAAACAAGAAATAGAATTCTCTAATGACGATGATGGTGATGATGTCTTAAAGTGCAGCCCAGTATCACATTTATGGAAAGATGGTAATGATTGTACACCATTGGTTCGGCCAAGAGATGCCAAATCTACCGGTATGTTTGAAGTATGAAAGCCATACCCCATATCTCACTATGGTACATGGTTATTCCAAACTTGTTGTCATGGAAGATGATGTATACAGTTATTTAGTGTATGTTTTCCTCAGGATATCTGTTAATCACCATCATTACTCTTGAGTACTACCGGTACCATCATCATATCCATTAATTACCATCAACACCTTCAAATTACTAGCATAATCATCCTCATCATTACACTAACAGCTATTATCATTATCAATACCACTGCCATCAATCACCACCAACACTAACACCATTATCATCACCAGCATCATTACCACCATCAACCATCATTTCGTTGTCAGTAATGCATTGCACATTATTAATAAACCTAAACTAAGATAAAGTCTCCCCTAATACTAACCCTAAACCTAACCCCAAGGTACTTCATTACTATATAGTCTTCCCCAATACTAACCCTAAACCTAACCCCAAGGTACTTAATATAAAGCCTTCCCTGATACTAACCCTAAACCTAACCCCAAGGTACTTGATATAAAGCCTTCCTTCAAAATGATTTGAACCAGTTCAAAACAAATTGAACCAGTTCAAAATAATTTGAACCCAGTTCAAACAGTTCAAAATAATTTGAACCAGTTCAAATAAATTAAACCGGTTCAAAATAATTTGAACCAAAAATCATTTTGAACCACAACATATGTATGTATGTATGTATGTTATTTTATGCTCAACGATTCATAATTTTTACTTTAGCTTCAATTTTGTCAAAGCTTCAAGTCATAAAAACTCACCGAATGGACAGAGTAGTCAAGTTATCAACAAAGTAAATATCATAAGCTAATCTATCATATCCTTAGATACCAAAACACATTTTGGAATCAGTTTCCGGGGGGTGGGGTGGTACTCCCATATAATTGCTATACAGGTATGTGCCATTGGATAGGGTATGGTTTTTGAGCTTTTGGTCTTAGATAGGGTATACATTTCACCCTAAATTGTCTTGAATAGGACAAGGATCGTAATTTTTACTTTTTAGGGTCTTAGATAGGGTATTAAATTTTATTTTTTGCAATAAAAAGCACCTTGATTGATTGCTACTATTAATAATACTAAGTTGTCAATAACTGTCTAAAATAGGGTATATAATTTCCCTCAACTCTTATATCAATCTGTCTTGAACAGGGTATGAATTTTCAAGATGTCGCTGTCTATCTTAGATAGGGTCAGGGTTTACAGACCTCAGCGGGACACCCCTATCAAACCCCATATAATAAATGTACAGCATGTGGCACCTACATCCTACAATTATGTCTCAGTGTTGAGCCAATGTGTTTAATGTGTATTGATTGATTGATTTCAATGATTTCTTTCATTCTTATTTTTAATTTTTTTTTTCCATTCTTGACAGTTCATCCCACAACATAGACTTTGACGTCTATCTTCCTGGGGCTCATTTTAAGAAATCAGATCCAGGGTTACCAGCTTTTTGTATTTCAGTATTTAGGTACAGAAACATTGTGAATTGAGAAAGAGAATGGATGAATGAACAATTGAATGAATGAGCAAATTCAATGAAGTTAGGAGTAAATGGCCTCCTTTTAATTTATTTTAAAACTTAATAAACAAATATAATAATGATGATGACGTCTAATAATAATCATTTTAATAATAAGATAATAATAATAATAATTTTAATATAATAATAATAATATAAGAAACATTGTAATAATAATAAATAATAATGGAATAATAATAATAATAATGAATAATAATAATAATAATAATAAGGCAAAATAATAATAATAATAATAATAATAATAATAATAATAATAATAATAATAATAATAATAATAATAAAGGAGTGATTGGGATATCAGTGTACATACTGATCAGTCCTGTCAATGGAAAGTACATGTACCATTATGTAATCATTATCTCTTTTTTTCTCAGTTTCTCAGATCCTCCTCCATCTCTTTCTGTTCTAAACAACTTGACTCTACAGTGCCATCCAGTACCTTTGAAATTTGCCTTAACTGCTGATGGAACTATCACAATAAACAGTTTAACGGATGTAAACATACCTGTCTATATTACAAATGGATGAGATGTACAGACAACAAAAACAATGGCGAAAAATAATTAGGAAATGTCATTTGTAAAAAAATATTATTGTAAATATTATTTATAAAGAATTGAAAAATAAAAGAATTTGTAGTGTTAATCTTTACTGGAAATGAGGATGCGTAAAAAATCAAAAAATGTACTTTGATTTCCTTTTGGGTTCCCTGTGGTATGTCATTCTGTCATCTTGTCAGCGGTTATACACAAAAACAAAAAATGGCGGCAAGTTATCAAGTAAGTAAAAATGTTTTGTCGTTTTATTTATAATTTCTTTGGTAGATTTGTACTTTAGATGCACATTCACAATATGAAGGGGTTCGTGTTGTATTCTTCTTCATCAGGAACGAATTCTAGCAGAGAGAAAGCGAATTCACACGACTGTATTTGACGTTGCATTCTCGCCATGTGGGAACTTCTTTGCTGCTTGTAATAATTTTGGTAGCATCGCTGTGTTTAGGTGAGATACACTATTATACAGAGAAATAGAGATAGTCATACAAAATGCTCCCATCATACATTGTTCAATGCATGGGCTCATTTCATTTTTAATCCGCACCCCCAAAAATTGAGGACAAATAGCGCCCCTCCTTTAGGACATGTGGAAATCCAGGGGAGGGGGTCTGTGGGAAATCCAAGGGGGAGGGGCCGGTTGTTCGAAAGGCGATTAGTGCTAATCCTGGATTAGTGTCAATAGTTTTCTTAAGATTTAATCCTGGATTAGTGCTAATCACCTTTCGAACAACCGGGCCCAGGGGATCAAGAGGGGCACTTAGTTCACAGGAAATCCAAGGGAGGGGGAAAAGAAATGCCAGTGGAAATCCAGGAGAGGTAGCATCTATGGCAACGGAAATCCAGGGGAGGGGGTCAAACAAAATCGATGTCCTCAATAGGGGGGTGGGGGTGTGGATAAAAAATGAAATGAGCCATTACACTTCTGCAGATATAAGTAAAGTAAGAACTTACACAGCAATATTTTTTTAAATAACTTATATACATTTTTTATATACACGCAGAACTGTGGCTCATTGTTTCTCTAATTAATTCCTTTCTACTATTAACTATTTTGTACTTTGTAAATGGACAACGTTTTTGAAAACAGGTGTATGACTATTATATTATGAATGCTCATTCAGAAATTCCTCTTTTAAGCTTGTCTTCAGCTCTTGCACCAGATGCAGATTACCAAAGTAGAAAACCCATCTTTACTTTTGAAGGTACAGTTGGATAAGTTTGACATACATGTGGAGTCGTTTTCGTATGAGTGGGAAGTAGTTACGGTACAGTTCGTGCTGTGCCGTGACCGTATCGCGCCATCATCGTGCGGTATCCAAGCATTCTGATTGGTTGAGAAATGATTTCACGCGTTGTAAATGGTTGAATACAATGTCTTCGATTCCATACCGTGACTGTAACTCCGTGCCGTAGGTATCCCACTCATACGAAAACGACTCTATACAGTCATACAGTCATTCAAAACCCACTTGAGCAAATATTTTCTTTTCATTTCAGCCCAAAGCCAAAGTGCACCGATTTACACTCTTTTATCAACAGATACATTTCTGATAAGGTAACAGTTTCAAGATTAATATAGTTCTTTGTGAAATCGTGATTGGTGAAAATATGTTTTACTATTTTTGATTATAGTGGGGGATCGTCAGAGATCACTGGATGGCGATGGGATGATATATTAGAAATGGTAGGTTTCACCACACATCATAGTAATAATGCATCCTCGGGAACCCAGGGGTATATTCGGTCTCTTGTTACTCACTCCCAGAGAAATACCCCTGGGAACGAAGTCTGTTGGAACTTGTTCTGGAAGTCAAAATTACTCTCATTTCTGATTGGTTGAGTATATTCTAAAATTTTGAATTCTGCTTTATTGAATGTTGACTTCCACTAACAAGTTCCAACAGACTTCGTTCCCAGTGGTATTTCTCTGGGAGCGAGTGACGAGTGACAGAATATACCCCTGGGTTCCCAAGGATGAGTAATGATGATGATGCTATTAAAAATGCTAATTAGATTTGTGGGGACAAACAAATGTGGTATAAATGTTATATTACTGTTACAATGTACCTGCATTATCTTGATTCTCTATAACATAAACGTTATACATGTGGTTCTCATGGATAAAAGTTAATAATTATTCATATTTATTCTGAATTCTTGTACGATTTCATTAACAGTCAACTGGGCCTTCTTGGACACTCAGTCCTCCATCAAGGTATAGTGCTATATTTACAGTACAAAGTAATTAATTAGTACGCCATTACAGAACAAATGTACATTCTATAGTTTTAGAGTGTGTGAGCTCATTTTACAATATTAATTTTGTTACATTCTATCATCTTAACATTATGGAAGACAATGGTTATCTCCCATCTATAATAAGTACTTTTTATTTATATACATTATAGTGCAGTGGGTGTTCCTGAAACTAATGCTATTGCTTATGATAAAGAGGTATGAGTTGATAATTTTCAGAATTCTTTGTTAATAAATTTAACATCTTTTATGGTGAACCATTTAATTTTTTAGAATAACACGCTTTTATCTGGCTGTGGAGACAACAATATTTATTCATGGGATTTAGAAATAGGGACTCGCAAGGTACTGGAACCCTCATTCAGTGTTACAATATAATAATATGTAGACTCATGTTTCTGTGACCTGTCATCAGCGGCTAAGACCAGGGACAGCTACTTAATTCAAAATCAATTCTGGACACACACTTTTGTCAGTTTATATACTGATTTTTAACTGCTGAAGCCTTTTAATGTTAGCTGCTTAGTATAGCAGTCCTATCATCTGCCTGCTTTACATTGAAATCCCTGTAATATTGTTGTGATTCGCATGAGAAGATTGTACATATATCTAGATATTTCACATAGTGGATATGATGGCAGTCCTGTGATAATTATTTTCTAATGGCATGCATTGTTCATGTCCATGTTGTTACTGTGTGTCTGTACTCATTATTACACAGTGTGCATACTCATTTATTTACATGTATGTAGTTTATGTACTCGTATCACACTTGGAAGGGGGAACTTACATTTAAGCTGTACTGTAGGTTCTACCTACATTTAGTCCTACAAAATAGAGCAGAATAATAATAAAAGCTTAAACTATTTTCAAAGGAACTTATTTTTCATTCATTTGTTCAGAATACCTTCACAGGGCATGCAGATTACGTCCAATCTCTTGCACTTCGTAGTTCAAGTAATGAATGTTTAAGTGGATCAGAGGATGGATCTGTGAGATTCTGGGGTATGATGGGTTGTCACAATACTTTCACATTTTGTAAAGCTTGCTAGATTTCAGATCTTGTTGGTAAAAGTTCTTACAATTATATTATTAAAGTGACTAAATTATCTGGTATTAATTACTTATATAATGTTATGGTATTTACACGGTGGGCAAAAAAGTAAGTGAAATCGCCAACGTTTGTATAACTTCTACAGTTTTAATCCAACCAAAATGAAACTTGGCAATGTGACAGCCTATGTCAAGGCAACAAATTTGTTCTTTTTTAAAAAATGATTCTTATGATTTTTGGTGGGAAAATATATTTTCTTCAAAGTTATGTTATCATTATATTTCCAAATTTTTATTTTTATTTTATTTTTTTATATTATTATTGTATACCATTGTAATGCGCATTTGAATTTTTTTACGATTGATATTTGTGCAATATAAGTGAATAAATTATTATTATTATTAAAATGACGTCATGAACATGCCAACAAATTTTGAAATTCAAAACTAGAGTAAATTAATCATTGCATTTGAAAGAACATGTAAAATTAGAGAAATAGCTGAAATAATATCTCGGATATCATTATTCAATCCAAAGATATTAATTTTTGAAATTTGAAATTTCCGCCATTTTGTGCTATTTTTAGTAACAAAATGGCAGATTTTCAAATTTCAAAAATTAATATCTTTGGATTGAATAATGATATCCGAGATATTATTTCAGCTATTTCTCTAATTTTACATGTTCTTTCAAATGCAATGATTAATTTACTGTAGTTTTGAATTTCAAAATTTGTTGGCATGTTCATGACGTCATTTTCCCGCCCAAAATCATAAAAATCAAAAAACAAAAAAAGAACAAATTTGTTGCCTTGACATATGCTGTCACGTTGCCAAGTTTCATTTTGATTGGATTAAAACTGTAGAAGTTATACAAACGTTGGCGATTTCACGTACTTTTTTGCCCACCGTGTTATCATTTCACACTAGCTTGCATTGTTTTATTTGTAGACTGCAGATCAGGATCAATGACAAATATGGTAGAACCTTACAAAGACAAGGTGTGGTATGATAATGCGACTTATATTCTTAAACTACAGTAAATTAACTTGAAGCTTCTTCTGTGGTTTCATTTAAAAAAAATTGGGTTCCCTGTGGAAAACCTAAAAAAGGAATTAAAGGAGCCTGGGTTCCTGTGATAGAAATACTGAGATAGGCTGGGGAGACTTGTGCGATTGCTGCAAGTCTGATTGCATATGGTTGTAGATTGCATAAACAATACAATCCTGTGCACCTGACCGATTCATTTCACCACAGGCTACCCATGAAACTGACACTTCATATAGGTTAATATTATTTTGTTGTCTCAGAATCTCAATAGACCTAAGTTTGGCAAATGGATTGGTTGTGTTGCGTTAGATTCAAATGAAGAATGGATGGTAAGCAAGCATCACCCCACCCCCACCCTCATGTTTGGTGATTTATAAAATATTATATAATATTATAAGGCCTCTTTCTGATTCAGCAGTGTAGGGAGGGGGCTTGAAGGTACCCCCTAAACTTTCTGTTTACTGTACAAATTGAATACTTTGTAAGGTTTATTTACGAAATACAGTCAACTCTCATCACAGCTCAGACAGTTCAGTGACATTTCATAATAACAATGATGAGTTTTATATACAATAACAGCTGGCTGGCAATACAGATCTTGTCCATAGTAGTGGGTTGTCTGTAATAGCTAACTAAGGTCTGCAATAGATGTTAAGTGCTGGCTGAATTGCTGCAATCACATTGTAGGTTTAGTACAACGTGGGATATATTATTATTATAGACATTGCAGACAGCTTCTGTGAATGTCCTACGTTCTTGATCACTGTTTTAATAGGGTTTATTTGTGGTGTTGTAGGTCTGTGGTGGTGGTCCAAGATTGTCTGTATGGCATCTACGTTCATTAACATGTACAGGTGTATTGGACACACCCAACTCATCACAACAAAATGCTTTATTTCATGAAGACACAGTAAGGATGTTTTGATTCACTGAATCTAATGTATTTCTTATCATGTACATATATTTGGTGGTTTAAATTTTTCTAAGGGTTATTTTAAGGTTAAATTTGGGTTTTAATGGTTAATTTTAAAGGATTTAAAACTGTAAAACAGTACTGTAAGTCTGAAGATGGATGGCGGGTGGAGACCGTCCAAAATATCATCAAACGATAATCTCTAAACTTCTTGTTATTTTATTTATAACTAAGTTATTGACCCAAAAAAACGTTTTAGTACTGTAAAAAAATTAACTATTTAGTGAAGAGTTGCAATGTTTTGTTTACAGATCATAACATCAGGTACAGAACCCTCAGTGTTTCACTGGCAAGTTAATGGTGAGCTCAGATCACAGATCCCTTGTACTGCATCGTGTGCATATGCCATGAGAATTAACTCAGCCTCTCCACAAAAAAAGGTAAGTAATAGATCAAACACTTGATAGAATGCTCCCACCAATTTCCAAACACTGATTGAAAAACACACAAGCTTTTTTAATCAACTTTCAACTTTATAACTTACAACTTAGAGGTGTTTGGAAATCAGAAGAAGCAATGTTTTGAGTGAACAGTTGATGTAGCTTAGAACTGAAAGCATTGATATTATTCTTGAAGCAATTCAACGTTAATCCAAAGTTAACACATTTCCAAAACCTCCTTCATATTATATGGAAATAAATGAACCTTTTCTGTTGAGTTTGAGAACAACATCCATGTAACTATATTTATGTATGCTAATATAGTAGAGTTGTTTTCATATGAGTGGGAAACCTACGGCACATAGTAACGGTCATGGTATGGAATCGAAGACATTGTAATCAACCAATCACAGCGTGCAAAATCATCGCTCAACCAATCAAAATGCTTGGATACGGCATGATGATGGCACAATATGGTCATGGTACGGCACAAACCGTACCGTAGCTACTTCCCACTCATACAAAAACGACTCTATCAGCTACACATACATACTTATGATTGCCATATTTTCTTTGTCAAACACTGTAATATCCTGATACATTTACTGTAATGTACAGGCCCTGGTTGCATGAAAAGTGGTTAGCGCTATCCACTGGATAAGTTCCATCCAACGGATAAAATTTATTGGATAACTGCATCATTATTTTATCCGTTGGATAAGACTTATCCAGTGGATAGCGCTATTCACCTTTCGTGCAACTGATGACAACAGTGGTTGAGATGAGATTGAACTGTAATTTATTTTCATTTCTTGTTCATTTTGTAGGTGTTGCTTGTTGGAGGAAGCTCGGCAAACATTGATGCTTATATCAACTTTGGCTACAAAGCTTTTTCATTTGCTTTCTCTTAATGCAATGCTAATATTTATTACTGATTGATTGATTGTAAAAAGGACAATAATTTTATGAGAATTTTTTGAAATAAATATCTTATGATTGATTGTGTCAAGACATTTATATGATGCAGTAGCATTGATGAACGACAACCTCAATCTCTGAGAATGCAATGACTGAGAATGCTGTGGCTGATATCTTAGGATACAATACCCCCTCCCCTGCTCATTACCAGAGGTGTTTTTTGGAATTTCCCTGTTATTTTTATTTTTTGCACTTGTAAGTTATTTTCTGGACATATACCGCAATCTTTGTCTTTTTAGGAACAAAATCTTCGGATTGAAGAAGGACAATGTTCATGACGTCATTTTCCCATCAACATCATAAAAATCAAAAACCTGAAATGGCCAGATTTCTTGTCTTGACAAATACTGTCACGTTGTTTTAAAGTTTCATTGTGATTTAGCCTCCTTAATTTGCAGACGTTTTAGTAGTTGGTTAGCTTTTCTATTGTTTTGGTCACCCTGTGTTGCATTCGTCCGAGAAAAAATCTGGGTTCCACCCAAATTTGAACTGGTTTCCATCTCGATGCCGTCAGCATAATAATGATCAAAATTTGTTATGTTGTCATAGAAACAAAACGCTCTCGTGCCATATTTAACCAATCAGCAAGCGAGAAGCGAATGTACTTCACGTCGCATAGCGTTCGAAGAAAAACAGTTGGAATCCAAACTTCATTGAAAGAAGAACTTGTACGTTTTAAAAGTCATTTTACCAAAAAATTCATTAGTTTAAAATGGTAAGTATGTCGTGTTTCAATAGTTCTTACTTTTAGATCTCTGTGTTTTTGCTAACTCCAGCAAAAACGCTTGTTTCTTTCAATCTTTGTCAAATACTGGGCGAACAATTTTCCATCTCTTTAGCTTTCTTTGCTTCGCTTTCAAGTTGAAATAACCAGCTTGTTTCCATGTAAGCTTATTCTTTATTTCTTGGAGTTGTGGAAATAGCAAGCTAAATTAATTGTTATGTATTATTTCAGATGGCAGCAAAATCTGTGTCAAGACCAAAACACTGGAGCGAAGAGGTGGAAGAAGGTAAATAAGACCTTCCCTGCTGACATTAAGCTTTTACTTTCCTTTGATGATTTTACTTTAATGATTTAGTGCTGAAGGAAGCCAGGAATAGGAATAAAATTCCTTTCAAAAAATAGGCTAATTAATTGAATTGATTCTTAACCTTGTCCTTGTTCTAAAGAGTAAAGTTGTTGTTATTTATCCTTGTAGCATATAGATTCCAAATAGCTGGATACAGAGATGCAGTAGAATACGTAGATCTAAACAAATCGGAAGTGGTAAGTGATGTAAAAATGTATAAGCTTTCTTCCAAACTCAACTAGAATGCTAGCTCCCTTTCCTTCCCCCTCCCCTTGGCTTGGATAGCCAGTTCACAGGCTATATGTTACTGTAAAAAAAACAGTACCTTCATGGAATCAATGTCATTCTATTATTTGCTCTCTTTATAGGTACGTTGGCCTCATAATAATTATGTTAAAAAGCTCCAGAGAAAAGATGGCTGCTTTATATACTTCAACAGAACAAGAGAATGTCAAGATAAAGATGTGAACAAATGCAAGATGTATGGATATTGAAAGCTTACTGAGTATATAAGCTTTTTAAAATTAGGAAGGTTGTCAATGTAATATATAATATGCACAGCACTTTCATTATATGTGCCATATAGAGTCGTTTTCGTATGAGTGGGAAACCTACGGTACGGAGTTACGGTCACGGTACGGAATCGAACACAGTGTATTCAACCAATCACAGCGCGCAAAATCATTTAATAATAATAATAATGCTTGGATACCGCACAATGATGGCGCGATACGGTTACTGCACGGTACGAACCGTACCGTAACTACTTCCCACTCATACGAAAACGACTCTAATAGATCACTGTACATTTGGAACCTGTAATATCCATGATTTTATGATGACGTGATGCAATAGAACAGTGTTACAACAAAACAATTGATTTTAAACCAGAATAATTTATTGTTTTACAAAGTTGTCCAGAAATCTACCAGAGTTCATGTATTTACAAACATTGTTACTGTAATAACCGTAAAACACTTCCTCGTTGTAGTTTACATAATTTACTTGTAAAAAATGTAGTTTTATAATGTGTACATTTTGTAGATATCCTTATTGGAAGAAATAAACAGTCTTAATTTAACAGAATTTGGGTGCCATATCTGACTATTACTGACCTAATAAATGTCTATGTAGATGAATGAACAACATTCAATTTGCAAACCAAGTTAATTTCTACTAAACCAGCTGTTGTATCCAATGGCTGTACATCGTTCACTAAACTCAGATTCCCATAATATCAAGAGCTTGTTCAATGTCCTTTTTGAGATCATCAACATGTTCAAGTCCAATACTAGGAGGAAATAATATGAGTGATTTTACTAAACCTGTGAAATAGATATTATAGTCTCATATAGACATTAACCCTAATTCCATTGTATTTTGTTTTCATTTGACTGATATATTTATTATTTTAGAGTACAAACCATTATGTCCGTGAAATAGTACTATTACTATATAGTACTATGCACTCTATTTTATCTTATTAATTATTATTTTGGGCCATGTTTACATTTGAGCGGAGGTACAATTTGGAAAAGAACATGCCTCCATGATTTCGTTTGTGTGTGATTTTGGTATAATGAACAATTATTATTCCCCAAAGTGGAGGTGAGTAGTGGTGGATATATTCCCGAGCCATGAGTCCTCGAGCGGCAAGGTAAATATTCACCACTACTCACTGACACTGAGGGGGATAATTGTTTTAGTATTTACCAAATCAGTTGGATAAAAAATGGCACTTTATTAAACAAATAAATTTGGAGACTGTAGCGAAATGAGACGCCATTTTGAATCTCGTCCCAAAACAGTGAATAGCCAAGGATATTCAGAGTTACGGGAGCCAATCAACATGCCAAAATTGCTATCCACTGATTTGGTAAATGCTAAAATGTGTTACATGCTTGTCATGATATCCTGCAGTGAGAAATTGTCCACCTCTGCTCAGGACCTCTTCATATCAGTTACCTAAATTCCTTGTCTGATAATGGAGAGGGATTTGAATTAGGACACTGACACAAGGAGTGCCATTCTCAGAGACCCAGAAGCTGCCTCATTGAGTAGATAGCTTCCACAGATGGAGTCCTGAATACTGCCTGCTTAGTAGCCTGTGTAGCGGCGCAACAGGAGGGGAGGAGAAGGGGATGGGGAGAGAGATTTCTCCTCCCATTGCGCCGCTATGCAGGCTACCTGCTTAGGGGATAAATTTACCTTAACCTCACAAGTGAATCTGTAATACCACAAGCTTGTTTTGCTTCAGGTGTCATGTATTTATCAGTATGAGTCATAAGACTCACTACCTCGACAAGACTGTCTGTCCCACCAAGAGATACAGCCAGCTTGATCACCTTGAGACTCTACAACAGGTGTTGATATAGAAATTAGGTTTGATTTCTTAGCCATTCATGATGGTGACAGTTGGTTTGTTAGCAAGAATTATGCACACCTACACTGAGGGGATTGTAGGAACTTGCGGTATCCGTCAAGTTTTTGTGCGATATATTAACGTGTTATTGTGGTATCATCCTGGGCCCGGTTGTTCGAAAGGCAATTAGCGCTAATCCAGGATTAAATCTTAAGAAAACTACTGACGCTAAGCTAATCCAGGATTAGCACTAATCACCTTTCGAACAACCGGCCCCTGGTCTTCGGAGGAATGCAGTATTTGGTGATTTTGGGATTAGTACGGTATTCAGTGAAATTCAATTTCGGTATTCCGGTAGTTTCCAAAACATTACTAAGTCTGTATTATTGTTAAATGGCATCTTGAACCTTTTATAAATGTAAAAAAAAATATTGGGTAATAAATTTTACATTCACAAAAGGTTGAAGCTAGATGTCATATAGAGTGCAGACCATATGTCCGTGAAACAGTACTAATTAGTACTAAATAGCACTGATAAAACAATAGAAAACAATAGAGATAACACTATTTAGTACTATTTAGTAATTATAGTACTATTTCACGGACATATGGTTTGCACTCTATGATCATAACAATAGTTTCAAATTTTGATTTCAGATGTGATATTGCGTTATTTTAAATTTTTTGATGCAGTATCAGCTACCCCCTACTTCCCCCTCTATACCTGATGGTGAGAGTCCCAATGGTGAGGTGACCAGATCCCAAAGGTATGAAAGGGGTGGAAGAGTACATGCAGGTCTGTGAGGGGAGGGGTTGAAATCGGTGTAGAGGACGAGGGAACTCATGCAGGTGTGCACAGCAATTTAACTGAAGGGAGTAATGAAGGCAAGAGAGGGAGAACTACCTATGCAGCAGTCTATAAATGAAATGAGGAGAATGGAACCTAAAGCATTCCAACAGGGGTAGGGAAGGGAATGAGTAGAACGGAATTCTATCTTACTTCAATGAATTTCTTAGTCTCTTTTAGACCACCTTTGATGACAAAACATAACATCCCACCAAACCCTCTCATCTGTCTCTTTGCTACTTCATGACTTGGATGAGAAGTTAGTCCAGGATAGTGAACACAATCAACCTTGTATTAAAACAATAAGTCTAAGATCATTGCAATACTATAATAAACTTAACGTATGGACCATGCACTTAACATATAGAAGATTGGCTTTGGTATTTTAACTATACATCATTTATTAACCTTTGGGTGGTTTTGAAGAAACAATGCTATTTCCATGGCATTAGCAGAGTGCCTTTCCATGCGAATGTGAAGAGTTTTTATCCCACGAAGTAAGAGGAATCCATCAAATGGTGACTACATCAGAAAAATACAGATCAGTTTCAGTCTAATGCAATATTATTGCGTTTATAACTATATCTAGTTTATGCATTACTATAGTCCTATACTCAAGATGAAAATCGCTACATGTAATAATAATGTAATAATAACATGTAATTGTACATGGTTTGCAATAATTAGACTTTAATAAAGACATACATGTAGTTTATAGTTATAGCTAACGATTTATACATTTAGGATTTATATGCTATACCTGTAATTGAGTGTGTCTAATACTTCGATATTGCTCAAGTATATATCTACTTCACATACATGCACCTATTTCAAAAAATGTTGTCGCGTTCAAAGCAACAAGTGTCAATTAAGCCAAGACCGAAGTGAATGCTCTGACAATTATTTAAAACAGAATTGTTTCTATAAGGACTACATGTAATTACAAAATGTGAACATTTCCACGTGCTTGTTTGCATATCACACTTCGTTCCATAGAAATTAGGTCTGATTTGAATAATAAATTTGCCAACACAAAACCAGCATTCACTTTGGTCTTGGCTTGATGCTTTGAACTTGACAACGTTTTTTGAAATAGGTGTATACAGTAGTTACATAATTCATGCAGTATCACCCACCAAACATCCACCAAAAATAATTTGATGCTCATAAAACAGGGAAACAAGTTGTGGTGTAGATGCTGTTAAAGCCCCAGCTATGATGTCACTGTGCCCTCCTAGATATTTAGAGCTGCAATACAATGTACAGTATATTTAATATTTAGTCCTCAGTTCGGGCTAACACTGGGGAGTTCTGTTACATGTATTGGTGAAGAAATAGAAAACGAGGCAGGTGCTCTATCGAGTTTAATAGAAGCAAGTGGGAATTGGAAGAAGACGAGAGAAGTGCTAGGAGAAGCACGAGGCATAGCCGAGTGCTTCTCGCACTTCTCGAGTCTTCTTTCATACATACATTCAATTCCCAAGTGCTTCTATAACTCGATAGAGCACAGCTGCCAAGTTTTCTATTTCTTTTATAAAATACAAGTATGATTTTAAAGCAAGTTTTGAATTTTGTTCATTTCAAAAATGTTTGAATATCTGCGTGCGCGTGCACTGTGTTCTCATAGAGCACGCGGAATACACATCCTTTGGCCAATCAGAGCGCACGTTATATCATAGTTATTTTATAATGAGAGATTTTGTCACCAAAAGCCAAAACAGTA
The DNA here is from genome assembly GCA_033675265.1 of Actinostola sp. cb2023. Classification (NCBI taxonomy): domain Eukaryota; kingdom Metazoa; phylum Cnidaria; class Anthozoa; order Actiniaria; family Actinostolidae; genus Actinostola; species Actinostola sp. cb2023. The sequence goes on from JAUJYZ010001125.1 coordinate 224,927, forward strand.
CAATGCAATCTTTACCAACTATGAATGACTACATCTACTCCATGACGTATGGGATTTTGAATATAAGGTGAGGCAAAGGTACTGTCAACCATTGTTATCACTTGTGGGCCTAAACTCATCCCCAAACGACCAAATTCTTCCAGGTCAAGGATAGTCATAAGTGGATTGGAAGGTGTCTCACCATATAAAACCTATAGAAAGGAATAAACATACAGAACTGATACACAATTGTACATTGTAAATTGCCAAGCATTATGTGACCCACTGTGTGAGTACTGAGGTACTACTGAGCATGCATGGTCATCCCCAGAGTAGGTATTCAATCCAAAAAGTAACATGGGGTTCTTTTGGGGGGGGGGGGGGGGGGGGGGGGGGGGGGGGGGGAGAGGGAAGGGAGGGGAGGTAATTCTGGAGAGGAGGGATAGGGTTGAAAGATAAAGTGATTTTTGTAAGAGTTAAATGCCAGTATTTTTTTGGGTGGTGGGTATGCTGCTCAGGACCCAGGGAAATATTCTGCTGCTTGGGAAGAAAAGTACCCCTGGGAACGAACTGTTGGAAATTTGTTCTGGAAGTCAAAATTACTCTTGTTTCTGATTGGTCGACCTAGGAAGGTTGACCAATCAGTATCAAGTATATTCTGGTTTGTATTGACAACCACCATTTTGAATTTTGACTTCCAGAACAAGTTCCAACAGACTTCGTTCCCAGGGGTATTTCTCTGGGAGTAAGTAACAAGCGACAGAATATACCCCTGGGTTCCCGAGGATGGGTGGTGGAATTCATGCAGACTTTTTTTTTTGGGGGGGGGGGGGGGGGGGGGGGGGAAGTATTTTTTTGGTGGGAGGGTTTTTTTTGGGGGGGGGGGGGGGGATTAATTAAATTATTCATCTTTAATTACATCATTAGTGATTTTGTGAAAAATAGGTACCGGTATAGCATATTAAGACCGTTTTTTTACCGGCCCTGCAAATATTTTAGAATATTGCAGATATGGTTGAATGAATGAAAACCTTTATTTAAGCAGGGTAGTCCCTTCAGTAACAAAGCGTACTGCTATCAATGGGAGCCCCAATATAAAATCTAGTATAAAGATACCTTTGTATTTGATTTGACAGCATTTTTATAAGCATTCACATCACTACCGTCTACCCAGCTGACTTCTATACCATAACGTGGCAGTATACTTTGCAGACAGTGTAAAGTACCACTGTATGCAACTTTAGGTGCAACCTACATTTTTACAGAATAGGACTTTATTCATACATGTGCTCAACTAGAGACGAAAGTCATGGCTGATGCAATAGCTAGACTTCCATATCATTCATTAACATCAAATGTGCCAAATATGGCTTTTTATGTACATTTGTATTTGTGTAAGCTTATAGAGTCAATGTTGACTGCATGACACATATAGTCATGCCCAAGATCTTGGCAAGATTGCAATAATATCTCTTCCAGGATCATTTTAATTAAGGCTCAGACACAATTAATGTAACTTTTCTTGCAACGTTACGTGCAACAGTTGCAGAAGTAGGATCAAGTTTTACTTATGCAACCGATGCATGCAACGTTTCATCGTGTGACACCCCAAAAAGCTCTTGTTGTGTACTGCAACGTTGCAAGAAAAGTTGCATCGTGTGCATCTGGGCCTTTAAAATTCATACATGCATGCAAGATCTCCTTCCCGCAGAGAGCTCTCTCCTTTCCAAGACATCATTTCAGAAGGTGTGCAGAGCAGTACATTGTAGTCACTGTAAGTATTCTTTTAATTAAAACTATTAAACTAAATATCGTACCACGTGGTCACCAGACTGCAGAACAGCCAACAGGCCTAAAGATATGGCCGCCATCCCCGATGAACATAGCAAGGTTCCTTCACCACCCTCTAGTTCATTCAATGCTTGTGCTGTCGCCTCGACAGTAGGATTACTCCAACGAGTGTACAAGTATCCTTTATCCTATTTTCATTAAAAAAAAACAAAGATCAACGAAGGTCTAGACTAGTGAGAGGTTTGCCTGTTTCACTGTTTGGACAACCTTGCCCGCGGCCAATCTGGCACCATGGTCCGTGTTTTGCAGTATAAACGTCGAGGTAGCGTAGATGGGAACACTGACAGGCTGGGGCTGCTCTGCAAAGTGCCAGTTATTCGATGCAGCGATAGTTTCGAGGTGATGTTCGCTCATGATGAAAGTCACTTCCTGATCTGGGTAAATCTGGAACAAATTACGTGGGCTCCCTGTGTTTTAGTACTCAGTTCTCTTAGATTTCTCGGTATTTCAAGACAGAGTAAAACTGGTACTGAATCGAGAAAGAAGTCAAGATGGAGGGCAAAGCACATTTTGTTTCGCCCGAAATTCAAGATAATCCCGATGGTTGGGGACCTTGTAGCGTCCCAACAGCATTCAAAGACATCCCATATCAACCCTTTTCTAAAGGAGACCGAATAGGAAAGGTAAGACTGTCGCTTTTTAAGGATTTCGTCGATTTTTTCCTTCTACTTCAATCGCACATGGACACGTTACAGGCTTCGTTTAATAATCAAATATGATCAAAGATTTAGAGGGAGGTAAATGGCTCCAATCTGTTTTCAAATTCGTTGATCTTTCCATTGGTGTGTTATCGTATTTGAAGATAAAAAGGAAAATCGTGATGGTAAAAATTTGATCATTTTATAAAAAGAATTCCCGTTGAATTCCTAATCTAGAATGCATATCTTTCTATAATTTCTGGACTTTTATGACATTGTTTTTAATTTATGGCACCGATTGTGTGTTAGAAGGTAGTGATATTAAGAACTTTTTATTTGAAAGACCTTTGCATTCTTTTCCCTTCCCTCCCCTAAACCTCCCCTCCCCTCCCCTACCCACCCACAGTATTAACAAAATTAGTCTACATCTACATAAGGGGGGTCCTGCAAAGGGGGATACCCATCACTGCAAGACATCGGGGGGGGGGGGGGGGGGGATTTTTTTTTAGTACAAATACATGTAAGGTAAGATGTACATGTTTTACAAAAAGCTCTCTTTTCATATCAAGGTTTCTGATTGGACTGGTAACATATATCAAGACAGACGATATGCTAGTAAGTTGATATCATAATTTGTTCTTTTGTAGTTGTTATCTAGGCAGGTAGATAGGCAGTATATGTTCTGTATAGATTTTGTCTTCTATGGTATTAATTAATATACTATGATTATTTATGGGAAGCAAGGGTGGCCGAGTGGTGAGAGCCTCGGTCTGTCACCTCTGTGTCCCAGGTTCGATTCCCAGACCTGGAATCACATGTGATTTGAGTTTGTCAGTTCGTTCTCTCCCTTGCTTCGAGGGTTTTTCTCCAGGTACTCCAGTTTTCCTCCCTCAGTAAAAACGAACTAGTGAGCTGAAAGTTGTATGCATAGAATATTAGAATGTAGTGGTAGTGTGTGTGAGAGTACAGTGTCTCCCAATTAGTGCTCAAGCGCTATAACACATTGGACGCTTAGATAAACAGTTATTTTTTGACTGTTAGATAAATACCAGTCACAATTTGGTACTGGAAATCAGACCTTTTCCTACTATCACGAGGAGGATGAAACATCATTTCAACTTGTTGATACATCAAGGCCTCAGCGACCTGCTTACTTGAAAAACAGGAATCGTGGAAACATGGTATGTACCGTTAATGAATTAGTCTTGACCACTTTTTCATTTTTTTTTCCCAATTTTTTTTTCAGTGTTGTTTGATTGTAAAATAATTACTTTAGTTTTTAGAAGTCTTACACTTTCACAAGAAGGAATTGTAACTATAGTGAGCTCAGGCATCGAAGGCACAACAATAGTATTATTTATGACGTCACAGAAACAATCTACATTTTTGTTAGGTTGTTGCAAAATTCATTAATTTCTTGTTGGAATGTATGGAATGTGCTTATCTTAGTCTTACATTTAGTGTTGTGTGCACAATATGAAATGTTCTTGTTTAATAAACGATGTAGAGAGAATGAAGACCTCAGGAGATTAACTGTACAGACAAAATCACCATGTCATTCGATAAGTGCAGCAAAAAAAAAACATGAAAAAAAGAATCAATAATGAAATATATTGATGACAAATCATCTTATTTAAACTGATCATTGTCATTAGCCACTTCCAAATCGAGCAGGGGACTGGTACCAAGTCCGTAAAACTAATTCAATTTGATACTAGTAAAATTGGGCATCATTTTCTGAGAGAGCAGATCAAACTTAGCTAGTCTGGAAAGTTTGGTGAATTTCGGCTTAATATTGACGATGTTAGAGGGCATCAAAGATGTATATTTTCCCATACAAACTCTGTAAATTTTTGACGTTGTCCATCCAAACCATATGCATCAGTCAATTTTACGTACCAGCAAGAAGTGTTTTACGTGTCCTGAATATTATAACGGACCATGTACGAACCCGTGATAATAAGTCACTTCACGCTTTCGTCCGCCATTTTGAATTGGGGCAAACGCGTGGAAATTTATAGAAATCTGGATCACTTTGGCTTGCCGTAACTCCGCTTGATTTCGTTGGATTTTCAAAAACTTACCATTTTAGACAAGATGTATTCTTTGTTATTTATGTCCTATAATATGATGGGCATTGGAAGGCTACAAATCGAGAATTTTTTGTTTTTGTTTTCAAAATAAAACGTTCGGCACGTGAATATGCAAATTAACTCGAATTTTTAAGATACATTCGTGAAAAGAAGATTGACTCCTAAAAGGTAGTTAAAACACCTACATTGTTCTTATTTTCACTCCACCAACTGGCATGCATGCCTGCTGATTATCGAAGTTTAAATTTTGAAAATCCATCAAAATCGAGCGGAGCCGATGGGAAGCCAAAGTGATCCAGATTTCTATAAATTTCCGCGCGTATGTGGATGTGATGTGCCCGGGGGTGGGGAATTTCTTACCTTTCGTTGCCCCCACCGTGGGGCATTTTAACACCTGGCTTGCCCCACCGTGGGGATTTCGCGATATTATTATTATTTTTTACTAATGCCCGGGGTTGTCCGGGGGGGGGGGGGGGGGGGGGGGGGATGGGCATTGCTGGAATTGACTGATGCAATACATTCACTGTAAAATTTTGGCTGGACAACACAGTTTCAGAAGTTTATAATTCCGACAGAATTCGCTCAAATCACATCAAACTTTGCACAGAAGCTAACTTCAACATGCTTTTTCATGACATGAACTTAATTTCGTAATTGCATTAATTCTAATAAACTCATTCCCAGTCCCCTGCTCGATTTGATAGTGGCTAATTGATGTGTCCTCCTGGGATGGGGTCCATACAAGAAGGCTTTGTATGGAGAATTTGGGAGGTTTCTTGGTGTTGCAGAATACCAGATGACGTTAGACAATGAACACAAAGAACGAGAAGAATGAACTTGAAACAAAACAATATCCTGCATACAAAGAAACCTAACCAAGAATACAATGCAGACTGTAGCACCAAGAAACACCCAGAATTTGGATCACAAGTTATTTACACTGTTCTCATACAGAGGCCTTCATTTGGCAACCACAATGTATATGTTGTACCTGCATGTTTATTATGTATGTGTAGCACTTGTGTCATCCATATACGGTAGTTGATGAAGGTCATCATTAACCTTACCTTTGAAAGAAGGTTGCAGTTCAGCTGGAATCAATGTTGCTACTTGAAAGCGAATTATCTTACCTGTACTTTTCAATACAATTTTTCCAAAACTTACAGAGAGGCAGATATCGGGACCAGCGCGGTGGTCGCTTTGGTAACCAACAGTATGGTGGCAACCAAGGTGGAATGCAGAACCTGAGAGGACGAGACAATCGTAACAAGTTCCAGCGTAAGATGCAGAGGAATTATGGTGGTGGTCGATGGGGAGACAGAAAGCAAGGAGTAAGTTCTAAAAGTATACTGTAAAGTTCCGAAAGTAGCGAGGTTGTTACTTTCGGATTTAGCAACCTTACGTAACTGTTACTTTCGGGGGTCGCTACTTTCGGGGGGTCGCTACTTTCGGGGTGCTAAAATCGTTAACTTTTAGGAGCCATACCATGTACCTTAAACGACATCGTGTACGGTGTTTCAGTAACAAACAACAAATATTACGGGATTTATTATGACAATTGCTTTTGTTACATTTGCTGATCAGTGTAGCAGTAAATGTTCTGGCTCTTTACATGTGTTTACTAGTGCTGTTCGTCATCTAATCTAATCATCGCTCTATAGAGGAGGATCGCTACTTTCAAAGGAATCGCTACTTTCGGAGGGATCGCTACTTTCGGGGGATCGTTACTTTCGGAATTTGGTAGCAAGCATCAATTTTTACTGTTACTTTTGGGGGGTCGCTACTTTCAGGTGGTCGCTACTTTCGGAACTTTACGGTATTCTATGTAATTTCAATGAAATTGCTTTGAAAAAATAAGACTTTTTGTCAATTTTGCTGAATTACAAGTTATTTTATTTTATTATGTTAACTTGATAGGGGAACCACAAAAGCAGGTAGCCAATACTGTGGCCCAAAAAAGTTGTTCAAATAGTAATAATAATAATTTGATATTGTATTAATTTATGTTGCACATATTTGTATGAGAATTATTATCATAGTGACACAATATTCTTTCAATGTTTTTTAACACAGGGTCTTCACAAAAGGGTGTCGTCTGTGACAGTAAGAGAAGAGTGGAAGGTTTTAGATGATGGCGAGTTGGATTTCCCAAGGCTAACCAAACTAAGTCTCCCAAAGTGTTGGTGAACCTGAAGATTTGTAAGTCTGCAATGAGGGTTTATCACATGCAATTTCAAAACTTATAGGAGACATAGGGAAAAAATGATTATCATAGCTGGAAAGAGCTCGTTGAAATTAGTAAAAATGTGAAGTTTGGAAAAGATCGCTTCACAAATTGCGAAGATATGAATTTTTGGTTTTCATATAAAATTTCGATTTTTGAAAATTCATGCCTTTGCAATCTGTGAAGCGATCTTTTCCAAACTTCACATTTTTACTATTTTCAATGAGCTCTTTCCAGCTATGATAATCATATTTTTGTCCTATGAGTTTTGAAATTACATGATAAACTCAACTGGTTCAAGCAATCTATTATATACTCCTCATTCATTATAATTATTAAAGAAGAAGTTTATCTAGCATAAACACTCACAGATAAAGGGCACTTGCAGATAAGTCAGAGCCTGAAGCAAAAGGTTTGGGTGTGGCTCGTCTGTATGTGTGTCATTCACCAACTCTAAAAGGCTGACAACACAGATGTTCAGAGAGTTGCCATATTGTAAAGGTTTTATACTGGACTAAGAGACCTACTGTATATCCACAGTACATTGATGTCAAAATAAACTTATCTGTAGAGGCCATGTTGCATGTGGTAATTTTTCTTGCAACTGGCAATGAAATGAACTGCAAAATATTGCAAGTTGCTGCAGTGTACATGTACACGTGAGAGAGTGCTACACACTGGTGCTCATTGCACAGCAAGAAGGTCGCTCTACTTTTTTCCCAACACAAATTTTGGTTCAGTTGCAAATTGCAAGGAAGGGATGTTACCATTTCTTTTATTGGACCCTGATAGGAGGCTTGACAATACTTGATTGTCTTTATTGCAGGAATGTTTGTGGTAATCTACAGTATTATGACAAGTCAATGGACCGTATTACAACAAAGAATGAACTCCCTCTTATTGGTGTGGATAGAATATTCCATAAAGTCACTACTACTGATGATCCTATCATTAGCAAAGTAAGAAAATAACACTCATTATTAAACATTTTACTCACAATCTCGCAACTGATTGGCTGAGAGCATGCAGTTAATTCTCGATAGCATGTGAACTTGACAGGATAAATCTATTATCTGCTACAGATAATAGATTTATCCTGTCAAGTTCATTCAAGACGGGATTCAAGGTCATAAAGAGTGGTAGGTTTGCAGTGTTAATGCAGGCCATGGCAGCATTTATTTACCTGATTATAATTGTGTTCTCACTTATACAAAATGTTTAATAAAACAATTATTGAATTCGGTTTTCGCATGATATCGTAAATTATCAAGACCTCGGGTCTGTGTTATCTGCCTCAGCCTACGGCTTCGGCAGATAACACAGACCTCGGTCTTGATAATTTACGATATCATGCTCAACCTCATCCAATAATTGCTTATTAACTGCTGGCAGCTAGGAAAATCTGGCTACCTGTTTTGGAAGACGACCAATGTTATACTTCTTAGAACTATACTTCTAGTATAGATGTCACTGACTTTAGAGTATACTCATTAAATATGTCTTTCTTCTGTTGCTTGTACACTGTTGTCTGTCCAGAACAATGATCCATGACTACATGTATTTTGAAGTATACAGATTACATCTAGTTACAGATTATGTATTTGTTAAATCATTCAATTTGTTATCAAGACAATATTACACAGAGATTGAAGTATTGCTACATTTGTATCAATAGCATTTGTATTTATTTGACTCTCTCTTGATATTGTTTTTGTATGTAGCTATTATCTCAAGGAAATGTCTTTGCTACGGATACCATTATGGCTACACTGATGACATGTACACGTTCTGTCTACTCCTGGGATATTGTAATACAGGTAATGTCAGTTGCATGCATATCTACATGTACTCAGAAAGTCAAAAAAATAGATTGTTATTAAAAATACATTTTAATTTTTTCCAGCGTGTTGGATCTAAGTTGTTCTTTGACAAGAGAGATGACTCAGAATTTGGTAAGCAAACATATGTTACTCCTTGAAATTTCAATTGATGTGGTCTTAACGTTTTGGGGTGGTCTCTTTCTCCACAGATCTGCTGTCTGTTTGTGAGACAGCGAATGACCTAAATATTGATGAAGGAAGTGGGATCAACACTCCAACAAATCTCTCTCTTGAAGCAACCTTTATCAACCAGAACTTCTCTCAACAAGTACTCAAGAAAAACATTCTGAACTACGATAATCCCAACCCCTTTGTGACTGAAGAAGACTCTGGAAGAGTGGCATCTGTTGCTTACAGGTGCAGTATAGTGCCCTAGTATAGTGCCCTAGTATAAGTATAGTGCCCTAGTATAGTGCCCTACATTGTAGTATAGTGCCCAAGTATAGTGCCCTAGTATAGTGCCCTAGTATAGTGCCCTACATTGTAGTATAGTGCCCAAGTATAGTGCCCTATTATATAGTGCCCTGGTATAGTGCCCTATGGTGGCCGAAAACTGCCACTGAATTTTTCCTAGATTTTTCGTTTATTTTAAATTTTATTTCTTTTTTTACTTCTTTTTTATTTCATTTTATTTTATTTTTTGAATTTGGTTTACTCTTACTTTGAAAAGTAAATTGAAATTAATAACAAATTGAAACTCAAATGAATTTTAAATTTATTTTAAAATCAAAACGTAAAATAAAAGTAAAGTAAAATGAAAACAAAATCTTGCATGGCCGAGCGCTGCCACTAAAATTAAATCAGAATGAAAAACAAAATCTTGCATGGCCGAGCGCTGCCACTACAGTCATGCATTGCGGTCGATCAGTTCTCCGAAATGCTGACAAACTGACACTCACTAAACAGTAAACATGACCGATTGGCGTGCTTTTGTGAACAAGCAAAAGCAGAAACGAAAAGGTAGAAAGGAAGCGAATCTTCGGAAGCGACGAAGGATGACATAGAGGTGCAGAGGATGAGCTTTGAGGTTAGCGAAAAGCAGCAAAAATACAGTCCAGTTGGTGCACCGGAATACGTGCCATTCGAACACGACGAACTTTAAAATACATTCGACAACGTATTAAATAGATACCTGCCAGAAGAAGCACTTTGCTATCCAAATTGGGAAAGGCATGGTATGTGATATTCTCGCCTTCGGGGAGCGTGGCCCATCCTGTAAGAAACTGATGATGAATATTCCAGATATGATGTGTTCCGCCGGGCTACGTATGGTTCATTGAGAGGGAAGACAATGACACAAGCTTCACCGTGGTGGACCATCTCGACCAGGATGGGCCACGCTCCCCCCGGCGAGAATATCACCATGCCTTTCTCAATTTGGATAGCAAAGTGCTTCTGGCAGGCATCTATTTAATACGTTGTCGAATGTATTTTAAAGTTCGTCGTGTTCGAATGGCACGTATTCCGGTGTACCAACTGGACTGTATTTTTGCTGCTTTTCGCTAACCTCAAAGCTCATCCTCTGCACCTCTATGTCATCCTTCGTCGCTTCCGAAGATTCGCTTCCTTTCTACCTTTTCGTTTCTGCTTTTGCTTGTTCACAAAAGCACGCCAATCGGTCATGTTTACTGTTTAGTGAGTGTCAGTTTGTCAGCATTTCGGAGAACTGATCGACCGCAATGCATGACTGTAGTGGCAGCGCTCGGCCATGCAGGATTTTGTTTTTCATTCTGATTTAATTTTAGTGGCAGCGCTCGGCCATGCAAGATTTTGTTTTCATTTTACTTTACTTTTATTTTACGTTTTGATTTTAAAATAAATTTAAAATTCATTTGAGTTTCAATTTGTTATTAATTTCAATTTACTTTTCAAAGTAAGTGTAAACCAAATTCAAAAAATAAAATAAAATGAAATAAAAAAGAAGTAAAAAAAGAAATAAAATTTAAAATAAACGAAAAATCTAGAAAAAATTTATTGGCAGTTCTCAGCCACCATATAGTGCCATATAGTATATAGTGCCCTAGTATAGTGACCTAGTATAGTGCCCTAGTATAGTGCCCCAGTATAGTGCCCTAGTATAGTGCCCTAGTATAGTGCCCTAGTATAGTGCCCTAGTATATAGTGCCCTAGTATAGTGTCCTAGTATGGTGCCCTTAGTATAGTGCCCCAGTATAGTGCCCTAGTATAGTGTCCTAGTATAGTGTCCTAGTATGGTGCCCTTAGTATAGTGCCCCAGTATAGTGCCCTAGTATAGTGCCCCAGTATAGTGCCCCAGTATAGTGCCCTAGTATAGTGCCCCAGTATAGTGCCCCAGTATGGTGCCCTAGTATAGTGCCCTAGTATAGTGCCCTAGTATGGTGCCCTAGTATAGTGCTCTAGTATAGTGCTCTAGTATAGTGCCCTAGTATATAGTGCCCTAGTATATAGTGCCCTAGTATAGTGCCCTAGTATAGTGCCCTAGTATAGTGCCCTAGTATAGTGCTCTAGTATAGTGCCCCAGTATAGTGCCCCAGTATAGTGCCCTAGTATAGTGCCCTAGTATAGTGCCCCAGTATGGTGCCCCAGTATAGTGCCCTAATATAGTGCCCTAGTATAGTTCCCTAGTATAGTGCCCTAGTATAGTGCCCTGGTATAGTGCCCTAGTATGGTGCCCTAGTATAGTGCCCCAGTATAGTTCCCTAGTATAGTGCCCTGGTATAGTGCCCTGGTATAGTGCCCTAGTATAGTGCCCTAGTATAGTGCCCTAGTATAGTGCCCTAGTATAGTGCCCTAGTATAGTGCCCTAGTATGGTGCCCTAGTATGGTGCCCTAGTATAGTGCCCCAGTATAGTGCCCTAGTATAGTGCTCTAGTATAGTGCCCCAGTATAGTGCCCTAGTATAGTGCCCCAGTATGGTGGTCTAATAGTGCCCTAGTATAGTGCCCCAGTATAGTGCCCTAGTATAGTGCCCTAGTATAGTGCCCTGGTATAGTGCCCTAGTATGGTGCCCTAGTATAGTGCCCTAGTATAGTGCCCTAGTATAGTGCCCTAGTATAGTGCCCCAGTATAGTGCCCTAGTATAGTGCCCTAGTATAGTGCCCCAGTATAGTGCCCTAGTATAGTGCCCTAGTATGGTGCCCCAGTATAGTGCCCCCCTAGTATAGTGCCCTAGTATAGTGCCCTAGTATAGTGCCCTAGTATGGTGCCCTAGTTTGGTGCCCTAGTAGAGTGCCCTAGTAGAGTGTCCTAGTAGAGTGCCCTAGTAGAGTGCCCTAGTATAGTGCCCCAGTATAGTGCCTAGTACAGTGCTGTAGTATAGTGCCCCAGTATAGTGCCCTAGTATAGTGCTCTAGTAGGGGGCACTATTATTATTATTATTAGTATAGTGCCCTTCTATAGTGCCCTAGTATAGTATATATTTGATTAAAGATACAGCTACAGTATGTAGTTGTACTGGATGGCAATACAATCTGTTTTTATTTGAAGACAATAACACAAGATGGTCATCAAAAACATGCACAAAGACATAGACATAGACAAAGCTGAAGTTCCAGCTAGAGTTCAGTGGTTAGAGGTTTATAACCTGTAGTCCTTTAGAAGCAAACATAAATCTAGAGGCTGATGATACAGATTAATGCTTTTGACTTCCAACATGCCAACATGGCGGACCACAACAACCCAACACGGGGATCCCACAGGAGTCTGCTGACCAACACATAGACTTACCTTTCTAACTCTCTTAGGTATCGTAAATGGGACCTTGGAGATGGGAACAGTGTAATTGTGAGGTGTGAACATGATGCTGTGATGCATGGACCAAAAGGAGAAGAAGCAAAGATCAACATTAAAACACTGAATGAATGGGATTCCAAGGTGAATTTCTTCTACTCATTTATATCATCAGCAGATTAGTCTGTGTAGCTTGTCTCTGGTATAGGGGGAAGGGAGTCTGTGTAGCTTGTCTCTGGTATAGGGGGAAGGGAGTCTGTGTAGCTTGTCTCTGGTATAGGGGGAAGGGAGTCTGTGTAGCTTGTCTCTGGTATAGGGGGGGGAAGGGAGAGTCTGTGTAGCTTGTCTCTGGTATAGGGGGAAGGGAGTCTGTGTAGCTTGTCTCTGGTATAGGGGGAAGGGAGCCTGTGTAGCTTGTCTCTGGTATAGGGGGAAGGGAGTCTGTGTAGCTTGTCTCTGGTATAGGGGGAAGGGAGCCTGTGTAGCTTGTCTCTGGTATAGGGGGAAGGGAGTCTGTGTAGCTTGTCTCTGGTATAGGGGGAAGGGAGTCTGTGTAGCTTGTCTCTGGTATAGGGGGAAGGGAGTCTGTGTAGCTTGTCTCTGGTATAGGGGGAAGGGAGCCTATGTAGCTTGACTCTGGGGGAGGGGGAAGGGAGTCTGTGTAGCTTGTCTCTGGTATAGGGGGAAGGGAGTCTGTGTAGCTTGTCTCTGGTGTAGGGGGAAGGGAGCCTGTGTAGCTGTGTAGCTTGTCTCTGGTATAGGGGGAAGGGAGTCTGTGTAGCTCGTCTCTGGTATAGGGGGAGGGGGAGGGAGCCTGTGTAGCTTGTCTCTGGTATAGGGGGAAGGGAGTCTGTGTAGCTTGTCTCTGGTATAGGGGGAAGGGAGCCTGTGTAGCTTGTCTCTGGTATAGGTGGAAGGGAGTCTGTGTAGCTTGTCTCTGGTATAGGGGGAAGGGAGAGCCTGTGTAGCTTGTCTCTGGTATAGGGGGAAGGGAGCCTATGTAGCTTGACTCTGGGGGAGGGGGAAGGGAGCCTATGTAGCTTGTCTCTTGGGGAGGGGGAAGGGAGCCTATGTAGCTTGTCTCTTGGGGAGGGAGAAGGGAGTCTGTGTAGCTCTTTGGGAGGGAGAAGGGAGCCTTGTCTCTGGTATAGAGGGAAGGGAGCCTGTGTAGCTTGTCTCTGGTACATTGTACCCTCTGTCGTTTCTCACACTCATGTTATTCTTAGGTACTAGGTACACAGGCTACTAGAGTACAAACACTAAAAGCATTTCGTGCTATTTACATGTATATTGCACTAGTGTTTGTACTCTAGTAAAAGAGATTAGCTTGTTAACAAACTATAGACCGAATGCAAAAATGGCTGCCAATTTAAATCACAATTGTTTTTGACTGACTAGCCTCGTGTTCATGATGCTGCACAAACGTGATTTCACATGGACACGAGGTTAGTCAGTCCAAAACAATGACTATTTAAAATTGGGAGACATTTTTGCATTCAGTGTATAGCTTGCCATGGGTAGCAAGGGAAGAGAGTAGGAGGGAAAGAAGATTTGGGATGGAAATGGGGGTTTGTTTCTCTCTCCTGTACATCTTCTCCCTGCTTCACATGAGCTTTACATGAGAAAATAACCATGGTAAAGGAATCATGTTTGAAAGCTAATTGAGTTGGTATCATTCATTTGATGTCATTAGATTATGGGTGTAGACTGGCGTCAGAAACTAGACTCGCAGCGTGGTGCAGTTCTTGCAACTGAGCTGAAAAACAACAGTTGTAAATTAGCAAAGTGGACAGTCTCTTCCTTCTTAGCTGGTTCAGACTACCTTAAGATCGGGTATGTGAGGATTGTATGTACTGTGTGTATTAATAAGTGGGCGATGCTCTGTTGCATCTAGGGATTAGCCAAATGGATTGATTAAATTACAGCAATATTTTGTTGAGATTGTAAACCAACAACCAAAACTGGCCAAATTTCTACTACAAACTAGCAGTACTTTAGTGTTAATTAACAATGTAGATATTTGCTTTTGAAATAGTATTTTTAAAGAATATTGAAAAATAGTAAGCAGAAACAAAATTTATTGTTTTCTATCTGAGTAGTTAACATATGTTTTAAACTACATTATATTTAATGCACAGTAATAATAATACTTGGTTCTGTTTTAGATATGTTTCTCGTGTTAACTTCTTGGACTCCTCAAAGCACGTTATCCTAGGGACGCAACAATTCCGCCCCAAAGAATTTGCAACCCAGATAGCATTGAATATGGACAATGCTTGGGGAATATTCCGCTGTATTGTAGACATCTGTTTAAAGTTACCTGAGGGAAAATATATCATTGTCAAGGACCCACAAAAGGTACAGTTTCACATTATTTAAAAACCATATGGTTATTAATCCCGGCAAACTTCAAAGGGTCTGACAAAGAAGCCAACATGGAGGTTGAGTAGGGCCATCATGTGACATTGACCATCTTTTGTTTTAGACTCGATTGATATGGATGACTAGATCCTTGGCTGAACTTTTGATATATAGAAAAGTGTTTTAGTTTGAATTAATGAACAGAAAGATAGAACACTGTTTGCAGGTTTCAAACTATTCTTTTCTATTTACATTGTATTTTTAGGGTCAGTGCAGATGAAGAGCCACTTCATTACTATTCATCAAGTGGCTCATTGTCTGCAGCTGCCCTACGATTATAGTGTACCCTACGATTATAGTGTACCGCTAAAAGGGCTTTCTTGACCCACTTGATGAGCTGCAATCTTGGACAAAACTGTTGAGACACTTCCAAGCTTTTGGGTACAATTCGGCTTCCAAAAGGGGATTAGCCTCTCTCCTCTTCCCCCCTCCCCCCAAAAACAATGTTGTTCGTTGTTCAAAATCATGCCTTGTGTGTCTAGTTTCCGAAACATCAACATTGAACAGGGAGGAAGGGGGTTAAAGTGCTACTTGGACGAAAATCGATCGAAATTTAATTTAGCTGAAACTTCACTGAAATAATCTCAAAGAGCCATACAATTACTGGTTAATGTGTTTTCTCAAAATTCCTATGGGAAGTATTACATTTTTATGAATCTTTAGAAGTGTCAGTGAGGTCATCTACTCAACCCTAGCAATCAACACAGCTTTGCTCCATACATTTCTTTGTGTTTAGTTTCTTGAATTATTTTATTTCTATGAAGCTAAAAGTTTGTGTGAAGGAGTTTTCTTACATTATTTGTGCTTAGGATTGATTGTCTCACCAGTTGTCTTCAATGCAGAGCTGTTATCTGAACAAAACATTGAGATATTTTGACTCACAAAATACAAAGAAATTGAGTAGATGACGTCACTGACACCTCTAAAGATTCATAAAAATATAGTACTTCCCTCTGGAATATCGAAAAAAGATTTTAACTAGTTATTATTAGACCCTTGAAGAATTATTCAATGAAGTTTCGGCTAAATAACATTTCGATCGATTTTCGTCCAAGTAGCACTTTAAAGAAATATAAAGAAGTGTTTTTGCGATCCTATAAATTATCAGCTCTAATGTCTATATATAACACTTGTATTGTCTCAACAAGTTTTGTCCAAGATTATGGTGCCAATAACCAAGAGAGTTTATTCTGATACCAGTATCTCAATGCTGTTCTATGATCTTCTGGAATCTTGTGTTAAAATTAAAAGATACTCAAGACAAGACATTTATTTTTAGGGTGTTATTCGTATCTATGACATCCCCAACAGCACATTTGAAAGCAGTGATGAAGATGATGAGGATGAAGATGATCGTGATAACAAAGGTAAATAGTATGATTAATATTAAATATAATTACTGAATTAATCAGGTCTGAGCATTCTTCTATTATCCCTCTGCTTCGTACCCCTCCAAGTCTCCCCCTTATCTCCTCCTACTTCCATCTCCTCCCATCTATCCCCTCCTGCTTCGTACCCCTCCACTTCCATCTCCTCCCCTTATCACCTCCTACTTCCATCTCCTCCCATCTATCCACCTCCTCCCACTTCCATCTCCTCCCATCTATCCACCTCCTCCCACTTCCATCTCCTCCCATCTATCCACCTCCTCTTGTGCATCCCTCCCCTCTAAACAAATGATGATTGACCATGACGGGAGGTTTCATTGGGTTTCTTTTTAATTATTCCAGATGCCATTGCCACCTAATGCTGCTATTTGATTGATGGACATATGTTGATGACTAGAGTTCTACTTCATCATCTTCTACTTCATCCTTGAGCAACTGATTGTTCAACCACTAGCCATTATGATCCTCACCTCCCCCCAACCAACCTGTCTCTGATTTTAACCTGTCTCTGAATCCCTTTAGTTATCTTATTCAAAATAGGGAAGCTTCACATTGTTTGTGGGGGGCACGCCAAGCCATCCCTATCCATTGCAGTACGCCTGTTTCTATTTTGCAGCTCTCCAAACCTATTTTTGATCTTGAAGGATCATGGGGGTTTCTATTTGCAGCCAGTTTCTTCATGAACGTCTTGTACTAAACAAGAACATTGCGGTGAAGCAAATTCAAGTGACATTCAAAATGAGTTGGCTGAATTTTTATTAATCAGACAGTAAGACTTCAGTGGTAAATAGTAACTCCCATCATTCTCTAGGGTCCGTCACTGATCACACTCCAACCCTTACACTGTAAACGAAACATCTTCAGTCGTCCATGAATCAATACAAATTGGTTGTTATCCATGAAAAAATTAAATTCTAAAACAAGAATTTGACGATCCATGAATCAATAGTAAATTGGTTGTTATCCATAAAAGACAGCAAAAAAAAGGTAAATTCTAAGTTTTGATCTTCAGCAAACTGAATTTGCAAAAGCGATCGGTTGTGCCTACATTTTATTGCATACACTGAAGCTTAGTAGGGGAAGGAGGGGAGGTCGCCATATCACGATGGCTATTCACGGTGCAACATTGCGCGCAATTACTGGCAACATGGCTTCTCTACTGACCTCTGCAATATAAATGTGATCGTACTACTACAATATTGCGTGAAACAAAATGTAGAGAAATCAGCGACTCTTCCCGAAATTGGATTTTTGTCAAAAACGTCGAGCGAGTCAACCCTATCTTTCATCGCCATGACCATATTTACCGATCCTGTGTGGCCAACAAGTCTGATTGAGCCAGTATCAGCCAAATTAACGAATGGCCTGGGCGTCGCTATCTTTGAACAGATAAACACGAAGTTCCGGTATAAAAGAATACTGCCCAGGGATACAATGATCCATTCAATCTTTGTTAATTGCATATTGGTGTACAATACTACATACAAAGATTAATTAGCAGACGTTACAGCCAGGCACTTTTATTCTGGAATTAGTTCGTATTCAAAGTCCTGCCTACAGGTATACGTTTCTAGTTATCAACAATTTTTTTCCTCCGTTTTCTCCTTTCCTCCACATGTATAAATGCTTCGCAAAAGTGGACGCAGTAGAAACGACTGAACGGAAAATTTGTTTTCCAAAAAATTGTGATTATAAAGTTGTTAAACGGTACTTTAGCCAGAGAAAGATCGATTGTACTGTTCTCTGTCTGTCATTTAACCACTCGATGCCTAATTGAACTAATATGAAGAATGTGCTGAAACCATATCCAGGTTTAATGAGGGATCAACAGGTCGTCTAATATAAGACATAATTTCCTCTTTGTACCTGAAGTCACTGCCAACATGTCGTGGTGTTTAGTTCTCTCTCTTCTCGCTCTAACGTCCACCTCAATCGCGCACCAAAATGCAGCGAAAGTGGACTTGACGCTGTACTATGAAAGTCTCTGTCCCGACTGTCGGGTGTTTATCTTAGAACAGTTGTATCCGACCTTCCAGAAAGTCGCGGGCATCTTTAACCTTGCGCTCGTTCCATACGGGAACGCGGACGAGACGAAACATGGCGATGAGTGGAAATTCGATTGTCAACATGGAAAGATGGAGTGCGTTGGGAACATGATTGAAACTTGCGTCGTTAATCTTTTCGAGAACGTGTCTGAATCTACGCAGTTTGTTCACTGCTTTGAAAAAAACATCGTCAAAGGAGAGAGAATTGAAAACCCTCTTTCGGTAACTGAACAGTGCGCGGAAGACCTTGATATTGTTTTTCCACCCATTGAAGATTGCCAGAACGGACCACTTGGAAATAGACTGCAGCACGAAATGGCTGAGAAAACTAACAATCTTCGGCCACGGCACCAATACGTGCCGTGGATCACGCTCAATGGCAAACACACGGAAAAGATTCAAGAAAAAGCGCAGAAGAACCTGCTGAAGCTGTTGTGTGAAACATACACAGGACCCAAGCCAGCTGCGTGCTTAAAAGAGGTACATACACACGGTGGTCGATGCTACAAGAAAGGTTTTAAAAACCATCACTTTGAAGCCTTTGTAAACGAGTACTGAGGACCATGATTGCATGTGAAGTTGTAATATTTAGTGAACAGACTCGCTTTCAGTGTTGCGTTAATTTATTTGTGACGTTTTCCAGTTGTAGTTTTCACGAGCAACACTTAGATGCTGTTATAATTAGATCTCGAGTGGCAAAGCAAGAAAGAGTAGACTAGCAACGCAGTACAAGAGATGTTAATTTTATCTTGTTCTTTAATTACGAAGCTACTTTTTTTAATTTGACATAACTTAATATTTTAAAGCGCCTTTTCCGTCTATAACAGAGTTTCCATTGTGCTATAGTGAAACCCGGACGGCTTTAAACGGGCGTACCGTGAATGGTGTAAAGCTGTGTAGAGAGTCATTTGATAGACATCACGCTATGCTCCAAGCTACTTAGTAAATGTTTTATTTGTGATACTTTATTCGTTGATTGAATTATCGATGTAAATAGTGCGACATCTGTCTTGCTGATCTTGGCCAATCTACTGAAACTAATTCAAATCAAATTAATTAAATGAAAATAAGAAAACAATTGTATCACGCGAAATTAAATGTCAACCGGTAAAGTCGGTTGAACAGTTTGTATGCAGGTATGGGATTTAGGTTACAGTCATTCACATAAAGGCTTCTGGAATATATTTTACAGAGAGAACTATCATTTGCTGAATCAAAAACAGATCTGCCTCATAAACGATTCGTTTATATCACGTGACAGACCTTAGGAGGGTCCTGCAGGGGGTATCGGTACCATGACGTCAATGCGCCACTGTTCGCCGAATGACTGAAGTAATTTGAGTGATGCTGAAAAGAGAATGAAACTGGAGAACTATGTAGTCACTAGCCTGCAGATTTTCAGACGGTCCTTGTATTCGGCTGTATTCGCAGGCTACCGCTCTCACTGACTAGAAATTTATTTTGGACGTTTCGGTTGACACTACAACCTTGCTCAGCAGCGATGCTATGGTAGGCTAAAGTTTTGATCACTTCAACAAACTGTTATATATACAAAAATAAATAAATTTATAGTCAGTGGCAACGGCACAGTTCTCCAGTTTTTTCGTGATGCCTCACTGCAGCTACCACAAGATTTTGAACGAAAAGAGAATGAGCACCGAGGATGCTAGCCTGATTTTCAGACCGTCTGAAAATCAGGCTACGAGGATGCTAGTCTCCCTCGCATCCGAACTAAAGACGGATGCGAGGGAGACTACGAGGATGCGTGCGAGTATTCATTCGGCTAGAGGGTTTTCGAGCGCAGTGTGAAGTGATACCACGTCTACCGACCACCTCGTGACACAACTCGATGAGAGATCGTGACGACCATGATCATCAACCAACCATGAACTAATCACAAGATAGTCACATGAGACGCTGATGCGAGTCTTGTAGGAGCGAACGACGATATGGATTCCTTCGTGCTTGTTAGTATTCTGTTGGCTTGTCCTTTGCTGTCTACAGCAGCACCAACCGCCGCTCCAGTTGGCATTGCTTTGTACTATGAAAGCCTCTGCCCAGGATGCAGACATTTTCTTGCAACCCAGTTTTACCCAACGTATCAAAAAGTCGCCAACATAATGGACGTGACCTTGGTCCCTTATGGCAACGCTGAGGAATCACGCCAAGGCGATCAGTGGAAGTACGATTGTCAACATGGCCCAGCTGAATGTATTGGAAACCTCATCGAAACTTGCGCTATTTCAATCCTCTACAATACTTCAGTCTATTTTCCCTTTATACACTGTGTAGAGACTAACATTGGAGACAGCCCTCGATCTACTGCAGAAAAGTGTGCCACCCAACTTGGAATCGATTTTGCACCCATTGACAAATGCCAAAGTGGTCCCCAGGGGAACAAGTTGGAGCACGAAATGGCTGAGAAGACCAACGCACTGGAGCCACCCCATCAATATGTACCCTGGATCACTATGAACGGGAAGCACACCAATCACATACAGAATGAGGCCACGTCCAATTTACTAAAGCTGGTGTGTGACAATTATATGGGAACGAAACCAGCCGCTTGTCAGGATACTGAAAAACCATTCGTTAGCCGGTGTTACAAGAATGCGTGACCGTCACGCAATCTTTTGTGATCGACAATCACGTTACTTGTAAAAAAGTAGGAATTAAAGTATTTCTAAAAATAATCGCCTGGTTTTATATTTTTTTGAATTCGCTGTATTAAATATTGTTTTGTGTGTACATTGAATTAGCTCTTCGGTTTTAAAATGATCGTTTGGTGGCTAACGAAGCCAAGCTAGGTCGCGACCGAACCGCTTTTTAAATGGTTCAAACTAAGTCGCGGCTTAGCTAAGTCTAGGGGTCCCGGCTCGTCTACATTGCAACCGCGGCTTATAGCTAAGTTTTGACCCATTTATATCCCGACTCCTCGGTTACAATGTTAAGCCGCTCCTTCAGGGTTTGATCAAGTTTGTAAAACATGGTTTAGGGGCGTGCTCGAAGACCTGCATGTTAATTGGTTTACACCAAGAGAGCCAGTAAGGGTCTCTTGGCCCAAAGATTCTCTCTGTTTTCTCCAAACATCAAAACCATACTCTCACCAACCCTCGCGCGTCCGGTATCACATTGTCGAGCACACGTACGGAGTCGTTACACGTGGGGAGTAGTTACGGTACAGTTCGTGCCGTGACCGTGTCGCACAATCATATCGTGCGGTATCCAAGCATTCTGATTGTTTGAGAGATGAATTTGCGCGCTGTGATTGGTTGAATACAATGTGTTCGATTCCGTACCGTGACCGTAACTCCGTACCGTAGCCGTTTCCCACTCATACGAAAACGACTCTATGCACCTTTTCGTAGTTTCCCAGAATTCTTCAAGATTCTGCGCGCGCAAGCGAGGTCAGGGTACAAAATAGATCGAAAATATTACGGATATTAAGGACGTTCGCGGCCATTGCTCGCGCGCATTCTTACTGCGCACAATCGCGCGCGCTCTTAAACCGGAAGTCAAAATGACCAAAAACATTTTTCCGAAATATGATCCATTTTTTCTTTATTTGATATCTAAAATAGCTTTCTTAACATGATTTCGATTCTCAGCGGCTTTTTGCTTTTGAAAAGCGCAAAAAGCAGCGATTTTTAAAGAAACGAACTCTCATTAGTACCCAGTCTCCCCTCGGTATTCAAAATGGCGGCCAATTTTCCGATTTTTACGGCAAAATATCTCCGAAACGAACACGGTGACCCCCATTTTTTTCCTGCCTAACATGTAGGTACTATAAAGATCTACAAAATATGTTAAAATGAAAAAAATGACATTACATGGGAAAGACTGATATCAATGTTTTCAAAAAAATTACACCCCTCCACGGATTCGAACGACGCACATTTGGACGGCAACGCGCGGATTAAAACCTTCACAAATACTTCGAATTACCAGTTATTGAATTTATATTTAATCAATTATGTTAACTACAAATAGATTCAATGTCAGGTAAAATTTAATAGAATTTGAAGAACGTTTTCATGTAATTTTGATGTGTTCATTTGACACGATTACTTATCATAATTCGCGCGTCTTTCTCTTTAAAATCATCAGTTTTGCTCGGCGTGTAGCTCAAAAATGAAGACGGTGACCCCCATTTTTTATTGCAGTTTTTTAACTCTAATGCGATAGAGTATCTGTATGCCAAGTTTCAGAAAATTGACATTATAACTTCAATTGCCCGCGAACGTCCTTAAGAGAGAATAAGTTTTCCTTGCGCGCGCGGAATCCTGAAGAATTCTGTGAAACTACGAAAAGGTGCATAGAGTATCGGTGGGAAGAACCCAAATGCAGTTGGTCAATTTCGTCATTACAAACAGTTGAAACACCAATATGTGCTTATTGCTCGTTTGCATGCATGCAACCCCTCAAAGCTCGCGCTCATTGAGCGTCTTGTTGCTTTTGAAAAGCGCAAAAAAGCAGCGAATTTTAAAGAAAACGAAACTCTCGCAGCGACCATGTTGCAATATGATATGGTACAAACAAGATTAGCTAGCTAATGACGTCACGTTCAAACCAAGCAATGAAATACAGACTAAAACGAGTGCAAATATGAGAGCGTGTAAGTGTGCATCTGCTCTTGCAATAAAAAACAATATACATAACACTACAGTATGTGGTTCTAATTGTGAACGGTTCTAATTGTGAACACTGTTTAGTTAATGTGTACCCTGGGTAGCAGAGACTATTATTTTATCTCTCTCTAAAGAAGAAATAACAGCCTCTGGTAACCAGGGTACTCATTAACTGAACAGTGTTCACAATAGCAGATATCGAAGTTACACTCCAATGACTCTGAACAAAGGTTTCAAGTCGAGGCTATCGGGTCAGTGTAACTTCGATATCAGCTATTAGAACCGTTCACAATTAGAACCACATACTGTATTTAGTATTATTTAGTAATAGTACTATTTCACGGTTATATTGTTTGCACTCTACTGCAATAACGCGCGAAGATAGCCACCCATGTCATGTTTTTGGGGCAGGTTGAGGGGTGATGAGGCAGCTATCAGTGGCCAGGAGACGGGTGTACTGTTTTTATACGTCACACACAACTTAATTTTTTCATTTTTGTTACTTTATTAAATATATATTAAATTGTAAAAGTAATTGTTGTTTTGTAAATGTTAATTTATCAGTATCTAACCTAATTTTTGCTATTTATTTTTGATAACCCTTGCGTACGTCCAACACTACGGGTAACTGTAATGTGGAATGTTGGAATTACTGTTTAACGTACACAACTTTTTGCTTCATTTTCTGTACACGATAATATAATGATGATATAACGATATTTTTTTTATAATATAATAATATAACGATATTCATGTCAATATTATTGCGTCTGCTCCTCGAGTAGTGCGGTACTCTAATGGTTTTCGTTACGAATCATAAAATATAATCAGTCGGTCACATAAAAAAATACTTTTCAAACTCTCAGTTTGCTGTGCGATGTCGATTGTTTAATTCTTCTCTGATTTCAGTGTTCATGATCAGCTTTGAAACTTTGCATCTTTTTGACCAAATTTTGTCAGCCTCGGGTCCAACGTACTCGCGTGATATTCACGTGGTCCAGCCTTACAAACACGTGATGTTCACGTGATTTGTGTCTCTATATCTACACTCGTGCAGCCATGACCATATTGGCTACCTCGACTGAACCGTTGCCTTGGAGAAACGTCACGTGATCACCATCGACCCATGTGACTGTCACATTCCCTGCGCAGATTTTCCCGACTCCAAAATCCTCTCCAAGAGATTTGCCCATCTCGTCAGTCGTTTTGGCGCGAATAAGATGAACATTCCCGTGGTACTTTGCGGTAGGTTTGTACTGTTCGCCCATGCGCAGTAAGTCTATGAAGAACGTCAAGTACACCAAAAGGTCTTGCCTGTTAATGGTACTGTTGGCTTTGACGATGACATCTACAGTAACGTTTAGTTGGTTTTCAATAGACGATAAAGACTGGATGGACTCCATTAGTTTTATCTTGTCTACTTTGGCATAGTGGCTCGCCAAGATACATAACGCCTCAGCAACAGCCTCGGGTTTCCAAGAATCCTCCTCCACCGTCAGTCGTTTTCGATGCCACATGGTGCGCGGCCACGTACTCTTGTGAGCCATCCATCAGGACCAGACTCTCGACCTCCTTCGTCTTCTCCAACTGAATCGACATCTCTAGAGCTACGCAAGCGCCAAACGAGTACCCTGATATGTAGTAAGGACCACGTGGGACCATCTCCCTGATCTGTTTGATGTAGAATGCTGCAAGGGACTGGATCGAGTCGCTTGGAGCATCTGTCGTGTATTGTAAACCAATCACTGGACAGCTCAAGGCAGATGCCAAGGATTCGAGAGGTTCTACCGATCCGTTGATGTTGTGCAACACGAACAAAGGTTTCTGGCCGTTGTTGACGTCGTTCAGGTTGATTAGAGTCTTGTCGCTGAAGTGAGGGATAACTTGACTACCGATCACTTCGACCTTGTCGACTTGTTTTGCTTCTGTTGGCTCGTTTTCTGTCTTTGAGGCTCCACCACTTGATAGGTCACGGAGGGAGTTGATTGTCAGCAATCGAACTTCTTTCATTGCTAACTGGATATCATAGTCTCGCTCCAGGGTCTGTCGGACTTCTACGCCCATCAAAGAATCAAGACCTGAAGAAAGACACAATGGAATTAAATTAGCACCTTTAAAATCACTGTTATTTTTTAACTATAGAAAAACTATCGAGGCCTTATCTATAAACCCGCAGACGTGGCCTTTATTGTTCAGTCAAGTCCTCATTGTCGGCCATAACTGATATAACTTACCAAGGTCAGCCAGTGTAGTGTCAGGATTAATCGTTTCTACATCGCTTACTCCAAGGATCCTTGCTACTGCACCGACGAGATCGCCGCCGGAGCCTTTGTCACCCTTTGACGAGTGCTTAGCAGCCAATACGAAGCTTGACATTACTGGGTGCGTCTGTGATAAAAACCTGTCCAGCACAGACAGACAGTTGCTCATGCGCTGTGGTAGTGTGCCACCGATGACGGTATCATTTGAGCCTCCCATCGTGTCCTGGAAAATCATTTAAATTTGATCAGGTAAGAACTTTAGTTGTATCAGGGAGGTATACCTCCATGCATGGTTGTACAATCACCTACAAATGGAGAAATATCACAACTGGGAAATGAATCAGAGACGTACCTGAATCAAACCTACGTCTCCAATAGCACCCCACTGAATGGCCAATCCAGGAAGACCATCTTCCACTCGCTTTTCACAGATGCGCTCCATACCAGAGTTGGCAAAACCGTAGTTGGATTGGCCAGCATTTCCACGACCACTAGACACTGATGAAAACACCACGAACCAGTGCAAGTCTTTGGTAATGGCTGCCTGTCGCGTGAGGTTGTCCAGATAGATGGTACCATGGTATTTTGGTTTGCAGACTTCTTGGAATGCAGTAGGTGTTTGGTTCTCGAACATACCGTCTCGTAGGACCACTGCAAGGTGGAATACACCACCGAGTTTTCCAAGTGCTTGGGCTTCTTTGATGATAGCTTGAGTACCTTCTTCGGTACCAACGTCGTTAGTAGAGATCTGGACTTGTACTCCTTGATCTTGCCATACCTGAACCCTACGTGCCTGATAACCAGTGCGAATGCCTAACCACAGAAAAATAACCATTAAATCAAGTGTTTGCAGAAATGTACGTTTCGTGGAAGTGCCGCCTTACCTCTTCTGCTTGTGAGGACCAAGTTTCTCGCCCCTCGTTCCACCAACCAATGTGCCAACTCGAGTCCAAAGCCTCCAAGTCCACCTGTGATGACGTAACTCTTTTTGGGGTCACACATGCTTCGTGCATGGGCAACAAGCTTGACGACAGAACTCGACTCCTTCTCGGGTCTCACTTGAATTACAACTTTTCCGATGTGTTTTCCTTGCGCCATGAAACGGAACGCCGGCTCGATTTCATCGCGGTCGAAGAGAGACGTCTTGAGAGTACGAACAGCACCTATAATAAATGGAGGGGATACACAGCATGAGTAATTGGGCCGGGTCACCAGTTTCTTAGATCAGAAGATGGAGTGGATAGTGGACAGTGCATATGTCACGGAATAAAGAAAGCGCCAGGAACATGTATTTTCAAGAAGAAATGACTTTGTAAATACCTGATGCAATGCCAGCAGTAACAAGATCCGAGACCTCTTTCCATTCTGGATTACCTTCCTCAAAAATGGCGTCCAAGAGTATTCCATGGAATGAAACGTTTCTCAGGAAAAGGGCCATACCAAGGGGTGTGTTGTTGGACAAGTCGTACTTGCCAATCTCCAGGAAGCGACCATGTCTGGCCAGACAACGAAGGCTTGCTTGAAGCTTTTCCTCTGCAAGGGAGTTGAGAACAAGGTCTACGCCACGACCGCTAGTGCCATGCATCACCTGAAATACGATTATGCAAACATTTAGATGGCCCGTCTTTCAAATATCACTTCATAGAGTAATATATCACTGCATGTGTAAGTACTACTAAATGCAAACATATATTAATTTGGGATAAAGTTAGTTTTATTTACCATGGGTTCGAAGGTAACGTCGCGGGAATTTCCAATATTCTCGTTCTTGAGCTTTGGGAACCTATCCAAAAGGTAGTTCCTCTTTTCCTTGGATCCCACAGTGGTGTACACTTCGCAGCCCATGGTCAAGCAGATCGAGATGGCAGCTTGACCAACGCCTCCTGAACCAGAGTGAATAAGTACAGACTGCCCTGGTCGGAGATTTCCACGGACCATTAATGCGTAGTAGGCAGTGGAGTATACCACTGGGACCGATGCTGCTTCCAAAAGGCTCCAACTGTCAGGAACCTCCCATGTGAACCTCTGATCAGCCAAGACGGTGGTCGCCAACGCTTGCGCTGGAAGCAGGCCCATGATGCGTTTTCCGCTCTGGTTTCTTCCAGAGAATTCCATTCCAAGAATGCAGTCTTGCTGTGCGAGGTCACCAGGTAGTGCATCTGGTGGTAGCTTTCCTGTTGCCAACATAATGTCACGGAAGTTCAAGGATGCATAATTGACTGAGCAGAGTTCGGTGTTGCCCTCTTTTCCTGGTGCGTACTTCAAATGTGAGGCAATCCAACGAAGAGAAGACAAGTCACCGCGAGTTAGAACATTGACGTAAGCATGCTCTGTTTCCTCGTTCTGGGATTCTCCATGGACCATCGGCAAATGACGGTAGCTACCAAGTTTTCCGTTTTTGTAAACATTCATCACCAGATCAAGCTTGCGGATTTCCTCGAACTTCTCCATGATATCTTTTCCACCATTAGAGGCATCAAAAAGGCAGCGAATTCTCTCCCCACAAGGTTCGTGTCGTAGGCAGTTGGTCATTCCAACGATTCCAGAATACGTAGGGTCGAGTACACGTAGCCAAATAGTGGACCCGTCTTCTTTGTTGAACTGACTTTGTAGGTCGGATACCCATGCGAACGAATCATCGATGTCAATCACTGATGGCAACTTTTCGATGTTTTCTCTGAACAATCTGCACAACATGAGGCTTGAATTGCCCATTGTTTGTTTGAATGAAGCTATTCCAAAACCTGCTTGCCCCAGTGCTTGCCCCAGTGTTGTCTTTGCCTCAGGAGACGACTCGTGCAACAGAAGAAAGCCTTGAGAAGACAGAATGGACTTGATATGTTCTAAAACCTGTGGGATGTTTCCATCATGCTGTGAGACATTTGTGGCAATCACGAGGTCGACTTTTCCGATGCTGCTTGGCGGCTTCTTTAAAGGATTCCAGGAAGAAACCTCGACGCCTTTCTCTGTTGCTGACTCTTCGATCTTTGACAACAATTCTTGGGTCTTGTCCGTGGCTTTGTAGACAAGTTGCATCAGAGGACGAAGACTGATGAGAGGAACAACATGTGAATAAACCCGATTCTCCACTGCTCCTATCTCGCAAATGCTTAGGTTCGTAGATCCGGTGTTTTCGATGACAGTGTCAAGCATTATCTTTAGCACTGGTCCATGGCTTAGAATGTCGTGGAATTCTATTTCTTCTTGCTTGGGAGTTCCAGTTGAGCTGTCACTGTCTATGTAAGGTGTAAATGTGAACTTTTCCAGGACGGCTGTTTGACCATCTTGTCTTTTTGGAGCAACCGAGGCGTGAAGACCTTAAAGAAAAACATATTGAATTGAGTAAAGTAGACAGAAATAGCTTGTAATATTATCAAGTAGGTTGGGAAAGAGCAGCGTAGCTGGGACAATGTGCACCTATCAATTGTAAGCCCAAGGGGGAGGGGAGGAAAACACATCAAAATCCACTTCCCTGGGGCAATAAACACTGGTCAAAAAGTAAAGAACACAAAATAACCCCACATACGGTGATGCCAACATCCATCCCCACTGTCGGGGATGCCTTCTCTGTCCAATCTCCCTCTTCTCGGCCTTGACATTGATAGAGTGAATCTACACTACCGAGGGAGGTAATTGACTTAGCTTACCACACATTTCCACTCCGCCAGCCACCACCATGCCCATTCGAGTGTCGACTTTCACTTCACATACACCACTCTTTACGATGTCCAGATGAATGGATGGGTCAATCCTCAATGAACGTATACGCGTTGGTAGACGAAGACCACGCCCTGGAAGCCTCAGCACGGACAGTTGTAACATGGTATCCAGGAAAGACGTCCAGTTACCGTTCCAGACGAGTTCGCCATTCGTTCCTAGAATGTGGTTAAAAAAGGAGTTAGGTTCAAAGTGAGAAACGAGTCGATCGCCAGGTCCATACTAGCCTGATTTTCAGACGGCCGTCTGAAAATCAGGCTAGGTCCATACGGAAGAGTAAGAAAAACAATTTCTCAGTTTTCATAAAAAGATAGTGTTACCTGTGCTATTTGCGCCTTTAATTCCCTGGAATGTTGGTCCATAATCATAGCCACGAAGTCTCAGTTCTTTGTAAATACACTCGGAAGTCAAATGAACCTCTTCTTCTATACGAGGGGCTTCTTTGAAATTTGCACTCAGTACTGGTAGATCAGGGATATAGATCTTTCCTGTTACAGACAAACTATCGCCTTCTGAAACGTCAAACTTGTTGGAAGCGGGCATCAAGTGGACGGTTAGCGTTACAGTACCAGTTTTGGGCAGGATTGTAGCACGTTGGATGTGAACATCTTCAAATACGACAGGCATGTGCTCTGGGAGAAGTCCAGCACTCTTGGCCAATGCTCTCCATGCAAGGACGAGATAGCCAGTGGCTGGGAAGAGAACTCTTCCGTCAATGCAGTGGCCTTCCAAGTACTGATCCTTCGATGAAGGGGATAGGTCGATCACAAACTGGGAAGTATTGGTAGCCCCACTTCCACCGCTGGAGAGGAACTGATCAGATGTTGGTACATCCCATTCTTGAGAATGGTCCCAGCCCATGTGCGGTGCAATCGATGGCGTCGACAGATGGACTGGTACGTTCTTTTCACATGTCAAAATTGTGGGGTCGATATTCTTGCCTTCCATGTAAATTTTTCCAATGTGGGAAAGGAAAAATTGGAGATTGTCCCGATGGTTTCTCTTCATCAGTGGGATGCAAGCGGCTTCCATATTCAAAGATCTTTTGAGAACTGCTTGGAGCAGACCGTGAGGTGCAACCTCGATGACAATTGCATTTTCAGGGACCTTCTGAAGTGCTTCCTGGAAAAGAACTGGGCTGACCAGGTTGTTCACGTGATAGTCGGCTGAAGAATACTGGGCAAGCTCGCTACTCCACTTTTCTTCAGGAATTGATGTGCTGAGCCATCTAGAAGATCTTCTTTTCGGAACGATGAATTTTTCCAACGAGGCTTTAAGCTGTGGAACAATTGCTGCCATGTAATGGGAATGGAAAGCCACACCAGATGTGTTGACCTCTTTTGCAAAGGTTCCTTCATCTTTCAATTCTTGCACGAATTTCTCAAGTACATTTTTTTCACCAGTGATAGTTACCGTGTCTTCTGCATTGTGGCAGGCAGGGAGAACTCCAGGGGGGCATCGTTTCTTAGCTTCTTCCCATGTGAGACCAACAGCAGCCATTGCACCTGGAGGAAGCTTAGCTTCAGATACACACCGACCTACAAAAAACAATGAGATGACATTCGGAATGAGGTCACTATTCCAGCAAGTTCAAAACGCGCGTTTCTTAGACACATTTTCATGTGGGAAATATTACCTCTCCAGTATGCTGCTTTGACCACCTCTTCAGCAGTAAAACTACCATCAGCGTATGCGCAGCCAAGTTCTCCAACACTGTGGCCAATTATACCATCAGGCTCCAGACCTGTTCACAACAGGGAAAAAACGTTAAAGTTTCACAGGCTAGTCAGTCTAAAAACAGGGAAAATCATTCGGTGATTTCCCAAACTTATCTGTGCATTGTAAAGCTGATTAAAACTCACCCAATGCCTTCAGACAATCTAACAAGGCAACTTGGATTGTAGCAAGGCCAACGAACGAGTTGGTTGTGTTCTTGTAGGTGTCCTCGTTGCTTTCAAGGATTAGCTTCTCCAAATCGAGTCCGTATTCTTTCAAATACTTGGATGAATTGACAATGGACTTTTTAAATAGTGGAATCTGCATCAACTCCTTTCCCATTCCATTCCATTGAGTCCCCATTCCTGAGCACACAAACCATATTGGTCGCTCACCATGCTTGACCTTTTTAACTCCTTTAACAGTATCGTCACGGCCAACAACTGTATAACCACGATATTGGAACGTGTTAGTGGGAGTGGCAGAAATGTTGGCAAGAAGTGACAGAAGACCCTCATTCTTTGGGTGTTTGTTGGCCAGTTTGACGAACTTTTCAACAGCTTCTTCTGTACGACCAGATAGAGGGACACAAACTTGGTGAAGTCCATTTAGCGGTTTAGGTTCAGGGATGTTTGGAGATCTGAGGATAACATGAACATTGGAGCCACCAAAGCCAAATGAGTTGACGCCAACGAGTCCACCTTTCCATGCAGTTGATTCAGTGACGACCTAGAGAAATGAATACAAGACGTTACAAGTTGCGTCTGTTTACTTTCTCAAGCTGCAGGTCTGCTGCACACCACAGAATGCATAAATATTTTTTCACAAAATAATACATACCTTGAGTCTTCCATCGACCAGGGCAGGAATGTCAGGGTTTGGCTTCTTGTAGTG
Source organism: Actinostola sp. cb2023 (assembly GCA_033675265.1). Lineage (NCBI taxonomy): Eukaryota > Metazoa > Cnidaria > Anthozoa > Actiniaria > Actinostolidae > Actinostola > Actinostola sp. cb2023. Next base: position 256,370 of record JAUJYZ010001125.1, read on the forward strand.
CAAATTTGCAGGCAAAATACCATGTTGCATAGCTAAGAGCACCTTGGTGACCCCTGCAAGACCAGAAGCAGGTTCAGGATGGCCCATATTTGACTTGACCGAACCAATCAAGAGTGGGTTCTCAGATGTGCGTGTAGCACAAAATACATCGGTTATGGCATTTGCTTCCTCTGGATCACCAGCTTTTGTTCCTGTTCCATGGGCCTCAATGTAGGTCACATCAGCTGGGTTGATTTTGGCTTCTTCATAAATTTGTTGGAGAAGCTCTTTCTGCACAGCACCACTTGGGTAGGTTACACCTAGAGATAAGTAATGAGGATGAAGTTCGTTAATCACTGATTATACAATATTGTGCAAAAAAATGGAAATGTATCATGCAGGGCACAGGAAAAAGTGAAGGTACCATTCACTGGGATATAAGGATGGTAGGAAAAATCACAAACTCACTGCATGCTCAACCTAAGTAATAAACTGATTTACCTTGATTTTTGTAACCATCAGAGTTATTCTTCGAGTTGATCACATGAGCATAGATTCTCTTTGCAACAGGTTGCTTTACCAAGTATATAGCAACTGCACCTTCAGACCTACAATATCCATTACCACTTTCATCGAATGACTTACAAGCACCATCAGGCGACAACATGTTGAGTCGAAGGAAATCAAGTGAAGTGTTGGGCTTTAAAGTGAGACTTACACCACCAACAATAGCTGCATCACAGGCACCTGACCTTATTGCTTGGACAGCGCAGTCCAAGGCTAACAGCGAGGATGAGCAGGCTGTGTCAATTGCAAAACTAGGGCCTTTAAAATCAAAGGCAAATGATACACGATTGGCAAACATGGCACGGCAGCATCCAGTCATACCATAGCCAACTATTTCTTCTGGATCTGAACTGAATGCTTCAGCAGCCTCCGAGGCACTTGTACCAATGAAAACACCAGTTCTTGAGTTACGCACAGTTTGAGGATCGACACCAGCATCTATAAGGGATTCATAAGTGATTTCTAACAGCAGACGTAATTGTGGGTCCATTTTATGGGCCTGTTTGGCATGAACACCAAAATATGCAGCATCAAAATGTTTCAAGTCTTTTAGTTTGCCATTTCGTGTTGGCAAGCCATGAAGTCCAGGTGTCCATCGTCTATCATCTTCTGTGACCATATCTTCTTTATTCATTAAGTGGGACCAAAATTCTTCAGCATTGTCGGATTCTGGTAAGCGGCAGGCTACACCTGCAATTACAATATCTTCTGGATTTTCCTGGACCATGACTGTATTCTTATGTGTTATCTACTAGCTGTACTACTTGTGCTGGTTGTACTCTGGAAAAAGAGAAAAGAAAGAAAGAAAATGAAATAATGGGAAAACATTTACATGCTGTAAATAAATTGAAATAGGTCAATCCCCCCCCCCCCCCCCCCCTCTAAATTTGGAAAATCTTCTTTTTCTGTTGGAATATCCTAGTTTGACGTTTTGTAGTTTTTAATGTCCCAGATAATGTCTGTAAAATAATCCCCCTGCGTTGCAATGTTTGAGCCAACTCAGGTCATCGCAATCAGATAACACACATAAATAAACCATAAATCAATTAATGTGCACAGGTAAGCGTGCACGATTTGCTTTGTATCAATTAATTAACCAACTTTTACCAAATTTACATAACAACAATAATATTGTTATTGTGAAAATCGTTTTGTGAGCCGCCAAAACAAAGAACTTGCAACGGACGGATGGTGAATATGAATAACGAGGGAAATACTCTGTGTGTGTGTGTGCGCTCCAACGTGTTGTTATTTTTGGCTTCCGAGTAGACGGAAAATAATTAGCTTAATAATAGACTTAGTAAGTGACTTATAGTGACGCATTGTCGTTGTCCGTGCTAGTGGCATCCTGTACCAAATGAGATAATCGAAAGTTTTATCACTAGATATCTTAAATGCCATGGTATTCAGGATTACGGCTCATTATAAAATATACCAACAAAACGGAACAATTTCCAATGAGCAAACCTACAAAACACACATAAAGTAGGCGAACAAAAGCCCTATAAAACTTTGACATGCGCTTAATCCTTTTATGTATACATTGTGATTTTGGCATTTCGTACTTCTAGATTATTAGACCGATGACACAAGTGATGCGATAAAAGCATTTTGCTGATTAGACAAAGAATTTCTGGATTTAATTTGACGTTCATGTACACGTTTTGGAATGAGACAAAATTAAAGGCGAAGTGCATGATTATGAAATATAAATCAAATAAGTCAGGTAATAAATTTATATACATGTACTCCTTCAGAAGTGGTTGAAACTACAAAAACATATAACAAAAATACCTAACTACTGAAAGTCACAATGGACCATCAGAATTTCAGTCCAGAATGATTCTATTTTTAGACACTGAAAACAACAAGAACCGAACAACAAATGAAATATGCATGTTGAACGGACTACGTACAGTTCTAGACCGTGTAGATGATTGCCGGCCGTCTTGCAATGGTGCTTTGCCTTTCTTTCCTTGTAGTGTGGCCAGTGTAATGAAAAGAAGCAATTCGCATACTAGAAGAACATTTGCGAGGAATTTCTTGGTCCGTGTGTCGGTCCGTGTGGGATCTTGGAAAAGACCCGTCCGACTCGCCCCGCTGCTGCATCGACGACGTTTCTTCATGATTGCAAGGCTAAGATACTTCCACCAAATCTGTCCAAAGACACCACGAAATTACACAAACTGCAAAGGTCTTTTCTCAGTTTTGACACTAAGTTTATGTGAGCTATCCAAATGCAGTGTTCAAACCGCGCGTAGAATCCAGCTAGCTAGTTATCCAGTCGTATTAAAATATGCATTATGCAATCAGGCAAGTTACCAAATCACTTCAGCGATTTACGCTTTTTAACTTGGAAACGTCTAAAAAGGCATTGGAGCGAAGAAAGGAGAGAGATATCTGCACACTGCGTTGTTAACTCTTGCACGACAGAGCTGGTTTGAAAATCAATGTATGAGTGTATCGTTTTTCTGTAGAAATATTAGGTAACCCGATGACGTCATAGATAAACACTGCTGAGAGACTGCCGAGATGCTTGTCAATCACCATGCACGCTACATGCAAAATATTCGAGCTGCGAACGGTATCTTTGTTGTTCATTGGCTTTAGGACACAAGATGACCTTGATGCTTGTTATGTCAATCTTTCTTTTCTATTTTGAATCATTTCTGAAAGTGCAATCACTGGTGTTCACGAGCCTGTCACGTGATAGTCGCATGATTTTATATAATCAGTTGTTGGTTTAAGTTACACATTAATAGCCAATCAGAACGCTTGTTATGTTTCGCAAGAGCTACCATGATGAAATGTACAGCAATCGGGAACCGTATACTTTTGAACCAATACTCATGTACGAAAAAGAAACTAAAAATATGACAAATTGATAATTATATTGACGATAAATTAGAGATCCCGACCTGCATAATTTAAAATACACGGCATATATGCACAGATACCTCAATGATATTTATGAAAATGTTATATAAGCTTAAATCGTTCGATTACGTAAGATCAATCGACCGGGCTATTTTATGCTGAACTTTATCTTGCAAAAACAGGCCGTACGATTTACAAAAACATATGCTAACTAAGAATACAGAAAACTAGAGCGATGACTGAACGTGTATGGTTTTCCAACAGAGTTAAAAACATCAAAAGCCAAAAGGTCACATCGAAAGACCGCTAGCTAGTAGCAAAGTTTTAAAGTGAACTTTGATGGATTATGAACGATCGTAGCCCTACTGGTTCAGAACTCCGAGTAAACCCCATGAAATCAACGAGGCCGGCGTGTCCGATGCAGCATAAGATAAGATCTTCAAGTTGTAGTATTCAAGGAATATATATATACCTGTGTTTGAAGTTAGGTTCTTCTGATCTTGATCGCTCTAGCTCCGTAACTTTAACTCCCTTGGGTTAGTCTGCAACGATATTTTCCGTCCAACGAGTGAATCGTTTTGACAAATCGATTCGGATGCGTTGTAGTTTTGATTACTGGAAACTTGACACACCTCCAGACACACCGATCACACACCATGTGATGGTGTGACGATCAACCAATCACCATCCAGAAAACTACAATAGGAACATGGATGACACGTGCTCGTGAATACCTGATAATGGCTTTGGGTAATGTGACCACGTGTATGTACCAAGCGTGCGTCATACATCATACTGTGGATTGTGCATGTGATCTGCATGTCACTTATCCATTTTGACGTAATATTGACAAACACATAATGCATCCACTGACACTTTCTCACAACTATCACACAATAATTAGGAAATATCGTTTTTGCAAAAACCATTTATTGTTCGATTCAGCCTAGAAAACCAATGAAGCAGTACTCATATGTGCAGATACGGTACGGTATGTCATAACCGAGCGTTTGTCTCGTCTCTCGCTGGAAACCACTGCATGAGACACTTACGCAAGTTATCTGTCTTTTTCTAGACAGATAATCCTGAAAGTCGTTATCAGCTGTCTAGGTGTTCGCATTTTGTGTTTATGCTAGCCTGTGGACAGGTTCTCCAAGGGGATCGAGGGGGTGGGGGGTAGCTTTTTCACAGGCTATGTAGCACACTAGTTCATTTTTTTAACCTGTTTTATGAGTTTGATTGTCCGTTTGATTACATATAGTGAAGTGAATTTGTTAGGTCTTAGTATTCCTTAGTTCTTTAGTTTTTCATTCAATATCATGTTTAATCACAGGAAGCCCAAGCTGTGGTTTTGTGGAGAATATCGTAAAAATATATTTTCCTGTAAATACTGTAATAAAAGACTTGAAACTGTGGTAGTGTCTTGTGGTCTTTATTTACTATACCTGTACAAATTTCCAGCGAATTTCAGCATTTTTTAATGTCTCCCCTCACCCTGTAAAGAAAGAAGGCAATACGATATTCTCCACAAAACCACAGCTTGGACTTCCTGTGGTTTAATAATAATAATGTACATGTATATATATTATATGTATGCATAGTTTCTTCTTTCTTTTCATATTTATATAGATATTTCCCCCAGACAGCTAAGACACTAGCACTGTACTGAGCTATCTTAAAATCTTAAATTGAATCAAGTCTGGTGATATGTTTAGGTGAAGCCCTTAGGCAAACCTGTAAGGATTTTTAAAATGACCCCCTCTCCCCTCCTCTAACTGACTCTGAAAGATTTTTCAATATTCCCCTTGCAAAATTCAGAACCCCCATTGTATTATAGATTATTTATGATTATATTTTTATTATTTTCTTCTTTTCATTTTAATTATTTGTTATATTTTTATATTGAAGTTGGTGTGATATTTAACATTTTTTTACCATGAACTTAATAAAATGTAGATGTAGATAGATGTAGATGTAATTTTCAGGAGTTGTTTAGTTGTTGGTATAATGGGTTATCTCAACAACTCATATTCATTTTCAAATATGTATAACAAAATATTGCTATGTGGCCTTTTAGGACATTATTGCATAATCAGTCTGGTCGACATTCATGAAACTCTATGACCAAGTAATGGCATTCAGGAAATTAAAATTCTCAAATATAATCATAAAATCAGGGCCGGGTGTGAGAGATTACTCATTCCATGCCTCTTGTGGTCATAGCTTTAATGATTTATGATTTTCAACCTGATAATGTTTGTGTAATTAGATATAATATGTACATGATAAAATTCAAAAATATACAAAATGCCTTATAACTTTTTACACTACAGACACGTGTCCAGACGAACTTGGGCAAATATTTAATGATAATAATAATAACTCATTCACAGCCTCCATCGTAGTCATTGTGACCAAGGAATATACAGGGCCGTACACAGCACAGGGGGGCAGTTGCCCACCCCTAGCAAAGTACCAAAAAGTACTGAGAACTGTACAAATTTTTTTTTTTGCTGTTAAATACGTACTCCCCCCTTGAATTTTGGGTTATGTACGGCCCTGATACATATAAATTTCTTGTTTTACCAGTAAATGCTAATTTTGCTAAGGAATGAAATTATTTGTCTTGTGACCAAGCTAGTTTTGCAACAGGAAAATCACAGTTTGCCAGTCAAAACTCTCTTGTGTAACCACTGTCAGCTATGTCTGGTATAATGACCAGCACAAGTGCAATTATGTCTAGACATAATTTCAAATGTCCCCAGGGTTAATCCCCTGGGATGTAGCCAAATATGCTACTTCAAATTATTTTCTGTGAAGTAAATTGTTTAATTTAAATTAGTAACCACATTTACATGTACAATAAATTATCATTTTATTGACTTCAGCTAATTTAACTTTTTATAAAAAAATTTAAAACTTTTCTCTAATCTACATTTTTAGGTGCTTTTCAAAAATTGAGATTTTTATGCACTGTACAATGTATTTTGATGGAATTTCAGGCTGCTTGTTTTGGGCTTCTCAGTAGAGTTTTAAACAGCCATCCCAGAACTTTGAACGGGCATGTACTGAAGACATTTTCTAGCCAGGACAGGTGTCTACTTTTATCTTCTACTGAGACACCCTTTGTCTGATTATCAGTAAACAACATATCAAATTATTTTCATGAAGAACAACATATCACATACATGTAGCTTGTATTGATAATGCATTAGCACAAATGCAGTGATAAAGCTATGCAGATTGGAAATTACACAAACATATTCTGACAAACTGTTTCCCTTGCCAAGTTGGTGTCGAGGGATTTCGAAACTACAGTACAACATTATAATGAAATGACCGTGAATCCAAAACACTACCTTGGTGGAATACACACCATGTCTTCCATTATTAAAGCTACCTTTGTCATTCTATTATTATGATCTTTTCTAAGTTTCATTAGTTCTTCTTTTAAAAGTTTATCTTTTGCTTCCAGCTGTTGAGCAGCTTTTAAAATCACCGATGTCTCAGTAGCGTCTGAATCTCTGTGTTTCTTCTTCTGCTGTTGACTAGATGGAATGAGTAGTTGCAGAACGCCTTGAGAAGAACACAGATTTATGTATGTGAGTTTAGTGTTTGACAATATTTTTGATTCCATGTTTTCATACAAGTTTTCCAGCTCTGAAAGTACCTCTTGATCTAAACATGTCAGCAAAACTTGAAACTGGTCCTGCATTTCTTTGGATTTCTCCACTACATCACGGTATCTTTTCCAATTACTTGAAACATGTATGTACAAGTTTTCCTGTTGTTGTAAATACCTTGAGAGTTCTACTTGTTGTGTCTTGACACCCTGTGTGTGCTTACTGGGTCTATATCCCTCCTGATTGAGAACTAAAGACCCCTCTTGATCACTGTTGTCAGAATCAGAATCATTTTGTTCATTGCTATTTTCCCGGACATCAAGGGTACTTTCCAACCATTTCCAAAATAAAGCTTCCTTTTCCTTTAGTATCATCAAGCTATGTAAATACAGATTATCAAGGTCAAGTTTGTCTTGATAATTATCTAATTCCTTTTGATGGTATAACAAATATACATCCATTGCAGAAAGATGGTGGTTGTAAGATGATGATGATGATGATGGCGTGGGAGGAAAAGGTAAGGTTGCAGTGTGTATTTTCTTCAGAATGCGTGCATATTCATTTTTAGATGCCAAAAGGCTTCTACAAGCTGCACTCAGCTTTCCCTTCAATGAAATCACTTCTTGAATGATGTCAACTAATTGTTCATCCTTGCTCTTTACTGTAGTCTTTAAAGACTGTGAATCGAACAAGTCTGTTATTTTTACGCCAGCACAGTAGAAATCTCTGAAAGGTACATCCTCTGTAATTACTGATTGTATCCGTTCAATAAACTTGTCTATCATATTCTCCTTAGCCATCAACCATCCAAACCCAAGCAAAACATCTCTACTACCATGTGACATATTTTCTGGAAGGACAAAAAACGACCTCACCCTATACCCCTTAGTAAACATTTCGTGCTTACAAAAGCGTACAATTGCTACGGATTCTTCAACAGAATTGCTTCTATTTTGTCCAAGGTGTACTTCTTCTTTCGATATATGAGCCATTTCTAGCAAGATAAGTGTATTTTTGAGGCTGATCCATATAGGTTTAGTGGCTTCGGGGTTGCCAAACTTTGCAAGACGAAAGGTTTCCGCTGTTATCTCTGATATGTCATTATATTTGAGCACGATACAAAGACTTTCAATAGTTTCTCGTATCTGTGTCATTTCGAGCCTCGCAGCTGAAGTATCACGTATTTAAAGACGCTTTTGACAGGAAAACAAAACCCCGCCATTTTGAATTTTCCGCCATCTTGATTACTAAGATACGCGCGCAAAGACTCAAGGGATTGGACCGTCTTTCTGCAGACCACCCTGTCTAACGGCCCTCGAGAAAATTTGCCCAGAATGATAAAACCAAACATTCATTTTTTATTCTTTCGAGATTCCTTGAAAATGTGAAAAAGTCCTGTAATTTTACCTTGTTTTCTTAGTTTTCAGTTTTGCTTTTTTTTTCAGTAAAGACTTTTATTCAAATAGGTCCCACAGAGTTCTAACGAGAAAAGCCCCTAGGGACATGATATGGACTACTTCCGAGCGTCCCACCACTCCAGCAAGCTAATTAAATTTTTTCCATTTTTAGCAGGCAACCGTTGGCGGTATTTTACGAATTTCATTTATTATTTAGCAACCATGGGACAGGTGCTTTTACTACATGAACATTGCTTATTATGAAAGCCTTGTTTCCACAAAAAGACAATTGATTGTGTTTGTTTATGAATCTTTGAAAGACAACGAACCAACCGAAGACGAGTTCGCCTCGAAGGAACAACTAAAATCCATGTTGTTTTTATCTTAGAAAAGTCTTTTATCCGTATAGAAATAAGACAAGAACTACGAGAAGAATTCGTCACATGGCGGGACATCGTTACAGCGAGCGTAGTCCTCAGGAGTCGGTCAGTTTGTTCGAGAAACAGGATGCCAAACTTGACCGTTTTTTGGAGGAAATGAAGCCATATGTTCTTCGACTTCCACACAAGTTAGGTAAAGTTTGCTGTTGACTGTGTTGTCTGTAACTGTTGGAATTTGACTCTAAAAACTCAAGGGTTAGAGTATGATGACTTTTTCTGAAACCGATTGTTATATTTTGTCTTGCATGTTGCCAACACATTTATTATTTAAGAAGTTATTTTGTAAAATTTGAAAGTCAAAAAGTCCTTTTATAGTTTTGAGCTAAACCGAAAAAATAATTGAGTATTTGAGATCGTTTGTAAAAACACAAACAGTTTCTGTCTTCACACAATAAATTAACCTTTTTTATTTCCCAAGTATTTTCTAAGAATTTAAAAATAATAGAGTTATTAAAACGTTTTTAGGTTATTCTGCAGAATGTATTCCAGTGTAGCCTATAGGTTATATAACTTATATGCACGATATGCACACACACAAGAAATAGGAACCACAACATGATATTGTGCTTTGGGACAGTCACCTTGTTTACATGGTTAAACTAATTTACACTTCATGACATATTTGCATATTTATTTTACAGTTGAATGAATTTATTTTATATTTGAACATACACCTGTTTTCAAAAACGTTGTCCATTTACAAAATACAAAATAGTAAATAGTAGAAAGGAATTAATTAGAGAAACAATGAGCCAGAGTTCAGCTTGAGTGCATTTCTTTTGTCTCTAATTAATTCCTTTCTACTATTTACTATTTTGTATTTTGTAAATGGACAACGTTTTTGAAAACAGGTGTATCTAATAATATATGAATATGGATCTCAGTATAATATTCTCAACTATTATAGAGAGGCAGCGAGTTGGGTTGTGGATCAAGAAATTATGTGAGCCTCCTGGACCAACACCGTCAGCAAGGTTAGTTTTAATATACAGCTAACTATCAATATGAAATATAGATACACTTACACACTTGTAACAGAAATATCAGGTGGCTGGTTTGAGGCTATAAATGCCTATTGTTGCTATGACAACATTAAAGCTTTGTTTTGGTATATAACAAAAACTCAACAGTAATTATGCTCAATTGTTATTATACATCCCACAGAGATTACACACCCTCACCAAAGAAATCATAATTTTGAATAACTTGCGCTTTTCATTTTCAAGTGAACATTTAACTAATTTTCTTTTGTATTTTTATTAATTAATTAAAATATTGTTTTTATAATCACTTGGCAAGGAGTTTTAGTAACTTCACTTCACAACGGAATGAGTTTCAAACTCGCCCTGCTCTATATTCTTATAAAGAGATGTGAAATGTTAGATGTGAAAGTTCGTGGCATATTTTTGAAATCACTGAAAAACATGGATTTCTATGTTTACAGAAAAAACAGAAACCTTTATGCCCAACTATTGTTACATATGTTGAAAAGAGGATTATTGGAGGATCCGTTTACAAGAAGACCTGAAGCTGGCCCACTACAACCCTTGCCTTCATACATGGTAATTCTAATCATCATTTTGGCAATATTTTGTGAATGAGTAGGTTTATTCCTTCCATTCATTTCTTTCCCTTATTCATCCCTTTATATTTTACAGTCTATTTACTTAGATGAACCCATACAAAAACGAAGTCCAAGCCACTTAACTGATGAGGTATGTAATTTACATCAACCTTGAAGCACACTAGCCTACCCTCCCTCCCTCCCTCCCTCCCTCCCTCCCTCCCTCCCCCTCCCTCCCTCCCTCCCCCTCCCTCCCTCCCCCTCCCTCCCTCCCTCCCTCCTCCCTCCCTCCCCTCCCTCCCTCCCTCCCTCCCCCTCCCTCCCTCCCTCCCCTCCCTCCCTCCCTCCCTCAATGGCATTCAATTAATTTTCTCTCAAATTAATTTCAGGAATTTGGCCGAGATCCACCAGACTGGGTTAGGGACCTTGGCAGTTCAAGAGGTAAGCTGGTCACATACAACTTAATGTAAAAAATAATGATATTTTTGCCTTGATAATGAATGTAATTCTTATTGTTAATGGCAGCTGGAAGCATTATGTCAGAAACTTCAGGAATATCTGGACCTAGAGTCCGCAGGTATGGGATTCAATGAAGGTTATATGTATACAGCTGTAATTTATTTGTACCTGTACCTTTATGTTGTTGTGGGTGGGGCTAACTGTCTTGTATTTTATAGAGAATTACCGACAACAAGTGGTGCTCATCCTGTACCATCAGCCAGGTCCACAACTTACAGTGGTTCAAGTAGAGGCACCGAGCGATCAGGTGACTACAATAACCCTATAAATGGTAGTAACCATGGTTACAGACCCAGGCAATCTTCAGAGTATGTTAATGGTGAGAATCACTATCTCAATGGCGAAGGAGGGTATGGCAGCCAAGAAGAACATTATGCACCAGCAGAACCTGTGTATACCAGAGATTATAGGCACCAGGAAGAGGAATATCACACTAGTCCACCGGTATCAATAAATTGTTGTTGTTGTTGTATTAAAACCTTTACTTGTCTGCTATTTTTCTCATTCTGTGTTTCACTACTCCACTTCCTGTCCTTTCCTCTTCCATTTTCTATCCACATCTCTCATTTCCCTTTGATTTTTTCTACTGGTATGTACATTGTTAAAGATGAAATCGCAACATAAAAATTCTGGTACTATTATTTTATTTCAGGTACAAAATGTATCTAAACCGTACCAAACAAATGGATATTCTCAGTATTCTAGAGGTAAGAGCCACCATATGAGCCCTGTGGATGGAACACATATGTACTGTAAGCCAGGAGGAGGGCGATAAGTTAATTAGTCCTCGACTGTTTTACATGTTTTACCCTCAGTAAATAATAATAATAATAATAATAAATAATAATAATAATAATAATAATAATAATAATAATAATAATAATAATAATAATAATAATAATAATAATAATAATAATAATAATAATAATAATAATAATAATAATAATAATAATAATAATAATAATAATAATAATAATAATAATAATAATAATAATAATAATAATAATAATAATAATAATAATAATAATAATAATAATAATAATAATAATAATAATAATAATAATAATAATAATAATAATAATAATAATAATAATAATAATAATAATAATAATAATAATAATAATAATAAATAATAATAATAATAATAATAATAATAATAATAATAATAATAATAATAATAATATAATAATAATATAATAATAATAATAATAATAATAATAAATAATAATAATAATAATAATAATAATAATAATAATAATAATAATAATAAATAATAATAATAGTAATAATAATAGCTTTATTTAATAATAAAGTTGGTTAAGCCAATGCATCTATATCAGACACATGACCACCACTGACAAAGGAGTACAAATGGTGACTGATCTTTTAAAGCCAGTTGTCTCAGTAGAAGCCAGCAACAGGCAGAATTCAGCCGTCTGTCAAGATCAAAGTAGCTGCCTGTCCTGGCTATAAAATTAGCCTTTGTGTGTCAACATGTGTTAAAAATATACTGAGAATCTTGAAGATCTCACTTATAATATTTGATTGGAATTGAAGAGATTGACGACAAAATATATGCTAAATTTTATCATTATAATTTTATCTTGTAGGAGTCAATTTTACAACAAATACAACATTTCGAGATGATTTGAATCTTAGTAAATCTAATGAAAGAGAGGTAAATCAACATCTGATAATTTACAAGTACATTGTGTAAATAATACAACCAGTAATCCAACCGATCTATTTGCGAGTGCTGGAACAAGCATAAAGCATACCCAACTACCACTCTTATTAAAACTTTGGATGTTTCACTCAACTTTTCAGGTGGAACTGAAAGTCAAAATGGTTGAAGCTAAATTTCATGAGGAAAAACTTAAACTGCAGCAACAACATGATGTAGCTGTTCAAAAAGTAGGTATTCTTCTTTTAAATTGAAAGAATTGGATTGATGTTCAAATGAATGATGGATGGATGGATGATTATAATTAATGAGTTTCTGTAAATATCCATTGCATGATTGGGTGGATTAATGAATGAATGGATGGATCAATGAATAAATGAATGATGAATGGGATTGATTGAGAAATTAGATGAACGAATGAATTTAACAGATGATAGATGAATGGATGGACAGATGTTAAAGTGGATATGAATGAGTGGATGCATGGATTAGTGAAAGAATGAATGAATGAATTTAACAGATGATAGATGAATGGATGGACAGATGTTAAAGTGGATATGAATGAATGAATGAATGAGTGGATGCATGGATTAGTGAAAGAATGAATGAATGAATTTAACAGATGATAGATGAATGGATGGACAGATGTTAAAGTGGATATGAATGAATGAATGAGTGGATGCATGGATGAGTGAATAGATGAATGAATGAATTTAACAGATGATAGATGAATGGATGGACAGATGTTAAAGTGGATATGAATGAATGAATGAGTGGATGCATGGATTAGTGAAAGAATGAATGAATGAATTTAACAGATGATAGATGGACAGATGTTAAAGTGGATATGAATGAATGAATGAGTGGATGCATGGATTAGTGAAAGAATGAATGAATGAATTTAACAGATGATAGATGAATGGATGGACAGATGTTAAAGTGGATATGGATGAATGAATGAGTGGATGCATGGATGCATGGATGAGTGAATAGATGAATGAATGAATTTAACAGATGATGGATGTCCAGACAGATAAATGCATATGGATGAATGAATGAATGAGTGGATGCATGGATGAGTGAATAGATGAACAAATCAATTTAACAGATGATAGATGAATGGATGGACAGATAAATGGATATGGATGAATGAATGAGTGGATGCATGGATTAGTGAAAGAATGAATGAATACAATGGATAGATGAATGAATGAGCAAATGAATAAATGGATGGATTGATAATAAGATGAATACACTGCCTGATGATGTTATTTTCTTTACACAGATTCTAGATAGGAAAAACATGGAACTTGAAGAGATAAAGTCTCACTATCGTAACAAGATCACTGAACTAGAAGGCCTAATTAAGAAACAGGAGCGAAAACGTATGACCCCCTCATACATGCCCCTATTAACAATATAAAATGTATTATTCATACAATTGAATATCTAGATATCTATGTATTTGTACCAAATAAAAGGAACCTCAATCCAGATTGATGATTTGATCCCATTTTCCATTCATTTATTCAGTTTCTCAAGTGAGCAGAGACACAACTGCAATCAAAGAACAAAAAGACAAACAGATTACGGAATTAAAATCCCTTGCAAACCAGACAGGAGAAAGTGCTTTTCATGACTATGAGAAAAAGGTTTGTGAATTCATTTAGAATGCCATCATGAAATCAATATAAATTATTGTTATTATATATGAATGACACATATTTTGCTTGATCAGTGTTTTCACAACTTGTGAGTACAGGTAACAAGGTAGCAATGCCATGTTTTGAAAACACTGAACGTCATCAATAAATAATCGAAAACAACAGACATTACATATGTAAGCCATGAGAATGACTGTGCATTTGTCATGATAGCTGAGTGACAAGATAGCAGACTTTGAGTCGGAGAAGATTGAGATGCAGAAGCAACACACCAACAACATTCAAGAACTACTTGATGAAACCAATCAGAGGCTACAAAAGATGGAAGAAGAATACAGCCAACAGACTGCTAGTACAGTAAGTAATGTCTACTATCAGATCCTGACAGTAATAATGTAATGTATCACCTCCCGCCTACTGTAGATAACCAGTAGTTATTTTGCTATTTGCAGGATGGTGTTAAACTTGTAAATTCAATTATTATCTTTTGCAATAAACTTAAACTTAAAACTTAAAACAGTATTTAGTAGGGGTTTCAGTAACATTTGAAGCATGTAGACTGTCCTACTTGAGTTTACAAGCGACCATGACAATTAGAGGACATCAAATAAACATGTGAAAATCATCAGATGGAACTGATAAAAGTAGTCCGTGCTGATTTTAAAAGTAGATGCCAGAATTCACCAGTTGTCGGCTTCTAAGTTAGTATAGAGTCATTTTTGAGTGGTAAGCCTATGGTACAAAGTTATGGTCACGGTACTGAATCGAAGACATTCTATTCCACCAATCACAGAGTGCAAAATCATTACTTGACCAATCAGAATGCACGGTCATGGTATTTCCCACCCATGCGAAAACAACTCTATGAGAGGATTTAGCCTTTGCCAACTACCATATTTTATCAGTTTATGTAATAGGAAACAGTAAATGTTTGATAAATATGTTTGGTGTATTAAAGGGTGTAGTTATGCAGGACCTAGAGGCAAGGGTACATCAACTTACTGAAGAGTCAGAAGCACTTCAGAACTCCAGGTCAAAGCTGGCCAAAGAAAAGGTCAGATGAACACATTGAAGTCAGTCAATGTTGTTACTATTACTAGATAATGCAATTACATGCCTTGTCTGCATTTGATGATGTTGTTATTGTTGATCTTGCTGTTATTGTTGACATTACTAAATATGTTAAATCCAATAGTTGTTTGTGGGTTGGGCCCGAAAGCTTGGTTTATCAATAAATTTGGGTTGAGGAAACTCATATAACTAAAAACATTACTAATGTTATTGCCACACACATTGCTCATGTTAGTCTCCGTTGTTGTTGTTGTTGATGATGTTGTTATTGTTGATCTTGCTGTTATTGTTGACATTACTAAATATGTTAAATCCAATAGTTGTTTGTGGGTTGGGCCCGAAAGCTTGGTTTATCAATAAATTTGGGTTGAGGAAACTCATATAACTACAAAAATTACTAATGTCGTTGCCACACACATTGCTCATGTTAGTCTCCGTTGTTGTTGTTGTTGATGATGTTGTTGTTGATGATGTTGCTTCTGCTGTATTGTTGTTGTTGATGATGTTGCTTCTGCTGTATTGTTGTTGTTGTTGATGATGTTGCTTCTGCTGTATTATTCTTGTTGTTGTTGATGATGTTGCTTCTGCTGTATTGTTGTTGTTGATGATGTTGCTTCTGCTGTATTGTTGTTGTTGTTGATGATGTTGCTTCTGCTGTATTGTTGTTGTTGATGATGTTGCTTCTGCTGTATTGTTGTTGTTGTTGATGATGTTGCTTCTGCTGTATTGTTGTTGTTGATGATGTTGCTTCTGCTGTATTGTTGTTGTTGTTGATGATGTTGCTTCTGCTGTATTGTTCTTGTTGTTGTTGATGATGTTGCTTCTGCTGTATTGTTGTTGATGATGATTTTGCTTTGGCTGCTGTATTGTTGCTATTATTGTCAGTCTTGAGTTAAAATGTTTTGCTGTAGGAAGAGCTTGCTGATAAAGTGTTGATGCTGACAAATGAGCTGAAGGATGCAAGAACAACGTAAGATGTACAAAATATCATGGATGTAACCTATAAAAATTCATGGATGTAACTCCAAAATAGAACTGCATAACATATTTTACATACAGCTAACTCTCTCTACACAAACACTCCTCTCTAAGTTTAAACACAGTATAAAAGGAGCCTACCCAGGGGTAAGACAATAGCATTGCTAATTATTATTTGTATATTTTATGTACATGTACAGCGATTTGCAAAAATTCTGTAAAAATCAATATCGATCGATATATCAATATATCGGGTGCATTGTGGGTAATTTTCATCATAAAATGGCTGAATAAGTCCTCTAAAGTTAATTTGTTTCAATTGTTTTTTCACATACACACTACAAAGGGTACTTGGGTTTAGATTCAGGTTTAATAATAGCTAAAAACAAAGAATTAGGATTATGCGAATTACTATATATATCGATATATCGATATATTAAATTTTACAGAATTTTTGCAAATCGCTGTACATGAATATACAATTAACAATGGTTGATACAGCTTACACTGAATTGAGTGTACTCTATTACAACTTGAGAGTGAAGAGTATGGTTTGGTAATGGTTTTGATACTCTTGTTAGAATGACCAAGTATGAAAGAGGCAAGGCAAGAATGATGAAAGACCATCAACAAACAATTCAGCAACTACAACGAAAGACTGACTCTACCATTGGTCTAATGAAGCAGGAACATTCTGCCTCTACGTCTAGGGTAAAACGAGACATGTATTTCATTCTCAGTACCAATAGTTTGACTGCATTTACTGTGATTAGTACAGGATTTCTGTCATTAATATTTATTAGTTTGATGCACTTTGTGAGCGCAGCGACTCTTGATTTATCCTCACTGATCCTCACTGACAGTTCCGAATGACCTACCGACAATCTAGTGATCGACAGGTCTTCAAACTAGTACCAACAACCGACTGTTTGACTGTTGACTGATTGTTTTCCATCAGCCAATCGACTATCGCTAACCAACTACCAACAGTCTTCTAACCACCTTGATTCTTTACTATTGAGTGTACACCAAGTAATCAAATTGTTGTGTTCCACAGTCTGGTGATGCTATATCAGATCTAGAATCTCAAATCAGCCAGCTCAAACAAGCTCTGCAAGAGACTGAATTTCAGAGGCAGAAGCAAGTCAGGGTAAGTGATAATAAGTAATAAATTAAGTAAGTAAGTAATAAATTAATAAAGTTTATTATTATTATTATTATTATTATTTATTATTATTAATCAAATCAGCAACACTAGAATGTGTACATTTTACAATTACCTGCTGCTGGTATATTCTTTGATGTTGCAATTACTGTATGAAAATGTTTAGAAACTTGCATGAAGCAAGACATGACTGCCAGAGCAATACTTTTGCAATCAGTGTTGAAAGGAGTTATTATAACTTACTATAGATAGGTGAGGGTATTTATACTGTCATTCATGTCAATCGTGTATCTCTTATAGGAGTTAGAGTCTTCGGGACAGCAAGATAAGATGAATATGGAACATCTGTATGATAAAAAGGTACAAGAGAGACTGCTTGCTTCAATCAGGAGGGTGATAGTGGGTCTATGTGGACAGGGTTCTACTGTCAAGACTAACATAGCCACCTGTTCTAAATATAAATATCCGTTTGTGTGTCAACTTCTACAAAAATGTCATTATTACATGTATGCCTCAGTTTTGGACCGGCTGTTTAAAAATATACTGAGAACCTTGTTAATGCTTGTGTGAATGAGGGTTTATCACGTAATTTCAAAACTCAGAGGACAAAAAATGATTATCATAGCTGGAAAGAGCTCGTTGAAATGAAGATACGAAGATATGAATTTTCAAAAATCGAAATTTTGTATGAAAACCTTTGGAAATTTACACTGGTAGGCAACAAAGGTTTTCATACAAAATTTCAATTTTTGAAAATTCATATCTTCGCAATTTGTGAAGCAATCTTTTCCAAACTTCACAATTTTACTAATTTCAACGAGCTCTTTCCAGCTATGATAATCATTTTTTGTCCTCTGAGTTTTGAAATTACGTGATAAACCCTCATTGACTTGGGGAGATGAAGTGGGTCACTGCTGGAGTGACCAGTCACTAAATACCTTTACCTGTAAATGGTTGATTGGCCGGAAATATAATACAATCACAACAAATATTATTAGTTTCGCAGTATACAAACAGAAATAGACCAGCAAGAAACCGAGTACCAGAAGCATATACGAAAGATGGAAGGTCAATTAAAGTGAGTGTTGTTATTCTACACTTAGTGTCACACCCATTCCCAGGTGCTGCTCCCATTCCCAGGTGCAGCACCCATTCCCAGGTACAGCACCATTCCCAGGTACAGCACCATTCCCAGGTGCAGAACCCATTCCCAGGTACAGCACCCATTCCCAGGTACAGCACCATTCCCAGGTGCAGAACCCATTCCCAGGTACAGCACCATTCCCAGGTACAGCACCATTCCCAGGTGCAGCACCCATTCCCAGGTGCAGCACCCATTCCCAGGTGCAGAACCCATTCCCAGGTGCTGCTCCCATTCCCAGGTGCAGCACCCATTCCCAGGTACAGCACCATTCCCAGGTGCAGCACCCATTCCCAGGTACAGCACCCATTCCCAGGTGCAGCACCCATTCCCAGGTGCAGAACCCATTCCCAGGTGCAGCACCCATTCCCAGGTACAGCACACATTCCCAGGTGCAGCACCCATTCCCAGGTACAGCACACATTCCCAGGTACAGCACACATTCCCAGGTACAGCACACATTCCCAGGTGCAGCACCCATTCCCAGGTACAGCACCATTCCCAGGTGCAGAACCCATTACCAGGTGCAGCACCATTCCCAGGTGCAGAACCCATTCCCAGGTGCAGCACCCATTCCCAGGTGCAGCACCCATTCCCAGGTACAGCACCCATTCCCAGGTGCAGCACCCATTCCCAGGTACAGCACCATTCCCAGGTGCAGAACCCATTCCCAGGTACAGCACCCATTCCCAGGTGCAGAATCCATTCCCAGGTGCAGCACACATTCCCAGGTGCAGCACCCATTGTTTTCAAGAATGATACTACGTATATAATGTATATATAGGCTTCTGAAGTGTAATAAAACTGAACTGAACTGAGCTGAACTACATGTAATGCAAACTACCACAACCTTGTTTGAACCATGACTAACATTTTGCTTGTACAGGGAACGAGATGAACAAATCCAACGACAAACTGAGATGCAGAAACAACAAGCTCACCAGGCAGAACGTGCGCTGGATGATTTTAAAGAACAAGTGGAAAAGAATTCAGGGAAAATGTTTGATGAGATGAAAATTCAGGTACGACCACAGGAAGCCCAACTATTGCTAATCTCAGTCTAAAATAATGGGCTTCCTGTGGTAAAGAGCACAGAATACAATATAATACTTTAGTTTGTATTTTTAACATACTATATTGTATTGGGTTCCCTGTGATACAACATATTTGCAGGGATTCTACCACAGGGAGCCCAGCCAACATAATTGCAGGGATTCTACCACAGGGAGCCCAGCCAACATATTTGCAGGCATTCTACCACAAGGAGCCCAGCCAACATATTTGCAGGGATTCTACCACAGGGAGCCCAGCCAACATAATTGCAGGGATTCTACCACAAGGAGCCCAGCCAACATATTTGCAGGGATTCTACCACAGGGAGCCCAGCCAACATAATTGCAGGGATTCTACCACAAGGAGCCCAGCCAACATATTTGCAGGGATTCTACCACAGGGAGCCCAGCCAACATAATTGCAGGGATTCTACCACAGGGAGCCCAGCCAACATAATTGCAGGGATTCTACCACAGGGGCCCAGCCAACCAGGGATTCTACCACAGGGAGCCCAGCTAACATAATTGCAGGGATTCTATCACAGGGAGCCCAGCCAACATAATTGCAGTGATTCTACCACAGGGAGCCCAGCCAACATAATTGCAGGGATTCTACCACAGGGAGCCCAGCCAACATAATTGCAGGGATTCTTCCACAGGGAGCCCAGCCAACATAATTGCAGGGATTCTACCACAGGGAGCCCAGCCAACGTAATTGCAGGGATCCTACCACAGGGAGCCCAGTCAACATATTTGCAGGGATTCTACTACACTGGGAGCCCAGCCAACATAATTGCAGGGATTCCCATGCAGTTACCACAGGGAGCCCAGCCAACATAATTGCAGGGATTCTACCACAGGGAGCCCAGCCAACATAATTGCAGGGATTCTACCACAGGAAGCCCAGCCAACATAATATCCTGCACACAGGAAGCCCACCAATAAAGCTTCATAGAAATAGTTGAGCTGCTATGATGACATTGTGGGTTTGGATGTTAAAACAGAAATGTTGACATATTGCTTTCACGGATAAGCTGACAAACATTAGGACTGCATAGAAGAATCACAGCATTCCTCTAAATGGTGTCTGTCCTTCTTGTTCAACAGATGGAAAAGGTAGAAGAGGATCTGGCACATTCGAAAAAAATTCGGGAAAGACAAAGCAAAGAATTCAGCAGGCAACTGGATGATATGAAGATGAAGCATGATAAAATGGTACAGTTTGTTTTTATTCCCTTCATTTATCCTCTCATCCCTCTGTTCCTCTCTGCATTTCTTTAGAATCTCTTTCTCCGATGTTACTTCCGTTGTCCCTAACTTTTCTTATTTTCTCACTTTCTTTCTGTGTTTTTGTTTTCAAAGATTGCTGAGCTCAGCATAAGTCACGAACAAGAAAAGGCACAACTACTGAGAGTCTACCAAGCAGAACGTGAATGTCTTCTACGAGAACAAGAACAAGAGAGGGTACGATATGTCACATGATTGTTAAATGAAGCTTTGCGCGCAGTCACAAAACTGAGCTAAAAAGATCCCACAGAATGGGCTCCACTGGGTGGCAAACAAACTAAGTAAGGGGCTGTTTTAGAAAGATCAATCAAGAAATAAGCATTTGGACAGATTGTTTTTTCCATCCAGTGGCCTATTCAATCAATGTGGGAGTCAACTAGTACTCTGATTATATGCAGTGGGATTTATATATAGCATATTCTGTAGTTGATCCATGTGGGATTCATTCAGGACTATAAAACACGATTTCTTAAACATGCTCAGTGCGGTACATAAAGCATTTGATGGCCAAAATCCAATTTGCTTTCTTTAGGATTTACAAAGTGACAGGCTGCATCAGAAAATGATGGACATGGAGATTCAGTATAAAGAGAGATCATCTAAGGATTCTAAGGTATGGTGTTTCATCATCTGATGATCAAGAAAGAATTACAAAGAGGTGTAATGCTGGAAACGGAAGAGAGTAGAAATTAAAAAGAAATGTGGGTGAAGTGAATGTAGAGATGGAAGGAGGTGGGCATGTGAAAAGTAGAGCAGTCGAGGAGTGTGTGTTTGAAAAGGTGGAAATTCAAGGGAAAGAAAGAGTGTGTGGATTGTATTTTGAATGCATACCATATTCACCGGCGTATAAGCCGCACTCGCAGATATGTCGCACCCTGAGTTTGGCAACCTAAATTTTGGAAAAAAATTATGGTAAACAGAGATTGATGTTTGGAGTTCTTTTGCAGGCTATAGGTGAATTAGAGCATCAAGTACGAGACTTACGTGAAGAGGTATAGCTTTACATTATTTAAAAAATAATCTATTCTAGACACTATGAAACAATATGATTATTAGACATTGTTCTAAGTTTAAATAATGTGCCCTCAATTTCTTCTGCAAAAGGGATGTCATTGTGATTATATAAGTACAGTAGGGTCATGACTATAAGTTACACAGGATCAGTTTTGGTTCACTTAATCACATGATAAATGCCTTCGACACAAGAAGTACCCTTTTATAATAAGTGGCATTTTCCCCTAAGTATGTAGCATTGATGAGTGGACAGGTCCACCTTTAATTTTTAGTTCATTAACAAGGGATTGTACGGTACAGCATATATTATAGTGACTATAAATGGACTATTTGCAACTATTTCCAGGTGATGCAGACCAATTCTCTCCGTAAAACACAACTCATGGAACTTAATATGATTAGAGAAGAAGAGAAACAAACTTATAAGAGACAAGAAGAAAACCTGGTGAGACTAGATATTAATACAATGTAGAACCCTTGTATAAACTATTGTAGTGATGCTTGTTCTGTTACCTTTTCATTTTGTAGCAAGCAAGGTCCAAGAGTGAAGTAGATCAGCAGAAATTAGAGCTACGCCGAGCACATAGCAATGAGATGGAACAGCTGCTTGAAAAGGTTTATAAACTGATCACTTGTATTATTTCAAGGTGTTTAGTGATTTTGGGCATTTTAAGGAATAAATGATTTAAAATTCATTTCATATACTTTACTTGACAGACGAATGAGAGGCTGAGAATCATGGAACAAGAATATACAAGCAGATCTGGAAAGTCACAAGAGGTTGGTAACAACATAACCAACTTCCTTCGATCCTTCCTTCTTGCCTTCCTTCCTGCCTTCTTTACTGCCTTCCTTCTTTACTGCCTTCCTTCCTTCCTTCCTTCCTTCCTTCCTTCCTTCCTTCCTTCCTTCCTTCCTTCCTTCCTTCCTTCCTTCCTTCCTTCCTTCCTTCCTTCCTTCCTTCCTTCCTTCCTTCCTTCCTTCCTGTCTGCCTTCTTTTCTGTCTTGCCTTCCAATCTTTCTTGTTGTTTGTTTTTCGTTCAATCCTTACCTATATTTCTAGGCTATTCGAACTCAAGAGAATGAAATGAAGAAACTTAGAGAAGACAACCTGAGGTAACAAACATCTAAGACATTTCCTCCTAAAACATCAAATTCCATTTTTATCCCTTGATGTGTTTTCCTTTTCTTGTTTCTAGGCAACGTTTGAATTCAGATAAGAAGCTCAGTGACCTAACAAACAGGTCTAGCGATGAGAAGACTTCACTAAAGAAACAGCGTGACAGTATTGTTAGTGTAAGTTACATTATTTACCCTACCATTTCACTGTACTCACATCGCTATTGTGGATTATTGCCCCCATCCCTCCCTCCCTACCTACTGGTAAGTATAGGATCAGGTAAGTACTCCACTGAATCATCAGTGTGACAGGTGCCTTTAGTGGTGGGCTGTGACAGGGTTGCCATGGTAACCTTGCATCGCTAGCTTGTAGGTCTCGGGTTGCCATGGTAACTGTGAGTAGCTAGCTTGTAGGTCTTGGCATCCCCACCCTATAAGGCTCCTACCTCCAAGCTCATCTATTGGTGATGGTTTTAATGGGGGTTCTCCACCAGATGCAAGTGGTTCTCCACCTGCATAAAGTTTTCCCTTCATAATTTGCACATGGTCGGTCCTTCATTAAACTAACACACTTTTGCAATGATTGGAAGATATTGTACTAATTAGGAACACATGTAACAGGCATATATGAGTTTGGTTAACACAAAAGGGATCATATTCCTAAGAACAATTCCACTGAAATAAAACATCCCTTTCCTGTTACTACACCTCAATGAACTCAATATTTAATTCTCATCAAATTCCATTGTGTAATGATTTAGTCCCTGGAGCAAGAGTTACAGGCTCAGAAGACCATGGTACGTCACTCAGAAAAACGGTGCCAGCAATTAGACTTGGAATCCCAAGAAAAGGTATCTATGAAGCAGCCACATTTTCCTTCATTGTTTGTTTGTTTGTTTTTTTCTTTCTTTCTTTCATTGTTGACTTGCATAAAAACTATTATTATTTTACCAAAAGTTCATCAACATAGTTTGGGCTACCTGTGTTTTGCTCACTGTGCAGTGAAGTCATACATTGTTATATAATCAGTGTTTTCATTCATTTTCATCCCCAGATATCTCGACTTCGTTTACAGTACGAAGAAAAAATGAAAGGCTTGATGCCTGAATCAGTCAGAGAGGTAAAAACGTTACAAATTTCAAAGGTTGTTCATGTGTACTGTCATCATGAACACCCATTCTACAAAGTCCCATGTCATCTCATTGATGACCTACATGTAATCATATACTTGGTTGTTTTCTTAGGAGCTTGAAGACACTATTGAATCTCTTCGACAGCAAGTGTCAGTGTTACAGTCACGTGCTCAGGTGCTTCAAGAAGAACTAGACACCAGGAACAAGCTATCCATGTCTTCACTGAACACATCATCCTATAGGGATGATTCTTATCGATAGGTTACCAGGAACAAGCTATCCATGTCTTCACTGAACACATCAGCCTATAGGGATGATTCTTATCGATAGGTTACCAGGAACAAGCTATCCATGTCTTCACTGATGTCTTCACTGAACACATCATCCTATAGGGATGATTCATATCGATAGGTTACCAGGAACAAGCTATCCATGTCTTCACTCAACACATCATCCTATAGGGATGATTCATATCGATGGGTTACCATGGGGAAGGTTGTCAATCAACATGTTTCCATGGTGATCAAAATGTCATGAATGTTTCCATAGTAACAATTGAAATAACTATAAAATTATCATGGAAACTCTTCTAAATTAATTTATTTAGTTAAATGGTGTAAATTATTGCCCAATGGTAATGGGCTATGTTTTTATTGGGTTGGATTGCCAACACACGCATGAGGGTACTCACCATAATGTATGAACCCTGACCATGTGTGTGTCTGAATGTCAATTGTTACACCCTGAATCTTACTAACTTATTACCTTGTGTCAGTGTAAACTCTATTTCAGTGTTGTGGAGTCTTATAACCCAATCCTGTTGTGCAGCACATACCGCATATAGACCATATAATTATTATACCCCCGATAACACAGTTACACAATAATTGAGTTTATATCCAGTATTTGCACAACTGATGGTTTAGCAGTGCTGTAGTACCTAAATAGCCTTATTTTCTGATGCCAACCCAGAGTTATAATGAGAGACACATGTCATGTGGAAATCAGGCCAAGTAGTATAATAATAATTATGATAGTGCTACATTGTATAAATATGAAATGTATATTTGAATAAGCCATTGCTACACTGGTACATGTATATATCTCAGTGGCAATTTCATACGAAACATTTTTAGAAGTAGGAAAAGTTTTTTACTCAAATCAGTTAATTTCAGCTGAGGAAGGAAAGTATGAGAAAAATCATTGTAATATCTAGACATTTTATATTTGTAATTTATATATCTTATAATAAAACATATATCTGGTGCCTGCAAGTATCATATTGTATCATTGTATTTAATGAGATTAACATTCACACTCTATTTGCATTTGAAGCAGGGGCGCAGCCAGGATTTTCCCTTTTGGGGGGGGGGGGCGGGGGGGGGTTTCGGGGGGGGTTTCGTACTCCCCCCCCCTGGGCCGATTACTAATAAACGTACAAGAAAAATATATAACTCACTAGAGTGCAAACACTAGAAACGTGAAACAGTACTAACTAATTAGTACTAAATAGCACCAATGGAACAATAGAAAACAAAAAACTGCACTATTTAGTGTTAATTAAAGTTAGCACTGTTTCATGGTTTCAGTGTTTGCACTCTACTGGCTGTGTTTTCACTACGCATTTTAGGTCGCCTAAAATTCCTTTAGGTGTTTGCTTACAGACCAACTTTAGACTAGTATAATTTGCCGACTGTTTTCACTGAGAACTTTTTGTAACGTTATGAAGAATATATCTGATTACAAACGGTCTCTTCGAAGAAATGCCTGGAGAGAAATTGCTTGTCATTACATCGCTACTCTTAATTGTTACAGTATTTAGTTAGAAAGCGATGTGAATTTCTTCAAAACTCTGCAATTTCGATCTTTTTAATAGTCCTTTACGAACGTCTGTTGTGTGCTACGAGAGATGACATACATAAACTGACAGATATCTGTCAACCGGTTTGCTGTGAGTGGCTGCTGTGTTTACTTGGACAAGTTAAACCATCTTGCTAGGTAGTCTAACTTTGGTGTGATTCCATTGTTTTAGAGACGATTTTCTAAGTGAAAACACTCTTCATTTTAAACTCGCTTAACTTTTTCAAGGCTGTTTTCACTGTATTTCCGGAATTCCCGAGTTAAACTAGTCTAAATTGTCCCAGTGAAAACACACCCACTGAGTATTAATTAAGAAGCCCAAGTTCACACTAGTAGAGCCACAGGTAGCCCAAGCTGTGTATCAGTACATTATTATAAGAGAATGTATGTGGATACTGTCAATAAATTCAATAAGATAATTTCATTTTAACTTTATTATCTTATTGACATTATCCACATACATTCTCTTATAATAATGTACTGATACACAGCTTGGGCTACCTGTGGTTTAACTAAGCTATGAAAATGGCTATAAGTTCACGATAACAGTGATTAGAACGTCTAATTCTGATTTAGGTATATAAAATGAAAAATTGATTGGGATTGGAATTTCGCGTGATCATGGTGGGCTTCCTGTGTTCAGCTGTAATCGAGAACGGTAGTATATCATTTTTATCCGACCCCCCAAAAAGTCCTTGCCAAAATCTTTATATCAAAAAAGTCCACCAAAAAATTGATAACCGAAAAAAGTCCCAAGCCGCGAATAGGTCTTCGCACCTCCCCGTCACTGATACTCATGAGTACCCCCCCTGGGGACATGCAGTGTGGAGTTTCTCACAATGATTTGTCTCGAAGCTTCACATATTTTCGTCAGAAAGTCTCTGTTTTCGAAGTTTCTATTCCCTAGATTTGCAAGCTGCAGGTTTATAGCGACTTCGTGTCGAAGACAGGCCAAAAATGTGCAGCTAACGTGCTCTCATTTATCAGCCAATGTGGACAAGAAAGTAAGGGTTAATGTACGAGGTCTTGCACCAAACCAGAACATAACACTTCAAGCCAAGCTGTGTGGCGATGTGCAAGACAGATATCGTTCACTGGCTCATTACATTGCAGATAATGAAGGCCGAGTGTGTTTGAACTCACAGCCTTCCGTTGGAGGGTCGTATGTTGGTGTTGAACCGATGGGCTTCATATGGAGTCTGAAACCTGAGCCAGACCAAAGACCTGGCCGACGACTCATGAAAAGAGACGTTACTAAACCTTATTTAGTTGACCTCGAGGTACTAGATGGTCACATTGATCAAATAGATAACTCCTATGCACCATTGTGTAGTTTGACGATTGAGAGACATTACATGGGAGCTGGTGTACGGAGAGTGACAGTCCACGAAGGACGAATATGGGGTACTCTGTTCTTGCCTCCTGGTGATGGTCCTTTTCAAGGTGAACTTCACTGTTTATTTACGGTATTGTCAACATCGGCATATTTTATTTTCCGAAATAGAATTCGCCAATCATCATCATCATCATACAGCTCAGAGCCTTGTTCTTGAGCAGTAGTCATGATGATTGCTGAGGAAGATGACTGCTGCTGCTTATTTAAGGTGCAGACACACGGTGATTTTGTGCAACATTCCCTGCAACATGTATTGTTGCAGCGTGTGACCACCCACCTCTGCAACATGTTGCACGCAATGTTGCAGAAGAAGAATCGAGTCATACTTCTGCAACATTGCGAACAACAAATTACGTCGTATTAGCTCGCACTAGTCAATTGCGAACAATCAGTTTCATGGGTGGACACACGCTGCAACAAAATTGCCAGCAATATTGCACGCAATGTTGCACCGTGTGTCCGCACCTTTAGGCATCACTCCTGGGTTCAAACAATTTACCATCATTATCATCATCATCATTACTACCATCAACACCATCATCATCTTTACTATCATTAAGATCTATTATTACTTATAAAGGTTTACCGTATTCTTATCTTTAGGAGTGATTGACTTGATTGGTTCCCATGGTGGACTAGTAGAGTTCAAGGCTGCTTTACTAGCTTCTAATGGGTTTGCAGCTTTCACCTTAGCTTTTCTTAACTATGAAGACCTTCCTGATCAATTAGAAGATCTAGATCTTAAATACTTCCTGGAAGCAGTAGATTGGTTTAAGAACCACCCTCAAGTCATTCCTGGAGGTATAGGCATGATGGGAATATCTAAGGGAGCTGAAATTGGATTTCTACTTGCTGCACACAGCATGGATGTTATGGCAACAGTGGCAATAAGTGGACTATCTATTCTCTCATGGTATCCTATGGCACACAATGGCAAGCAAATCTCCTGTGTTAAATTTGATGCATCAAAAGCTGTTATTGAAGATGGTGCCCTGATATGCAAGAATTGCTATCCTGATGACTGGGAGGGAAGCATCCAAGATAATCCAAAAGTTTTTCCTTTAGAAAATGCTTGTGGATCATTACTTCTTGTTTATGGCACAGATGACCAGAGCGTCAATGGAGAATTGAGTGCATCAAAACTCTATGAGAGAATGAAAGCATTTGGTAAGGAGGCTCAGTGCACCATTCTTGGTTACCATGGTGCTGGACATCTTATTGAGCCCCCATATAGTCCACATGTATTCATGAGCTATCAAAAGTCATTTGGTGTATACTTTGCTTGGGGAGGTGAAGATAAGGCACACGCCCTTGCTCAAGAACATTCGTGGTCAAGGATATTGACATTTTTCCAGGAACATTTACCTCAGAAGACATTCAGTAATAACATACCGTAAAACCTTGAAAAGAAGCCCATGGGCTACCTTTATATTTAGGACCCTTGGGTGGGCTTCTTTTCAAGATTAATTTTGCAAACTCAAGAAGGGGGCTTCTTTTCGAAATGAATACTGCAAATATTGAGATTGGCTTCGGCCAAAAATATTACAAGTATAAGACCCTCTGGCCTTGTATTCAAGGTTTTACGGTTCACTAATAGCTAGGCCAAGGCCTAACACCTGGCGGTGAAGGGCATTAGTGAAGGGTAGTAGCCTATGGATGCCTCACAATAGTTAGCTGACTAGCTTAGTATATAGCCTATACAGGTTAATTCTAGTCAGCTCGCACCTATAATTATAAGGATCTATTATTTTTGTATATTTTATTGTAGTGTATTCTAAAGGTGTCAAATAAAAATTGTCATTTTCACAACCCTGACCTTCTCTCAGACCTCAAAACGTGATTGTCCATGCCCCATTCCAGACCTAAGCTTAAAAATATCTATAATAATAATAATTATTATCCAACTATACATGAAGGTCGTAGAAATGTTGTCGAAGTAAAAATATCGCGCGAGTAGGACTGGAGCGAGTAAAAATATCCAGCGATATTTTTACTCGTCTATTTCGCGTGCGCACTTTTATATAAATATCGTTCACAGGATGAGTGTATTTTTCACATCACAAAAGGGTTGGATAATAAATAACTTATTTAACATTTTAGTGTGTAGTAAGGCTGGAATTTTTTACTTGTCTTTGTATTTTGTCTCGCCCTACGGGCCAGCTCGACCAAATACTGCAGACTCGTAAAAATATCCAGCCGTACTACACACTAAAATGTCAAATAAGCTGTATTAATCGCAGACCTATAAGTTGTAACAGACTAGGATAACACTGGTGTAATGTGGCACATTCTTGTGAAATCCATACCCTATCCCAGACCAAAGCAGGTTAAGTACCCTATCCTACACCCTAAATGGTAGCCTATCCCAGTCTACTAAAACGGTAAAAAAAAATGATTCCCTTTTCATAAGGCAAATGCAATTTAACCCAAACATATGGATAGAAAGAGAGAACAGTGGCTGTATGTGAAAGATAAAAAAGGATGAACAATACAAAGTAAAAAATGAAATGTGGGTGGAGAGAAAGAAAATAAAAATATAAGGGGTACAGGAAATTGGAATAAAAGATAAAGATTAATGGATGGGGAAGGGAATGAAAAATATGAAAATAAAGTAAATCTAAATATTTGGTATAAACAGGGGAGGGGAGGATGGCAGACTGCTGAGGGAAAGAGGGGAGGGTGGTAGTGTACGTGATTGTCTTTATATATGATAGAGGGGGGAAATATATAAAAACGAAAAGGTAAAAATCCGGGGGGGGGGGGGGGGGGGGGGGGGGGGGGGTACTCAGGGGTATCAGTGACGGGGAGGTGCGAAGACCTTTTTGGGGTTTGAAATTTGCGGCTTGGTACTTTTTTTTTTTTTTTTTTAAATTGTTCAGAATATATGACAGCATATACAGTCATTCTCAAAAAGGTTGTCCAGATGAAAAGACTACAATACTACAATAAAGTCACGTGATTCATTACGCATTCAATTTCCTCGCGTGGAATTTCAATTTGAGATGCAAAAGTACACGGCATTGTGAGAAAATGTAATGGCGCAGGTATCAACTCGCAGTTCCGCGCGCAGAAATTGAAAACATAATGAATCACTGGACAACCTTTTTGAGAATGACTGTATGGGACTTTTTTTTGGTTATCAATTTTCTGGTGGACAATTTTTGATATAAAGATTCTGGCAAGGACTTTTTTTGGGTTCAGATAAAAATGATATCCTACCGTTCTCGATTTTAATATGTGGAGAAAATCGGACTTTTTGGGGTTACGTTCTGGGACGTTG
Organism: Actinostola sp. cb2023; assembly: GCA_033675265.1. NCBI lineage: Eukaryota > Metazoa > Cnidaria > Anthozoa > Actiniaria > Actinostolidae > Actinostola > Actinostola sp. cb2023. The sequence continues at coordinate 287,180 of JAUJYZ010001125.1, forward strand.
GACTTTTTTGGGGTCTTGTTTTTGCGTAATGGACTTTTTTTGGGTTAAAAAGTTTGGCCTCATTCGCACCTCCCCGTCACTTATACCCCCTGAGTACCCCCCCCCCCCCCCCCCCCCCCCCCCCCCCCCCCCTGGGTAAAAAATAAAACGAAATATAGGTAGAAAAATAGGATATAGAACAATAAACCGATGGAAATAAATAAATGGCCAGAAATAAAGTAAAAAAAAGGATAAAATGGATGAAAAGGGGGGAGATAATGTGTAGATAAATAATAAATTATAAAAAATAATGAATAAATAAAGGAAGGTATAAAAATAGGGTGCAAGGGGAGGGGAGGGTGGCAAAGTGCAGAGGGGAAGGAGGGGAGGGGCCGCGAACAGGGCAAAGAGAATGGCCATGGAGAATGGATAAAACGTATAGAGTGAAGGAATAAATAACAAGCAAATGAAAAGTAATAAATAACAAATCAAACCGAACACAATTACTCTGATTTAATTTGCAGCTAATTTTGTGATTGATTTGTATAGTAGGATAACGGCGAATTTTGCAATTATCTAATAACTGCACCAAGACCAAATATATGTAGGCGCGTCAACGGGTTTACTGCGGGCTATCTCCCGCGCAAGATGGTTGTAGGGAGACAGGAAGCCCAAGATTATGCTCAGTACCACAGCATCTTTTCACTAAATTCTCTCCTTCAATAGAGCACTGTGCGCGTCTTATGATCGGCTTTGCTAGTTTGCGCAAATCCGTGGCGGTTTGTAGGGAGTATACTGAATTCTGTAAAAAAAAATGGAAGTAAAGTACTTATTCCCTATACATGGACCTCAGTTTGTTGTCTGTTAACACTAACTGACCTGTAGGAAGCCCAGTATAAGGTAGGTAAGGTAGCTAGCTAGCTAGGTAGGTAAGTTTATTTCAACTCGAAGTATATAATGAGCCAGGGACTCGTTTACAATATATTCGAGACCGATCTAGATAAATATAGATAAAGGTACGGCAGCAGACCAGTACGTATAGCGGTCGCCTGCCGTGTCTCCGATTTTTGATACGTTGCCTCGTTTAAAAGTTATTTGATGATTTATGTGTAAATCGCTTAAAAACACATTAATGAACTTTGACAGCAAATATCTCCTCAACAAAAGCGTTTATGGGAAATCGGAGAAACAGTTTTTTAAAACAAAGGGTGCTCATTACAATGGCACTTTCCGTTTAGAAATAGATTGAATTCCCGCGTGCAAAATTCTCTTTGACTGAAGGCCGGTCGAATTTTCTAAAGTGTGCAATAACAAAAAATATTTACAAAATAGGAAATAATCTCCAGCATATTTAGAATCTGCATTTATTCAGCTTGAAGAAAATGTATACTTTTATACATGTTGGACGAGTGGTTAGTGCGCTACGCGGCTTTCAGTGAACAGTGGTCACGAAGGTCCCCTGGTACCTAAGACGTTCAAACTAGATTCGGTACACTGTCTGTATGCGAGGCTCAGTTGAGACAAACACAACCGCGGGTAAAAGAAAGAAAGCATTGATATTTTCTTAATTCAATCTGGGATATTCATCCTATTGAACAATCTATCTGTCAGTCTGATTCTCGTTTTCGAGGGCCCGGTTGTTCGAAAGTGGATTAGCGCTGCTGACCCAGGGTTAATAAGCTAAGATTTTACCCTAGGTTAGCAAAAATTCCCCCAAATTCACTTTTTGGGGCTCCTGCTTTTCGCTCACTCAGACAAGCAAGCGAGTGTCATTTGTGAGTTCCAGTTCCTGTCATTTTGGGGAGTAGAGACTGAGGACCACTCTGATTTTCTGGCATTTCACGGAATCTACACGGATTCTACACGGATTCCACACGGATTCCACACGGATTCGCAACCGAGCGACTGATTGCGCGGGACTGGGACGACGCATTGCACAAAAACATGGCAGATTGCGTGGATGGAGAAATTCCTCCAGTAGAAGCCAAGCTTTTTCACTCTCTTCCTCACGTAAACTTTAATTTCGACAACATTTCTACGACCTTCAAGCCTACAGATAAAGATTATCAACAGGTATGTGTACGAGATTGCTTTGAAAAGCTCAAATTTGAAGCATCAAACTTGTGAAAAAATCACTGATATTTTTGAAATGTCGTTTTGATGCACAATTTCGAATGCTCGATTGTTTGCTCTCTGAGAATCTCATCATTGCTATCATTATATCGTATCAATCAATGTACGTTAACTTGGGGAATTTCGATTGTGAATATTTCTCGACATTGATCTTGTCCTTGCCTTGGTGATGTCGGTCTTGGACGATGCTGATCGATGGAAGAGAATCGATTTTGCTTAACATATAAGACTGAGGATCTTACAAGCGTATAAATACTAAATCATGATAATTTGACAGTATTATATAAGACATGTAACTGATATTGACCATGATAATTTAAAATACTAATATAATTAATACGTTTATTTTATTTTGCAGAATTTATTATTATACAGCTCTGTACCAGCTCTCTTTGGAGGGTTCTGGTTCATCATATTTGCTGTATATTTTCTCGTCTATTGTTGTTCATGGTGCTGCAAACGCTGTAAGAAACAAATTACTAGACGGAAGAACAGAACGAAGTGTGCTGCCTGCCTTGCTCTATGTATTTGGTTTTGTGCCCTCATATGCTGGTAAATGAGTATGATATCATTGTGGACAATATTATTTATAGTATTATTTATTTAACAAATCGAACATGGTTTTCCATTGTCTGTACTCTTATCGACAACGGATGACGCCATAAAATGTTCAAAGCTCAAGTGGAACAATGAGGGTAGCGAGACAATGGAAAACCATGTTCTTTTTATTTACAACAATATTTACTCAGGAAAGCGGAAAAGGCTCCCAAAACGACAAATAAATTTGAAAGAAAAACTGATTCAAGCCCGTGCTGATTCTGACAGTGCGCAAGCGAAACTTCATTCTATGTGTCTGAATGAATGAATAAACCTTTATTTAAACAGGGTTGTCCTCTTTATATCGACAATGGCTCTTATCCAGTCAGCACGCAAGAAATTTGACAAGTGTTGTAAAAAGTAATTTTGATTACCGTATATATTTTGATCACCAGCGGCAGCATTATTGCAGGATTTGTGTTTAATGATGGTATTGAGAATGGTGTTCTCGACGTTACCTCGGCAATGCAAAATGTCAGTAACAACTTTGACAACATTCACAGTCAGGTTAGTGTTATATGCTACCATTTTAATTACTACTTTTGTCTCTAGTCTACGTCTGGTAAGTTTGCAAGAACCCCATTTTCTCTAACACTCAAGGAACAAGAGAAATCAACCAACAATAACAAGGTCCAAATCGATTGTGCGCAGATCCAAGGGATAGACTTTTCTGTTTGAGATACAAAATGTAGTAGGAAGTTCAAAATAAGTATTGTCAACTGAAGATGGCAGCGATACTGCAACATACACAAACATACATCAAAAGAAGAAGGAGACGGAACATGTGAGAAGTGTGTGATCTGAGAATAACTATCCTCCCGGAATCATAAGGACATGTGAAAGAACACTAGATCATCTAAGAGATGGACAAGATTACAATTCAAGTGATAACAGGGACAATGAAACAGCAACAGTGGTCCTTGCGTATGTCAAACGAATCTCCGAAAGAGTGCAACAGGTCTTGAAGCAACATAACATCTGGGTTGCTCATCGTCCCATGAAAAAGCTGGCCAATGTGTTCCCACTTCCAAAAGACCCACAAGACAAGAGTTCAAGAACTGGCATAGTATACAAGATCAAATGTGACGATTGTGATTTTGTATACTATGGTCAGACTGAACGATCTCTGAAGACGAGAACAACAGAACACAAGAGAGCCATTTCTCATAATTACAACAATTCAAAGATCGCACAACATGCTAACAACACAGACCACACTTTTGACTTTAACAACACTGAAATCGTGGCGAGTGAAAGTAATTATCACAGGAGGCTTTTCTTGGAAGCGTGGTATGCGGCGCACGATCGCAACGCTGGAAATGACTACATTAGCATTCCAGATGTTTACCGCGCGATAGAATTGAACACTGGCACGAGCACGCGCTCTCATAGTATTTTTTGAAATATATCTGTGCGCAGTTTCTTACTACCGGTACCCAACTGATGAAGACTGTTGCTTTACAGTCGAAACGTCTGAATAAAAAAAGCTAAAGTCAGAGACAAAAGTATATCTTCAATTTAAATACATCAAATGTGGTTTACCCAATGTGTACTGTCAACTCTCTCTAAGGTCGACACCCTTGGGACGTACCAACATTTGCCTTCCAGCTTAAAAGTGAATTGTTTGCATCACAAAGAGAATTTATAGCAAAACAGTGCAGAAGGGACTAAGATATAAGGTGCATGAATGTCTTAGAGAGGTGTTCATTATACAAGTGTCTGCCTAGAGAGTTGACTGATACTCACCAGTTCCATATTTGTTTATTGATGTACAAGTATTTTTCTATTTATTATAGGTGGCCAGTATCCAGAATAATATCTTAGATATCAAAGAGAATATTGGTCAAATGATGAAATTACCAGATATTCCTTTCCCAGTGAAGGAATACCTCCAAGAAATTAAGTTGTCAGTCTTGGAGATTATTGAAGCACTGAATGGTGTTAAAAAAATGAAGTCACCAGACATTGTAGGCTATATTAAGACTGGAGAGTACTACAGGTAAAGTCTTTGAAATAGTAATGTTAGTGCAACATAACTGAATGGCCAGGCACACAATTGAATGGCCAGGCACACATGGCCAGGCACACAACTGAATGGCCAGGCACATTTAACTGAATGACCAGGCACATAACTGAATGACCAGGCACATAACTGAATGACCAGGCACATAACAACTGAATGGCCAGGTTCATAACAACTGAATGGCCAGGTTCATAACAACTGAATGACCAGGCACATAACTGAATGACCAGGCACATAACTGAATGACCAGGCACATAACTGAATGGCCAGGCACATAACTGAATATAGCCAGGCACATAACTGAATGGCCAGGCACATAACTGAATGGCCAGGCACAGAACTGAATGACCAGGCACATAACTGAATGACCAGGCACAGAACTGAATGGCCAGACACAGAACTGAATGACCAGGCACATAACTGAATGACCAGGCACAGAACGGAATGGCCAGGCACAGAACTGAATGGTCACGCACATAACTGAATATAGCCAGGCACATAACTGAATGGCCAGGCACATAACTGAATGGCCAGGCACATAACTGTATGACCAGGCACATAATTGAATGACCAGGCACATAACTGAATGACCAGGCACAGAACTGAATGACCAGGCACAGAACTGAATGACCAGGCACATAACAACTGAATGGCCAGGCACATAACTGAATGGCCAGGCACACAACTGAATGGCCAGGCACACAACTGAATGGCCAGGCACACAACTGAATGACCAGACACAACTGAATGACCAGGCATATAACTGAATGACCAGGCATATACATGCAGCTATTCTAGAGCTACATATCATAATTATCATTGTTTTGTTTAATCTTGCAGATGGTGGACAACACTTGGAGTGCTTGGCTTAGGAATCATTACTTGCTTGTTTGCTGTATATTCATCCATCAGACGCAGCAGATGTGGATTTTTTCTGTAAGTATTTTAAAGGTGTTTTTCCTTGTACATGTATCATTCACATTTGTAAATTAGTTTATGATTTGATTGATGGAAGTACAATGCAGTATTTAGTCAGAAATAGAAAACTCCATCCTGGCATTGATCATGGTACAAAGAAACTGCCTGTGAGACCATTATTGTATATCAGTGAAGTGATCATTCAATGTTTTCTTCTTTCTAGAGCCTTGCTGTTAGGTTGCTTTGTATTTCTACTTGACTGGGTGATCATTGGATCACATTTGGGTGCTTCAATTGTAAGCAAAATATATTATGACATATACTTATTTAGTAGGCTATTTTTAAAGTGCTTTTTTATATCAGGGCATGTCTGATCTTTGTGTTGATCCAAGGAAAACCGTAACATTTTACTTGAGAACCTCATCTTTTGTGACAAAAGGTAAAGATAATGATGCATAATGATAGTAAAGAGGATGCTGATAATGATAATAAAGATGATGATAAAGATGATGATGACGAAGATGAAGATGATGATGATGATGACGAAGATGATGAAGATTATGATGATGAGATGGAGGAGGATAAATTATAATAGCAGTGGTGAGGGTGATGATGCATCATGATCATGATTTCAATGATGTTATTTGTATAATAATAATAATAATAAATAAAATTAATTATATAGTGCTTTAACTATTAAGATATTCTAAAGCGCTTTACATTAACGATACTTACATGTACATTGTAAATAATAATATTTTTGCTTAGATATTGTGAATTATTATCTTGACTGCAAACCTGGTAGTGTTCATCCGTATGAAAAGGTAAGTACAATCGTCAATGTAAGTAAGTGAGTAAGTAAGTAAGTGACTTTATTTATTGACGGTAACACTTGACAGTACATGTATGTAACTTTTGGACAACTGGACGACCATTAATTTTAATTCCTGTGTTGGTCTTTGTGTGTGTTGATCCATTAACACTGTGTTTTCTTTTAAGTATGTCGATTCATCATTGGACCTTATTCTTACTGCAGATGATTTCTTACAAAAGCTCAAAGGACAGGTACAGTAAATCTATACTCTTCCAAAAAAGTAATCCATAGAAGATCTTTGAAATTTGTACATGTAACATCACAGCGGTATCTGTACATTTCTTTTTGAAAGAGTAATGAAGGTTATGACGAGAAGATAAGTGAACATGTTATTGAATAGTTCGGTCACAATCTGTGACAATCTACAGCAAACTGCTTTTTCAAAAACGTAGTTCACATTGTAGAGAATGATTTAACAAGTCAAGGGTTTATAAAGGGTGTAGTATTTCTATCCACCAATGATTTACTTGTGCTTTTCCTGAATACTTAACAGAGTTGGCTCCCACAGCAAGACATCTATAAACTAACATCAGATTTACACGACACAGAATCCTCGCTAAATGCAATACGAAAAAGCCTTAAATGTGCAACAGTTAAGCAGGTAGGATGATGAATGTCTTACAGTATCTGTTGTTCACAGAAATAAAACCTTTTAAAACCCTTTATTTTGTGTTCTAGGAGTATCAAAAGGCTCACTGTGCTGTGTGCTTCCCAGTTATGTAAGTTAGTCATATATTATGATGTACATATAAATGAGTCACATGTAATAAAGTATGTCAACCAATAGAGTGCAAACACTAAAACCGACTTTAAATGGCACTAAATGGTACAATGTCTTTTTTTTTCTATTGGTGCTACAGTATTTAGCACTAATTAGTGTTTGCATTCTATTACTTGCGTTTTTCTTGTATTATTGTGACTGGTGAATTTTTACATTCATGCCAACATATTGCACTGGGCTGCCACTGATCAAAGTCAACTGGGTATCACAAGCCATTTTGTAATGAACAAAAAAGGAAAAGTTTTAGCGAACAGTTTGGACCAAATGAAGTGGACCAAAACATGACTGAAATAATTTTAAACTATTTTATGTTTTGATTTACATGTAAGCTAAAGCCCAATGCAATAATTGAATAATAATAAGCAATAATTATTGGACGAGGTTGAGCAAAATATTGTGATTTGTCAGTGGTGAGCAGAATAATTATTTGCCGATGCCGAAGGCAGAGGCAAATAATTATCTGCGAGACACTGACAAAATCACGATATTTTGCAAAAACCGAGTTCAATAATGTTTTATCATTCACGTTATTTTCTCTCACCTGAAGCAACAACTCTGGAAAAAATCGAGCCACCATTGTCGAGGAGAACGAAAACATTTATTCGTAGGAAGTTATCTGCAGTGACGTAGTCATCTCTCGACCAATGAAAATCACGGAGAAAATAATGTGAATGATAATCCACATTACAATAAAACACTCCACTGCTGGTAATACAAGGAAAACTCCTTTGTCTTCTTGTCTTCTTGCACTCTTGGACCTTTGGAAAACAGCGCTATACAAATAAGTCATTATTGTTATTAATTATTATTGTAGAGAATTTGTACAATATATGTACATTTATTTTATTTCTCTTTTGATATACCAGGGGAGGACTTAGCTGGCTGTTATTAGTGTCACTGGTCTTTGTGGTATTCATGGCCATAATGCTTTTACTTATTACTCCAATGTGTGAAAGGTAATAAATTGTGCTCTCACTGACAACTGCATGTACATGTATTTTCATTTTGACCCTTGAATCTGAATGAGTAGGACCACATTTGAGGGAGCTTGGACAATGTGTGATTGCAGAGATCATATTTTTGCCTTAATGGTTCTGTGGCAGCAAGGACATATTGATCAAATGGTCCCTGAGACTTGAGATGCTGATCGCTATTAAACGATTAAACAATGAAGCAATATTATTGTACAATGTACATCCAAACATTACTTTAGCTCTGGGATATGTACATGCATGCACAGTAAATCTGACAACATTTTCTATCTGCTTAAGTAGTTTTTCTGTACATTTCTTGAAGGATTCATCGGAAGAAGCGAAGCAATAGTTTTGTGAACACCATGTTAAATGGGTAAGGATACTTGGCTGTAATAATATACATTTTTGTATGTACTGTATGTACAATGTATTTTATTCTACAAGCGCTATGAACAATTAGTGGATAAGCACTATATTTATATATATTATTGTTATTATTATTATTATATTATTCATTGAATATCTCATCACTTCACCTTGATAATGGCGTCATGATGACTCCGAAACGTCGGTCTATATTCATTTTGTCATATGTTTTTGCCTGTCTATGTATTATATTATTATTACTCCATTCCAAGAAAATAAAGTTATTTTGATTTTGTTTGTTTTAGAGCTGAATCGACAGAGACTCAGTACCATTCTGTGAGCAGTGAAGAAAGCATGCCATTATTACCCAGTTGTGCACCACCTCCAGTAAGTACAGTACATGTATCCAGGTGATAGGAATGACTACCCTGGTGCCATGGTATTTCCAGGCTGTAATTAGATTATTTTACATTGCTCAGAACAGAAAAACAATCCAGTTATAGATGTGTCAAGTACAACATAACCCATCAAATATGTTTCCTTTCGTAGAACATGTTTGCATTGGTAATTTTGAACTATTTGATCCATGGAAGTGGATCCATTTGATCCATAGAAAGTGTCACAGCCATGTCACCCAATTCTTTGTCCTCATTGCATTGTATTTTCACTTTGGCAAGTTATTTTGCCATTCAGTAGAGCCAATTATTGTATTTTAAATATCGTAGCCTTTACTTAATTATTATTGGGCTGCTGCATTTATTTTTAAGAATAAAGCAAGAGCATCCACTGAAAACTAGGCAATACAAATATAATTCTAGAACAATTTATTTTTTATTGTTCTAGATTTAGGTACAGTTTTAGCTGTGAACCAAAATGTTTTCTTTGTTTCCCTTCAGTACGAAGCAACTGCCAGGACCGTAGATTTTCAGTTTCATTCCTGCCAAGAAGATAGGATCCGTGCAAGCTCCATGGAACCAGTATACCAACCAGATGAACACAGTAGCTGTTCTTCTCACCAGGAAGATAGATATGCTACCAACAACCCACAAAACAACATGGCCCCACCACCCCTCCGTGGAGAAGTAGTACCTATCCAAAGGAAGGTCACCATAGCTTTTTAGTATTAAATAGGCCACAAAAACCTAAATATACAAAAGTTTAAGTAGAGCGAGGTCTTTCTCTATTGAAGCCAGACACTTTCAGGGCCAGATTTACAGTATTGATTAATGACTAGGGAGAATGTATAATAAAATAGTGTAACAGGAACTAAAGACATGACAAGTATATCTAGAGAGAGAGAGAGAGAGATTTAACTAATACTATCAAGTGTTTATGCAATAGGCTTTAAGCATCAAGTGAAGCTTTGACAGATAAATTATTAAAATAGATTTAGATTTTCTAAATTATTTTCAAAATCAATTTCAGTAGAAACTTTTTAGCCTGATTTTGGATACTATTAAAGCAATGGGCTTGTGTCACGTGATGTTTTTAAATTAAGGAATGTGGAAAGTTTGAAATGAATTATAAATGTAGATAGGACAAAAGTTAGTCATCCAAACTTGATTTACTCTTTTTGTAAGGATTTGTAGGGCAAGCCATTGCCATCACAATGTACAAATCTTTACAAAAAGAGCAAAGTAGGGATGCTTGTAACTTTCGTACTATCTAAAGTCACATGACAGGTAACACAAGTCACATGACAGATAACACAAGTCACATGACAGATAACACAAGTCACATGACAGATAACACAAGTCACATGACAGATAACACAAGTCACATGACAGATAACACAAGTCACATGACAGATAACACAAGTCACATGACAGATTTATAACACAAGTCACATGACGGGTAACACAAGTCACATGACGGGTAACACAAGTCACATGACAGATAACACAAGTCACATGACAGGTAACACAAGTCACATGACAGGTAACACACAAGTCACATGACAGATAACACAAGTCACATGACAGGTAACACAAGTCACATGACAGATAACACAAGTCACATGACAGGTAACACAAGTCACATGACAGATAACACAAGTCACATGACAGGTAACACAAGTCACATGACAGGTAAACACAAGTCACATGACAGATAACACAAGTCACATGACAGGTAACACAAGTCACATGACAGGTAACACAAGTCACATGACAGGTAACACAAGTCACATGACAGATAACACAAGTCACATGACAGATAACACAAGTCACATGACAGGTAACACAAGTCACATGACAGGTAACACAAGTCACATGACAGGTAACACAAGTCACATGACAGATCAACACAAGTCACATGACAGGTAACACAAGTCACATGACAGGTAACACAAGTAACATGACAGGTAACACAAGCTCATTGACAATCAGGCTACAAATGTTATTTGTACATAAATTAGTTTTGTACATTTGATGACAGATTAAACAAATAATAATTAAGATTTAATTATTATATTTAAGAGTAGCAAGTGATCAATAAATTCATTTGTTTTTGTTATATTTTAGTCCACCATTTTCACACCAATTAATTTTTATATTGTTTCGTGGGCTTCTGATATTGTTCAGAATTAAAATTAATTATATTTTATTACTTAAAAGTAGATTATCATTATTATATTAGTTTTCGCCTAAATGACCACTTATTATGAATTTATTTGGTTTGAGTATTAAAATGGCATTTAGCATGTTTTTATTGTCATCATTGCTTTCATTCTCAGAATACCTTGAGTAGGTTCTGTTCCTTGTGTTGCCGATATTTCCTGCCTCTTCTGACCTACTAGCCTGTGAGTGGCTCTCCAGCATGGTTTTATTGAGGGGGAGGGGGGGAGGGTTTTATTTTTATTGAGGGGGAGGGGGGAAGGGGGGGGGAAGGGGGGGGGGGGGGGGGGGGGGGAGGGGGGGGGGAGGGGGAGGGTTTTATTGAGGGGGAGGGGGGAAGGGGGGGAGGGTCTTATTAGTTGGAGACTAATAAAGGAGACCAATCGAATCACAACATACTCTCTCTCTCTTTTATCTTGCCTTCCTGTGACTGGGATCAACTGGAACTTCTGACGCAACACCAAACTGCAAATTGTATGCATGGCCCTGGTTTTCCAAAAAATATGTATTAGCACCAGATAAAAAATATATTATGGAATGGTTCTATTCAATATGTTATTTTCATTAGTGAAATCTTGAAAATAAATTTATTGGCTCTGGTGCGCATCCCTCCCACATGTGGATTTTGTCTTGTTCTGAACAATGCCAAACAACACGACTTTCCAGATTAATTTGCGCAAATGTTTTGCAGCATTTTGTTGGGTACCCTGTGTTTTCCCGTCATTCCATGCGTGCTTGGTACGGCGGTAGATCTGAATCAAGCATGGATGGCGGTCCTCCAGTTACGGTTAGAAAACTAATTATTAGACTGAATTAAACCAAGAAAATACACTATTTACTTGATAACGGTATAGAGGACCTATTAATATACTCATAGGAATCACACATTCAAAAAATAAATAGTTAAATGGTTTAGAATCGAGGGTTGAAGTCACTTACTCAGGGGTGACAGCAGATCTTTATCTTGTTATAAAATATATAACTTAAGCTTAAATGTAAGCTTATTTCTAGCAACGTGTAAATGAATAAGTGTTGCTGTCAGTATGCCCCTGCTCCAATAACAAATGCTGGTGGCCGTTGTGGTGACCCGTAGCATAGTAGAAACTTGCATGTAACTATGCTAGATGATCAGATGGCTTGTCTTTTGTTTTAGTTGATACCTGAATCTCAGGCTGATGGAAAGATTGCTGGTTGTTGGTCATCAGTAGGAGGTGTAACTGTGTATGCATCTGAAGGGAAACCTACCTCAGGTACATACATGTACTACATTCTGCATGCTTACCCCAGGGGGGGTACTCAGGGGTATCAGTGACGGGGAGGTGCGAAGGCTTTTTTGGGGTTTGAAATTCGCGGCTTGGGACTTTTTTGGGGTTTTCATTTTTCTTGTGGCCTTTTTTGATATAAAGATTTTGTCAAGGACTTTTTTGGGGGTTGATAAAAATGATATCCTACCATTCTCGATTTTATGCGGAGAAAAATTGGACTTTTTTGGGGTTACGATTTTGGGCCGTTGGACTTTTTTTGGGTCTTGTTTTCGCATAATGGACTTTTTTTGGGTTAA